>JACAXG010000133.1:557164-884033 GCA_018881555.1 Amblyornis subalaris | reverse complement strand
CTCTTTCAGCAATTCAAGATGCAGTTTTTTAGTGTAAAATGAGTGTTCAGAATATATTCACTTCTTAGTTTCAAAGATGAGAATCTGTAAGAACTAGTTTTGTAAAGCCCTGTTTTTAGCACAATAAGCATAAAAAGAAGAAAAAACAATCGTGAAATTATAGATCACAAATAAAATAGCTGAGTTGAATTTTTTTGAAGATTCTTCTGATTATGTATAGTTTTAATGGCTTAGCTGATCACAGCAAAGGAAATATACTTTCCTGGATGAAAAACTTGGCTGAAGAGTGTGTTTAAATGGAAAGGCTTGTTTTGCTTAGCTTCTCTCAAATAAATCTCTACAACAAGCATTCCAGAAAAAATCTGGTATAGTTTACCCATGGGAGGCAGAACACTCTCTTCTTATATGTTACTTTATGCAGCCTGCCCTCTCCTAAATATCAAAAGCTGTGGTTCTGATTCCCATTAAAAGAAGGGAAAAAAGCACAAAGGTTGAAAGAGCAAGATAGTTGGTTTTTGTTAGTGGGGGCCTATGGTGTTATATGTGTTTCCTGTCTGAAATACAGGAAGTGAGCTAGATTCCTTGGAAATTGCTGCAAACTAGTTTATCTTGAAGAAAAGGAAATTAAATTCATTCTTCAATACTTAGAGAATTTCCTCTAGTAAGTTTCTCCTTAATTTTATAGCACTGGCATTAGAAGAAGTATATTACCTTACTTAACCTCTCTGAAAAGATTAATTCTATTATTTAATGTTTCAACTTTTCATATAGTGTTTTCTAAACTTAGACTAAGAAGTAACATATGGGTTCTATGTAATTCTTCTTTAAAGCTTATCACTGCTCTATTTTATTGATAAACTGATATTAGAGAAATGCTTCACTGTTCCACAGCTGTACCTATTTCTAGTTAATGTTAGCTGGGAGCTGCAAGCTGAAGTAGTTTCTATAAGTTTTGAGACTATGTGGCATAGTCTATAGATCGGGGCTTCCTTAAAGTCCCTCAATATCGACTTGAGAGAAAGAGCTTTATAATGAATTTTATTCTTCTTTATTCTCACACTCTTAGTTATAATAATTTTACTTTTAAATAGGTTGATACTACAAAGARATGAACTCTCTCTGAGCACAGAAGAAAACCTATATCAGCATGTAAACATGAAGGGCATTTTGAAAGTTTTCTTGTACTTTTCTCTCTCTTCCCTTTTTGTTTTATGCTTCCTTGGATTACCATGATGAAACAGAAGAGGTTTAAAATAAATTAAATCTTAATTTTGCATGCAAGCAGTGAGCTCATTACCATGGGCAAATACCAGCCTTGTTTGCTTTGAGAAGTCTCTGTTATTATGACTTTGAGGAGTAGCTGCTTGATGGCCCTTGGAGCATTGTGCACGCCACTTTTCATTCAGCGTAAGGTTTCAAGAAACATTAGAAGGAGCCGCTCACATTCTGTTTGGAAAAGCCTCATCAAAGCACAAGCTCTTATTTATTTATTTTCTGGGTAACACATTTGTCTGGGTTCTCAGGACTGCTTTGCTCTTATTCCAAGCAGAGCTTACCTAGTATTGATATCCTGTGGTTACTGTGATGTGGCTATTAACTGTATTTAAGCTGAGATAACAAGTGCAATCCCAGAAGAGGCAGAAGGACCACAAAAGAGCACAGGATGTCATTTGGGAGGCTCATTGCACTTCTGGTTCACATAGCAACAAGTATCTACAACCTCTAATGGCAGACCAACAGGGAGTTATGGGAACCTCAGCTGTCAGACTTGGCAGTCATTCAAGCAGTGTAGACAAAAGGGGTTTGAACAAGTCCTTTCAAATGATCATTTTTATTCAATGCTGGCTTAAATAGTTTCTCCCTTTAACTTGCTTACTCTGTGGTATGTATCCTACCTCTCTTTAATCAACAGTGATTTCATTCATCAAATAACTTCCAACAATCGTCTTTTTCACTAATTAAATTTCTAACTGTATTTCTTTGACTTATCCTGGTTTTATTAATGTGCCAGCATTTTCTTTGAGCTGTATTTTAAATGTTTAATTTTTTGTGTGTGATTTCCCTCTTTCTTAAAAAAAAATCCTTCKCCATGTGTATTAACCAAACAGCAGGGGTTTTGGTACATTAACGTCAGAAGCAYCTTTGGAACTGCTACAAACTGTTGGCAGACTGGAGACACGCTCAGTAACTCAATAGCTGCAAGGACACACGGACAAGAGACACAAAGTATAGCAGGTTGAATCCTGCAGTCTTCTGAATGCCTCCTATCAAGCGAGAAATAGCTCCTGATCAGCAGTTTGCAGATCTCCATGTAGAGAAATGCAATGGAAAGCTGTGCCTCAGAGCACGTTTTCAATTGGCACAATACAAATGCATATAGTTTTCTTACTAAGTGTACTTTGTGAAGAAATTTTAAAATGCATCATTAACAAATGAGGAAAGCAACATGATTACCGTCACCTGTGCAAAGGACTTGTTATTTATTGTAAGGAAAAAGAATTATTTCTCTTTGAAAAAAAAAAAATTCTTATTTAGTCCTATTTCTATCACACCAAGGTGGAAATGTGGCTTGGGAAAAGCTTATACTGCTAGAGTTCAAGCAGTTTAAGGCTCTGTCTGCCTTTGTATTTCATATTTCAGGTGTTAAGGAGTTAAGTTCTCCAGCCTGATCTGCTATGAAAATTACTTATTGCCAACAAAAACTGTCAATAATGGATAGAACTAAATAAAATGTTAAAACCAGTTCAAACACAAACATAGACAAGGACAAATAATGTTTTGCACTGCTTCAGAAAAAATGTGTAATTCTAGCTCACAATCAAATCCTGGCCTCTTCATCACGTGGACGTTTGTCAATGATGTTCAGTGACATACAAAGTTAAGAGAAAATAAATCATATTCTGTTTATCAGAGAAGCATGAGGCTCCAGAAGGCTATGCCAAATGGGTTGTGTATCTGTTTAGGATTTTTTGTAAGTGTTCAGCTTTAAATATCTTTGCATAGTGATCTTGGAAGAAAAAGACTTTTTTTTTTTTTCTATGTTATCACTAGTTATTTACATATATTTTCAAAAGCAAAACTATTTCCTCTCATGGAAAATATGTAAGAAGATATCCTAAAATTTCTCATGGTCCTATTGTCAGGGAGCTTTTAAAATGAGTTGATGTGTGCGGAAACACATGTACTCATTCTTCATCTGGTTTAGGACTGGGCTTATCATTCTTTCTGAGAATTTTTTTCTTTCATTTTTTTTTTTCTTTCATGTCTTTTAAGCCAGCATTACAATGGAGTCAGTTTGGACTTTAAAGTAATAATGCCCCTAGTTAACAAAATGCTACTTATGTTTCATACTTATTGTCTTTCGCTATATATTCAACCCGAGGAGGCAGAAAGGACAGAATTCAATTTGAGATTAAAACTGCTAACAGTAGATGTCTGTGTTGTGTAAACTTCCTTTCTAGTCAACAGTCAATACAGTCGGTGGAACCTAGAGATATATTCATCTGGCTAGCCTGTAAACATCAACTTTACATTGAGTTTAATCACATTCTTTAAGCTCTGCAATCTCTACGGACTAAATCTCTAGCAACTACCATGGCAATTGAAAATACTTAGCTCACCTATAGACACACAAATTTAAGTATCTTATTCGGTGACTCTTCCATCATCAGTTTCTTCATAAGTTGTCAGTTTTAGTGCTTTCTTATGCTGATGTCCATCTGCAGACCTCTCTTTAAGATGACGAGTGTTGTCCTCCATTCAGGATCTATAGAGACTAAGTAATCCGCTTAAATCCACTTATCTGAAGCAGTCAACTAGGAGTTTTTGCATGGAAGTTGATGTTCAGAGAGTCAAATATTCATATTTGCCAGCTATTCACTGCATTCATGACCTAATGACTTACAGGTACTCATACACTGGCAGTTTCTGAAAGCAGTAGAGACAAATAAGGAAGCACTCAATTCAAAATGTGTCAGCCTTTGCTTTTCTTTGGATGGACTCTGTAACACTTAGTTTGTAACCTGATGACATCTACCACTGTCTCTTCATGTGTCTCCTTTATGGTATATTTATGTAAAATACTCCCTGTAGTGCCGTCTTTGGGATTATTTGGATCATTAAGCCTGTTGCTCAGGAGATTTGCATCAGATTTTCAGTTTAAATTCAGAAAGCATCTAAAAGTGTTTAATTCACCTATTTAGGACATATTTTGATTCTCATGTTTAATCAATATTTAAGTGCTGCTGAAAGGATGATGAGATATGTGTATAAAATTTTATTTGTGAGGTCCACAGATGATGGTATAAATTGACTTTAAAGTTACTTGAAGTGAGTGAGGGAGGAAGGAGTCCAGATGAATGAGAGAAAAACAGGAATAAAATAGAATTAAAAAATGAAGAGAGAAGGGACTAATCTTTCACTGGTGGCTAGCTGGGAAATTAAGTGGTGGGGTCCCCAGAAGAACATAGTCCTCTCTCACATATCCTTTCCAGTGCAACAGTGCAGCAGGCGGTGATAAACATGATGATGTTTCCAGACATGTTTTTCGTTGGTACTGTGTGGTTTTCCTCAGGACCCAGACAAACTGGCTGGTTTTTTTCGCCTGTTTATCATGCTTTTAGCACTGATGGGAGCATGCTTAATTAGGTACAAGTGTTACACACAAATTGCTTGCTGAGTTTTAGGCCTGCATGTTGTTGGGTAATGCTTGTCAATGGTTTATGACCATTATCTTACTAAGATATGAATGTTACTCTCTAAGTCCTGTATTCCTGCAGTATAAACTAAAAGTTACAAAACAAGGAGTGGGGAGTGGAGTAGGGAAAATGTTTCTCATGCCGATGGAAGTAGCTTCTTGTGAGAATCTGCCATAGTTACAACATCAGAGTTGGCAGGTGCAAGACCATGAGAATAACATGAGAAAACCAGCATGGTAACAAAAGTGGGAAAATATTGCCACATCAGCTTAGGTGAGAGGTTCCATAGCTAGAAGTGAAAGTCAGACTACAGAATTGCAAATGTGGGGGCCTTATTTTTTGGACGGTTRAGACACTTGAGGCCCTGTGCAGTGTAAGTGTATGTGCTTAAAGATGAACACACACACTTAGGTGCACTGAGAAATGGGAATGATTTTCCAAGTTGAGAATCACGAAGGCTTTAGAGGGGGTTCAATTGTAGTCAGGTAAAGCCATGAGCTGTTCCATCACAAAGCATCTTATTCTACCTGTTAGTTTGGTACAAATTAGCAGGGTATTTCTGAAAACATCTCTGTTGGTGCAAACTCCTTTCCATTGAGCTGGCTGATCTATTAAAGTCAGCAGAAAGATTTGAAGATCTCCAGTTTCCACTTTTTAGACAATTATTCAGACAGAAAAAAAAGTGTGATACTTGCAAATATCAGTGATTAAACTCTGAGAAATGAGAATGGAATGATTATTGAGGCTTTATAGAGATGTTCATTTTGACAGGAAATGACCTTTTTGTCATAGCTGTTTGCAAGGCATAATAGAAGTTTCAAGAGGCCATCAAATGTGGTCACTTATTTTCCAAAGATGTCACAGAATCACAGAACAATTTAGTTTGGAGAAGACTTCTAAAATTGAGTCCAGCCTTTGACTGACCACCACTCTGTCAAGGGGATCATAATGCTAAGTGCCACCTCCTGTTTCTTGAACACTTCCAGGTATGGTGACTCAATCACTTCTCTGGGCAGTCTATTCAAATGCTTAACAACCCTTTCTATGAAGAAATTCTTCCTGATGTCCAACCTAAACCTCCCCTGGCACAGCTTGAGGCTATGTCCTCTCATCCTCTCACTAGCTGCCTGAGAGAAGAGGCCGACGCCCACCTGGCTACAACCTCCTTTCAGGTAGTTGTAGAGATGAGGTCACCCCTGGGCCTCCTTTTCTCCAGGTTAAATGAGTCCAGTTCCCTCAGCCACTCCTCATGTGATTTACTTTCCAGACCCATCACCAGACTCCACTGCCCTTCCCTGGACCCGCTCCAGTACCTCAATGTCTTTCGTGAATTGAGGGGCCCAGAACCAAGACAGAGCACTCTTCCTCAAGCCTGTGGCACTGCATGGGGTTGTCATGACCCAAGTGCAAAACCCAGCACTTGGCCCTATTGAGCTTCATACAATTGGTCTCAGCACATCAACCCAGCCTATTCAGATCCCTCTTCAGAGCCTTCCTACCCTCCCTCAGACCAGCAATCCCACACAACTTAGCCTGCCTAAGTTGAAAGGTCCTCAGTTATATTCTAACATCTGAATTGTTCAGTTCACTGAACATCTGGTTCCTAGTCTTGGGATGAATTTGGCATTGATGTCCATTTCCCTAAGGTGTATGTGGATATGATTACTACATGTTTTCTCCCCCAGAAATTTGAACTTACCATGACTATTGGCAGAACTATATGAATGGCTGGATAGTTATCAACCTGTTATATGGTATCCTCAATATGTCGTTGGCATAAATGTCATATATTTTTTTGGTGATACAGTTAATATGTGTAACAGGGAGTGCGCTACTCAGTAAAGATTTATTAGCATCTCACACTCCATGTGATGAGGTTTACTAAGACTACTGATGTTAAGCACGTTATTCAGGTGCACTGAGGCTTCCTTTCAGAGGCTGATAAAAACAGTAGGATCAGAGGGAGGAATGGCACTGCCCTGAAGCAGAGCAGTGATTTAGAGCAGTTGTTGAGAAGTTTTCTAGTCTAATATAGAGAGACTGACATTCTCAGTGTGTGATTCACTATATCTGAAGTGTTGAGTAAAGCACCTGTTGATGCTTATTGCTTTCCAATAAATTAAACAAGGACAAGGGTGGATGTGTGAAGAGGGAGAAAAAGAGGGTGATCTGGAGCCAAATATAAAGATATAGGTGCACTTTGACATTTTAGCTGGGTAACAGGAAAGAGTGCTTCAAGAGGCTATTTTTAAAACATACAAACATCTAACAACACTTTTCACACAGCATATTATTTGGGCAACCAGTTAGTCAGGAAGACATTGAAAGTGTCATGGACATTGTACTTACTCCATCCATAGTTTAATAGTTGGTATTTTTCATGACCCCCTGAAATTAGCTTTACGAAGTATAGACAGTCTACCTTGAGTTGCGGTTACCCCTGAATCATAAACATATGGATCATGACTGAGGTGTTTTTTAAATATTGTGAAATAAAACATCTTCCAAATTACTAGCTATCAAAATTGCTAACTATGCAAATTTTCACTTTAATGTCCATGCTGTACAGCTGTCTAGGATGAAATAAGTAAAGAATTGCTATCATAATAACATTTCAGGTTTCATTGAAGTTTCCTTTCCTTATTCCTTTCCTTCTGTCTTCTATTATATAGTTCACATTTCTTCTAAATAAGAAAGTTAGCTTTGCAGAAAGCTAGCAAGCAAAGCAGAGATCAGCTCTGAATAATATTGTTACCACCTGTTTTGTGGAAGTTCAGTGATACAGCTGTAGTAATTTACTAAAGTAAGAATAATGGGTTTCAAAGACGTGGCATGTGTTCCGTCCTCAAAGACTTCACCAGACTGCTGAACAGAGGCTTAGATGGGCTTCTAAAGGAAAGCAAAACAGTTAGTCACAATAGAATTTGAAATTAATGTCGTTCTTTTGGCTCTTTGCTGGGAAGGGTTTCTGCTGCTTCATGTGAATCTCAAGTAAATATGACCCAATGCACATTCTTCCTGGCAAACCTGGCAAAGTTACAGGTAAAATAAACTGCACAGAGAGAATGTTTGTAGAGTAGTAATTTTTTTTAGCCATAGCAGGCTCCTTTAATAAATTGTCATAAATATTTTATTAGTTTTTTTATATTATGAAGAAGAAAAAATTACTGTGCAGAAAAATTACCAGCCTTTAATTAAGGTTCCGTCATTTCTGTTGCATTCTGTTGCATTTTTAATTTTTAAATTTTGCTGCAGATATTCATATTTGCACATTAATAATTGACTTTCTTTYTACTGTTACACCAGATAATTTCTCTATTGATTCCATCACTTAACCAAAAGAACAATGTATTTTCATCTCTAATTGGCAAAATGCCTCAGGTGAAATTTTTCCAGTTTAGCTTTACCTGTGTTAAATACAAACTCCCATTGTAATGTGTAATCCCCTTGCTAACAAAGGTAGATAGACAGTGCCAATTCCTAGAGTAAAGGAGACAAACTATTCTTTTGCAGAGTATATCCTTTATTTATTAAAAGGCTAAAGTGACAAAGCAGTTTCAATAGCCTCATTGTCTGGATACAGAGAGTCAGCCTAATCTGACGAGTACATTTTCAGCCAGGTATTATTCCTGATTTGCCTTCAAAACAGGTAGCTGGTCCTTCTGACACAACAAAGGATATCTTATTAGGAGGTGTAACATGCCTTAATATAACAGGAATAGATACCATATGGATGTGCTCTCTCTCTCTCCAATTCATTACTGGGGTATAAAAGAGCTTGAGCTTAACTTTTGACCTTGGGATGGTGTGTTGGTTTTGCAGGGCCTGGTTTTTGGTAGCAGGGGGGCCACAGAGGTGGCTTCTGTGAGAAGCTGCTAGAAGCTTCCACCATGTCCAGCAGAACCAATCCCTGATGGCTCTGATGATGGACATGCCGCTGGCCAAGGCTGGGCCAATTAGAGATGATGGTAACAGGTGTGTGATAATATATATAAGAAGAAATCATAACAAAGTTTGGGTGTGCAGTTGTAAATTTCCAGCTGGAGAAGAGTAGGAGTGAGAATGTGAGAGAAACAACAATGGAGACACCAAGGTCAGTGGAGAAGGAGAGGGAGGAGCTGCTCCATGCACTGGAGCCGAGATGTCCCTGCAGCCTGTGGTGAGGACCATGGTGAGGCAGATTGTCCCCCTGCAGCCCATGGGGGTCCACGGGGGATGCAGAGATCCACTCGCAGCCTGTCGGGGAGGTGCCCACGCCGAAGCGGGTGGATACCAGGACACTGTGATCCAGAGGAAGTCCCAGTGGAGAGAGAGGCCTTGCTTCCAGGCTGGAGCAGCCATCCTTGGAGGACTGCGCCCCGTGGCAAAGTGACCCATGCCGTAGCGGTTTTGGGAGGACTGTCTGCCTGTGAGATGGACTCACGCTGCAGCAGTCTTGGGAGGGCTGCTACTTGTGAAATTGGACCCATGCTGGGGAAGTTCATGGAGAATCGTCTCCTGTGGGAGGGACCCCATGGTGCAGCAGGGAGACGACTCCTCTCCCTGAGCAGCAGAAAGAAGATCTTGGGTGATGAACTGACCATAATCCCCACCCCGTCTCCCTTCGCCATCGGTGGGAAGGAGGGAGGAGTTGGGGAGAGACAAGGGTGTTCTTAAGGGTTTATTTTACTTCTCATTCTCCTACTCTGATCTTGTTAGTAATAAATTCACCCTATATCATTAAGTTGAGCCTGCTTTGCCCTTGAAGTGTTTTCTCCTTGAAGTCTTTATCTCAACTCATTAACCCTTTGTTAAATTTTCTCTCCTCTGTCCAGTTGCAGAGCAGAGGAGAGTGAGTGAGTGCATCCTGCATGACGGCTGCTTGGGAAGACAAACACCATCACTCCAAATGACCCCCACATTCTCCCTCTTCCCTTCAGCTTTATACTGCGCATGATGCCATTTGGTCAGGAATATCTCTTGGGTCAGCTGGGGCCAGTTGGGGTCAGCTGTCCTGTCTGTGTACCCTCCCAGCCTCTTGTGCACTCTCAGCCCACTCATGGTGGGGGCGGGGGGTGAGAGACAGGAAAGGCCTTGACTCTCTGTCAGTACTGCTCAGCAGCAGCAAAAACATCCCTGTGTTACCAACACTGTACTCAGCATAAACCCAGAACATAGCCCCATACAAGCTACTACGGATAAATTTAGCTCTTCTCCCAGTCAAAACCAGTACAGACGGTCAAGGTTAGGTGAGATTAACCCACACTTTAAAACTTTGTTGAACCTAAGTCCATGATGAAGTGCTTTGCCCTACTGGAATCAACAGTAGCAAAGTTGGGAATTCTCTCCTACTCTGTTCAGGTCTCTTACAGTTACATGCAAATATTTACTTTAGATATATATTTTTCTGATTTCAAAACAAAAGTAAGAATTTTTTTTTTTACAGAATCACAGAATCATAGGATAAGCTGAGTTGGAAGGGGCTCTAAAGGATCATCAAGTCTAACTCCTGGCCCTGCACAGAATGATCCCCACAAGTCACACCATGTGCCCAAGAGTATTGTCCAAATGCTTGTTGAAGTTTGTCAGGCTGGTGCTGTGACCACTTTCCTGGGGAGCCTGTTCCAGTGCCCAACCACCCTCTGGGTAAGCAACCTTTTTCTAATATCCAACGTACACAAGTTCAGGCTGTTCCCTCAGGTCCTGCCACTGGTCACCAGACAGAAGAGATCACTGTCTGTCCCTCCTCTTCCCCTCACAGGGAAGTTATAGACTGCAATGGCCTCCTCTTCTCCTCAGTCTCCTCTTCTCCAGGCTGAACAGACAAGTGACCTCAGCCACTCCTCAAGCAGGTTCCCATCAAGGCCTTTCAACATCTTCATTGCCCTTCTTTGGACAGTCTCCAATAGCTTAATGTCTTTTTTATGTTGTGGCACCCAAAACTGCACACAGGACTTGAGGTGAGGCCATGCCAGTGCAGAACAGAGTGGCACAMTCGCCTCCCTTGCCCAGCTGGCGATGCTGTGCCTGATGCCCCCCAGGACACAGTTGGCTCTCCTGGCTGCCAGGGCACTGCTGACTCATTCAGCTCTCCCTCTACCAGGACTCCCAGGTCCCTCTCATGGTGCTGCTTTCCAGCATCTCATTCCCCAGTCTGTACTTACATCCCGGGTTGCCCCATCCCAGGTGCAGAATCCAGCACTTTCCCTTGTTGAACTTCATATGGTTGGTGATTGCACAGCTCTATAATTTGTCAAGGTCTCTCTGCAGGACCTCCCTGCCTTTGAGGGAGTTAGCAGCTCATCCCAGTTTTGTATCATCTATGAACTTGCTTAGTATCCCTTCCAATCCATTAAA
Organism: Amblyornis subalaris; assembly: GCA_018881555.1. Classification (NCBI taxonomy): domain Eukaryota; kingdom Metazoa; phylum Chordata; class Aves; order Passeriformes; family Ptilonorhynchidae; genus Amblyornis; species Amblyornis subalaris. Next base: position 873,000 of record JACAXG010000133.1, on the reverse strand, counting down.
TAGACATTAAATTCAATATTGGTGAAAGATGCCAACTTGCAAACTCAAAAGAGAAATATGTATTTACTATACCTATTAAATACATTTAGATAAATATACTTTAAGCTTGAGTAGTAAAGAAATGGGATTCATGGTGAATCATAATTTGTATAATTTAATGAGATGATCATTCAAAAAAACGAAATAGAAAATTAAGCACGTAAGTCTCCTTACATTTATGTGCAAAACCAGCTCCATATTTTCAGTATGTATAAATTGTTATGTCTCTACAACTGTGAAAGAGCATTTAAAATAAATTTTTTAATTTAATGCATATGCTTTTACATTGCAAAGCATATTTTATTTTGAACATCAAATACATTTTTATGACAAGTTATTGAAATATCATATATATGGCTAACCTGACAGAGCTGTTCTATTTAATTGGCAGAGAAGCAAATCTACTCTGCAGACTATAAATAAATAAAACTGGGTTTCTAGAGAATGACATTATTGGCAGGTTGGTAAAGGGGTTAATAGAATTCCACAAAAGAAGTTCCCTTTTATCAAATGAAGTAACACCTGTGGCAGATTGTTGACCCTGCTAAAAAGCTTTGTCTTCTGTGTTTGTAAAGGGGATGACATATTTCTCACTTTTTTTCACGTTGGTGATTTGTGTATTGTTTGAAATTGAAGGAAAACAAAACATCACAAAATTTCTAATATTCATATTTGCAGTGGAGACACGTGTTTGATCACAAAAGGTTAATGTAATCTAGAAAAAATGCTAGAGATGGAGAAATAATTCCTTCATGGGGATCCTCAGCACTTCGGAATATAGACTAAGGTTTGTAAAAACACCTTCAGGAATTCCAGGTGCCACTTTCTGTTCTAGGTCCAGTGATTTTTTTTCTCACTGACTCCAGTCTAAGTCATGGTAGTGACAATGCATTATTTTTACTTGATTGGATAAACAAAAAGTCCTGCTATTCAGTGATGTCCCAAAAATATGTTTCTTTGGAAAAAAGTTCCAGATTCTATAGTCTGTTTTGCTTTCATTGTATCCTTTTTTTCAATGGTTGACTTGGTTGTCTGGAAATGCCTCGTCATTTCATCATATCCTAGGTGGAAGCCATATTACTATTTCGAAACTGAGTCCAGAAGGATGAGTGTGTCCTTGTTGTAACTCCTAGAATATTGCATAAACTTTACGACACTAACCTTGTTAGCAAGCAATCCTCTGAGACTTCTGGGTACATCCAGTGAAGTAGAAGCCAGCAAAAGCAAGCAGAGTTCCCATTTTTCACACAGGTGAGTGCCCAAAAGTGTGACATTATGTTGTGAAGTGGCTCCACAGTTGTTCGGCGCTTTTTTTTATTGTTATTGTTTTTGGTTTTGGACTGTTCTTGTTGGAAATCACAGATGTTGCTGCTTGACATAAGAAATGCCTATAGAACAAGATTGGACTGATTTTTACTTTTTTTTTAGTAGAGGAAGTCAAAGCACATGATTTTCCAACTTCCATAAACTACCACAGTAGGACTCAGATGATGTCATCCACTGTGAATTATTGGAAGCATATTCCTGATGCTCAGTTTAGGAGACAAAAATATGTTCTTTCACCCAACTTCAGAGCTCCTTTTATTTGCATAGCATCTATCACATTTCATCTTGTGGAACCTTATGTGTTGCAAAAGAGTCAGAAAAGTGCTGAGAACAGTAGACATGACATTTGGAGATGTATATATATGCATGTGTGTGTGTGTGTACGTTTCATGTGCTACACAAGATGATTTATTAAAAGGGATTCAGCCTGAAAGTTCTTTACTTTTTTTTCAACTAGCATAGATGATCTAATAAAATTTATTATTTCTCCTTATTAACATTTCCTTTCTTGTTGAAATACACTTGTATACAATACATAATTTTAAATTATTGGCCCATATATATAATGCAATATAATAGTTATTGTATGTCATTTAACACAGCTTTAGTTTTCAAGATAACATTCAGTCCCTCCACTTTTCATGTTTAACAAAACCTTGCCCCATAAATCTTCCCAGTCATATTTCCATATTTCACTTTTTTCCTTGTTTACAGATTATTTATTAAAAAAGTCCTTAAAATACATTTTAAACCCATATTAAAGATAAGTGTAATAATCTCTCCATTTATTCCGCAAATTTTCCCAATAGCTGTTCAGCTCTGCAGAGATTAAAGTACCACTTAATGTGAATATGCATAGTAGAATTTGAAATCTTAATGGTTCATCAAAGTCCTAATGTTATTAGGATTTGATACTATCAATATTGAGAACGAAAAAGGAGAGAGTTGTTTCAGTACATCCACCAGTCAAGAAAACAAATGGTCTTGCATTTGACATCTCCAATGCCATCTGTAATGATGTGGGATGAAATGAATGTAATTTGCATTTATATAATCTGTTCCCTTATCTTTCCAAAATGTATATACTTATGCAGCACACATGATTTGCACTGTTTCCTTGCAGAATAATGATACCATATATTTCATACATGTGTTGAGCACATGTATTACCTTGAGTCTTCTTTTCTCTTGATCTCTCTTTTCTTGTGTTTTTTTAGATCTCGACAATTTGACCTTGGTGCCTGCTGTTTTCCTGAAAACAAACACTTCCACAACATCCTATCCTATGTGCTTTCTGACCAACTTCAGTGTGTAGGTGGCACTATCAGAAATGAGATGTGGGATGGGAGTACAGCTCTCTTTGAGTTCTGTAATATGCTGGTGCTTTTTGCCCCACAAACATCAAATGATGTAAAGCAGTCAGCCAATACACAGTGAAAAAATATTTGGAAAAATTGCTAAAATTAATATTTACTGAATTTGGGATCTAATAAAAATAAAAGAACTCTAGCAAAATCTTTAAAAATTTGCTTCTGAAATGTAGCAAGTGCTGTGAAGGGAACATAAGATGAAATCTTAATTACTAATTGAATCCATACTTTAGTTCAGTACAATTTACAGTCACCTACAGGGAAAACTTGCAACTTTTCTTGACATCACACACTTACAGCCTTCTGCTCTCTCTTTTTGAAAGAGATTTTCACGTCCCAGAAGAACTATTATATGAAAATATTCTTTCTGAGTGTTCAGTTTCATGCTATGTGTAATGCTCCTTCTTTACCAAAGGGCAGTAGTGCTGTGAGACTTAAAGCATTAAGCAAGACAAATATCTATGGAATTTCAGTACAGCTTATTTTAATTCCTTTCTTCTGAGAACAGACTTAACATTTTCCAGTTTTGTACTTCTAATCCTAGCAAACATTTTACCAGATCATGATTTTGGATAATTTTAAGCAGCTGAAAGCAGACCACATTTTAATCAATATGTTCTAAATTCTGCTGTTATAGCTTAAGGCATTTTGATCTAAAGTCAGCATGCATAACCCGTCTCTGTCTGTTGTTCTTTCTAACTCCATCATTTGCTTTTCAATTAATTAAATTAAATTTTTTGGCTTCAGCCTTTCCATAATGGAATACATTTGTTTGTTGTCACTTTATCTGAACCTATTCACTTGTGGATTCAATATACTGCCATTTATGTTCACCTTTTGTTTTCTCACTGCATTAATTTTCCACGAAGGCTAAATTTTTTTCCAGGCTTTCCAAAGCTGAGTTTGTGGAGATATTCAGGTAGCCTAATCAGATGCTGTACCACTCCCAGCCTTTGCAGAGACAGTGAGAACAACTGTCATTCTGACTTCCTGGGAGTAAGACAACAAAAGGTCTCTTTTATTATGATATTTAATTTAATTGAGGTCCGTTCAGTAAAGCTGAGAGCTAGAGATGGCTGTTCCATTGGACTAATGCACTAATTCTGCTAGGGCACTAACTTAAAAAGCTACTTCCTGAGCAAAGATGTGTCGCTTTCGGACATGAAATAAGCACACGAGACACAGTTGTCAGGGTTCACCAGCCGGGGCAGAAGCCAAGGAAGCCAAGGGGAAAAGAAAGAGGAGCAGCCTCTGCCCTCGGTCTTTATTTATATGTTTTCAGAAACCACTGTGGATTGGAGGATGGGAATACCACCTCCTGCTGTCCACTGGTCAACGGAATTGTCTATCACACAGACTAAGGAATTCAAAACAACAGGGCTGGTTGGAATAACAAGAGCTACGTTTATACAAAAGTGCGTGAGAAACTATTTGCCAAACTAAAAACACTGCACAACTGAAAAACTGCAAAATGCAGGGCTACAAAGATGAACAATGATTTTCCAGTCTTTTTTCTTTCTTCCTTTTTTTATTTAAATGCCATGTCTAGTTCCAGAGATGAGATTGTCGATGTAACTGAACTGCTGCAAGGGTTGCAGCAGTGGTTAAAAGCTTGCACACACTTATCAACCCAATAACATTATTCTTTCAGTTTTATAAGGAAATGCTTTCAAATGCATTCATATGAAGAATGAAAAGCAAAAATGATTTTTCAGTGTGAATAGGACAGCCTGGCATCACCACACACTTGGCTATATTCCTTTTTTTCCAAGAGTTTAGCATCCTGGACTGTACAAAAGTGTACTTTATTAATGTAACCAAATTTAAGCGATCTTGTCTCATTCTTTCTTTTCAGCTCAATTTTTTTACTTTTTTTTTTTTTGTAAAACATGGTCTTCAGAATAACCAAAGGATTCTGTAGTATTGTCTTCCAAACAAGGTAAAATGTCAAATACAGAGATACTGATAAAATGGAACCTGGATAGTGATTTCTGATATTGTAGTTAAGACAACAATATAATATATGTCAAAAATCCAGAGTGATGTGATACATTTTCAGGTTATTACGAAATAGCTGTGACCAGCAAGCAGACACTACAGCTCAGTTTACCAAGTACATCAGGAAGACAGAACCTTTGTTACTCATAAACAAATATGCAGTCGTATCCTTGGTTTTCCAGACCAGTTGCTCAAATATATATATATATATATATATATGTATATATATTAGGATAACTGTTTTTATTCCTTAGTCATAAAGGGATTACTGACTTTAACATGTTTTAAAACCCTAAAATAATACTTTAAATTGTTGCCAGAGCCCCGTAACCATAATCTGGATGATACTACGGCATGTCTGCTTGCTGTGGTGCTCCTGGGAAAGAGCTTCCCTGTCATCAGAGGCAGTGACTAAGTTTGTTCTGACTTGTCTGAACTTTACTTTGTGAACGAATGCAGCAGCACACCCATTGTGTCAGGATAAATGTAGACTGTCAGATGAGAGCAAAGAAGCAGCAAGTAGGGTCATTCTGTGCAAGTTTTGAAGAAATATGTCCATATAAAATGTGCAAGTAATCGGAAAATCTCAATTTCATAAATTTGAAAGCACCAGGCCTCAGATTTATTTCCTCCAGTAAGACACTGAACATTTGACACTCATGATCTGTATACTCTGAAAATAATACAGGAAAATATCTTTGGTTATACTGAGATAGTCTGAACTTGTATTGGGTAGCAGTTATGTGGGTCAGCTTTTCAAGCACAGACTGTGCACAGACTGAGGTGAACTGTTTCTGTCATAGAACTCATATTTGAAGCTTTAGCCATCATCTAGTTAATGTATAGTCTCTTCATAGTACAATATAACTGCTATTGGTAATGTAGTCCAGACATATATATATATATGAATTTCACAGTTGCAAAAGCTTAATAAGTAGACACCATTGGAATACAGAAAATCTGATTTTTTGCTAGGAATTTTTAAAACTGTGTTGATCAGTGGTTAAGCCAATGTGTAAAGCAGCAAGGGATATCAGTAGCAATTCTTTTTCCAAAAAGTGTCATATGTAACAACCTGAACACAGAAATATCACTGTATCTCTCATAAAAATGTGTGTGGAATAATTCAGAACAGGTAGAAATTTCAGTCTGCTGAATATGCTACAATATTGAATTAACTTTTCGTCTGGGAATTACAGTTGGATATAGTGTTATTCATTACAGCTAGGCTGTCTTTAACATTATTTCACGTGCATTGCTTGATATAGTATAACCTGTTCTTTCCAGATGAGAAAAACAATTCATTAGAGAATAAATAAGTGAAGGAAAATGTAAGAATCAGGAGTTATTTCCCTGAACCTTGTTTTTAACAAGAGTAGATTTCTAACAGTCAGATTAAATCTAAACTATACTAAATAGGGAAGTCATTGTGAACTGGCTGTGTTGTGACTAAACTAAAACCATATATGAATGTTTTACGTCTTTCTCCATGTGTATGGAGGTAACAAAAAATGAAGTATGCATAAAGTTCTTATGAAACTTTCTCAAGTGTTTATTTCTCTGTATTGCTTGTCTGTGTACAGTTTTATAAAGCTGACCAGAACATGAGACTTATTTGGTGAGAAATGGCAAGGCCTTAGATCTTCTCTGTTTATTTAGTGAAGAAAAATATAAGGGTTCTTTTGGACTGGGCCCTAAAGACTGAATGGACTCTTGGTCTTTCTCTGTTAGAAAATCCTCTTGATACTTTAAAAGAATCTTTCATTGTGAAAGTGTCCCAAAAGGAGGCTGGAATTTATGGTCAAAAGCATAAATATCATCCCATCTTCTGCTTTCAGAGTGAAAGATTCAGGTTCAAAGAGATAGTCCAAATATTGCACAGTGAAGACACTCATTCCTGTGCAAATTATTGTTAGCTCTTCTGTGGTGACACATTCTTTTATTTCTAAACAGAAATTACATTTTAAAGACTCTTTGGTAAAGTTGTCTTTAGATTTCTGCTACAGTCTTTTCCTTCTGAATACCAGAAATTTATATTTTTAACTACTCATCTAAAAGTTCCTGACCAGCACTGAGAGTAGTATCCTTTCCTTGAAACTAGTCAGGCTGCCAAAATCTCCCCATTGCTTTTCCAAGAACTCTCCCACATTTCAGAGAGGTGCAATGTAGATCATAAAATAACCTCAACCTGAGAAAGAGATGGTTGCTATAGCTGACTTATGCTTCTGTCCTCACTCATTGCTCTTGTGATCCTTTCCTCATGATCTGATGTGTGGCTGCTCTGTTGATTAGCGGGGGGCACTGGCTGCATACTGAAGGGTGGTCAGCAAACAGCTTTGACGGCTGCCAAATCCACCTATTTACACCGACCATGAGTAGAACTAACACACAACTAATTTGATACTTATTTGAGAATTGTTTCTCTGAAGAAACAAGTAAATTATTTTACAATGCCTCTAGATACTTGCTACTTTGTCATTAACAGAGTGCAGCTGTACTGCTCTTGGAGTAGTGGGAGGAAAGATATGAGGGAGTCATTCAAAAAGCTTACAGAGAGTTTAGAACTCTATGTAAATATCTTGGCCGAAGTGGTTCATCTACCAACTACAGATTGTGTAATGATTGTTTTGTACTCTCTTTCATTATAAATTATTAGCCCTTAATAAGATAAAATGAGCTTGTGTGTCAAATACAGGCCTTCAGGGAACGTGAAACAATTTTTTGTGTTTTCATAAAGATTTTTTATATCAATAGCATAAGTAAAATCCTTTGACAGCGGAGTGGTGCAGAGCTGCATGATGATGTGAATCTGTGACTGTACTCTGCCAACTCCATTTAAATTCACCTCAGTGCGGCAAATAGTCACCTATGTAATGCATTCAAGGGACTTATATACAGAATAGTGAATTCAAGGAGTGTGCTATGGTCAGTTTAAGATAATCTTACGTTTCTACCTATCCTTTCTTTTCCTGTTTTCTTCTACTGTCTTGGAAAACTTCATCCTGATGTCCTAGGCTTAACAACAGAAAATTTGGTGGTGTGCCCAGCACTCACAGGATGGGGCAGAAGCTTGTATCCAGATGGCAATAGAAAAAACATGTGAAGTGTTCTCCAGTCCAGGTATGCTATGTAATTTATGAGACTTTTAGAGCATAAGACATATATTTATGTACACAGTATATATGGGATTTTCATGAGCTCCTGGTCCAGACAAACTTGTCCCCCAGGCTAACCAGAAGTTCAAGGTAGAAAAAAAAGTACAGCCACGTATTCCTGCATCCTTGGAAAATAAGAACTTTCTGGTAACTAAACATTCCACAACTACTGATTTAGAGTAGCATAATGTGTGGATATGTTCTGTCATGGTCCTTTTCAAAAATTATTACGATTAATTTTAATTATGTGCTAGTATTTTTATGATATGTTCAGTGGATGGAAAATGCAACAATAAAAATTTCATAAACATTTTGGACTTGTATTCATCATAGATTTTTCTGATCTTGCTCTATATAAAGTGCATGCGTGTGTGCATGTGTATGTGCGTGTACACAAATATGGGTTCTGTAAGCATCCTTCATGTTAAAACTAGCAGTTTTAGGAGTAAGGTATTTATTGGTGTGCACTAAGAGTCAGTAGCACACTCCACATGAACCAATTAAATGTAGCATAAACTAATAAACACCTTCTCTGGCAATGACAACCACTGGTAATAGTTAATATTCCCATCTGCTGTACTTTTCTTTCTTTTGGCAGCAGGTTCTTGCTTACGTTGCACTCTGCTACATAGGAGGGGTAAGGTTCACAGAAGCTGAGTACCAGCCACCCTCTCCCATTGCTAGGATTGCCTACTGCCACAGCAGCTGCAGAGGTGTCTAAACCCTGTACAGATCGAGTAATGGCGTGAGGTCGCGGGAAGTGTAGATGAGGCAATAATGCACAAGACTGACATCCTGCCAGTTCCACAACAGGAGTTAGTACATATGCTCATGTGTGCGTTTCATCCTGAGTCTGCAACCCCTAAGCGTGTGCCTTTCTACCACAATTAAGAGTGTCTTTTTCAGACTGCCACTCTACCTCTGGCTTGGAGACCCTTCCACTACTTGTTCCTTTTTGTATTTCTTCATCTTACTTCGTTCCCCTCTCATGTAGACCATCAAGTCAGGTAGTGTTACTTGAAATGTTGAGCAATAAAGTAAGAGAGAAGATTATATTTTTCTTGGATTCAAGAAGGGATGAGCACCCACTCCTTGCCACAAAGCCACAATTTACTGGTTTGAGCACTATTCTGTAGGCCTCTATATTTTTATTTCTTTTTTCAGTTTTTAGAAACAACAGGTGAAAGTCATGAAAGAGAACAACTCAATACTTCACAGGAAGATCATTAGGCACTCCAGTTGAAAATACAAAATGTTTTCATGATTTTGTCTGTGGGTTGGTGTGGAGGGGTGGTATCRTACAGACTTTGCTATCAACATAAAGCCCCATTCGTAGTTTTCAGTTTGACTGACTGCACACGTAAGTGGTTTGAAATCCTCAGAAACAAAAGAGGCGAGCTAAAATTTTTGCACACTAATATTTATAGAAACCTGATTACTGAATGGTTTTTAATTTAATAGCGGAGTCTGGCAAGGATCTCTAGAGATTTCCTTACCCACTGAGTTCATTGATAGGCTTGAATGACAAATTTGGAGGTCCCACATTTTGTGGCAGAGAAAAAATAATTAGAAAAATGCCAGTAAAATGGTAAACTGGGCAGATAATGCAGTTCCCCCTGAACTCCAAGAGAAATGACCCACCAGCTACTCATTAAAGGACAAAAGAAGGAAAATCAGGATGGATGTTGGAGGGTTTCACTACAAAGAAGTGTCATCGGTGTGCATTTTCAAACCATTTATGTCATGTGATCCTAGATATAAGAAGTTAATAATAGCTGACCAAAGCCACTGCCCAGATATCTGTCAGTTAGAAACAGAGAAAGTTGAGCAGGCTGAAAACAATGCCCATGGATTAAACACCATGAATGTTAAATGCTAGGCAGAACAGCAAAGCTGCAATCTCTGATTAACGTTTTCACAGCAGATATATAAATAGACAGCAGAACATGTGTTTAGGCCATTTCTTAAAGRAAGATTTTAGGAAAGAAAGCTAAACCACATAACTAGATGCGTAATTCCCACAATATTAGTACACATTGCACATCCTATAGCTTGAAATATCCAGTAATTATGTATTTATTTATTTATTTTTCCTTTCTGTTTGTGCTGGCCTTCTGTCTTGGTTGAGCCACCATGTCTGGATGCCAAATTTGTTTGTCATAGTTTGGACAAACTTAGGAGGAAGACTAGAGTAGTCTCCTCTGCAAACGATAAGGATCTAAAACTCCCTTCTCCCCCACCTCAGGAATCTCTGGTAGGAAAGTGAAAAAAACTGTTTATTTAACAAACCAGGGTGCTGGGCGGTGCAACGCAGGCACCAGGGGAAGGGAAGAAAAAGTAAATAATGTTAGATAATAAACCTCTCATGGTGGAGGAACCTGGATGAATTCAGAGACCTTTTTCCTGGGTGTGGTTTCTGCTCTGTCTGTAGTTGGCTGCTAGAGTACACTTTAGACCCCTCTCCAGGCCTAGGATGGTGTAGGCCCCTCTCCGGGCCCAGGGTGTAGGCCCTAGAGTTCAGTTGTCTGTTGTACAGTTCCAAAGGAAGAAGGAAAAACCATGGTCCCAGAAAAAGCTGTCTTCTTTCTTTGCCTCAGCCAGGAGGCTAGCTAAAAAGCCAAGAGTAAGTTTTAACTCTCTCCAATATCCCTCTCCTGAGAAAACAACAGGGCCAAGAGCTAACAGGAAAAAAAGGTAAAAAGTGTTCCCTTCGCCTTCAGCAGCTGAAAAATGGCGGCAGGCGAGAATTCTCTCCTGAGAACGGTAAAGCCGAGAGCGCTGGCTAGAGTGAAACAAAAAGTAAAAGCTCCCTTCCGAATTCAGCTCCGGCCAAGCAGCAGCAGCAGTGATAAGCCAGGAATGTAAATGTCCTTGAAGAAGTCAAAACACAGCACCTGGCTTCTTGAGCAAGCTTAAAGGCACAGAGTTAATATTTTAGCATATAGCAGGAAATAGGGGATATTTGGCTGGCATATAGCATCATAAAGTCACCCCAAGACACCTTCTCATTAGGGAAAACTACTAGCAGTGGGGAAAAGTGGAAAAGGAAAATGTTTATACATAAGTATCTTCTGTATGTTCAACCTTTTCCCTAGGGACTAGAATGTCTGACCCCTTACTTTTACCTGTCCAAAGGCTATCCTGAGACTGACCACTGAACTGATACTCAGAGTTCAGCATTTAAGTAAAACTAATCTGAAGTAACTGTGCAGTCTTAATTGAAATCTTTCATTGGGGAATACACTGGGAATCCTGTTTAAAGTATCTCTTTCTTCTTAATTAACAGCAAGGTAGTTCATTGTAGTAAAGGCATTTGTGAGGTCTCCAGTAAAGTCACTCAGCAGCCAGGGTCCTTCAAAGGCAACAAGTGGTATCAAGTAGCATCCTTATCTGCTTGGTATTACTCTTTAAGATGCTTAAATGAGGCAAGATATTTTTGTCCAAATCAGTGTCCAAAGATACAGAATATCTGCAAGAATTTTGTGACAATTATTTTCAGAATTCCTGCTGAACTTGCACTTCTGGATACAGGCAATTTTGATTAATTACAATCCTGTCACACTGCTGTGGTTGGCTGCATGACTGAAGTGTGCATTACACTGATGGAAAAGTTCCTAGCTGCCCTGGATAGGCTGTGTGAAAAAATAAAGAGCTAAAGATGGAAAAATGGATTATGAGTTCAAGAATCAATCAGCATATAAAGGACAAGGCTGAAATTACTGGGCATCAGAAAATGACAAAGGCAGTTACAAAGAATTTCAGAAATATCAGTGGAGGATTAGCTGTTCTGTAAACCAATTTTTGCCATCTCACCTTCAGACTGGAAAGTCTGCTATCTATCCTAACCTCCAACTGAACTTTCCAGCATAGTCTATTGAATATATTTATGAGAATACTGATACCTAGACATTAACAAGGTCTAGAGAGAATCGTCATTCTCTTTCATCCTTATCACTTTATACCTCTTGATATCTCTAGGCCTACATAAGCACTACTATACTTAGAATTCTCAAGTACTATACATTTTTGCTAACATGTATAGTATCTCAGTTTTGCTAACATAGTTCCCATCCTCACTTGGACCCTTTAAAGGTACCTAGAAACACTCTGTGCCATCTGAAAAAGACAACCTTGGTGTAAACTGGGATATCTTTGAACAGACGTACAAGCAGATACAAATAACTTTGCCAATACAGAGCTGGCAGACCTGATCAGCTGTGACCAAGCACCATACAGCTGTGTTAAGGTAATGATAATCCAGGCTAATGCATTCACCTGGGATGCTGAGTGCATTAGTATGAACACAGCACCATCCTAATGTGACTACATGGTTTGGAGCTGGTGCTTAACCCAAGTTGCCTATGTGGAGAAATCTTAATGCATACTGAAGGAAAAAATGAGTCAGAGGAGTTTAAGTGGAGCCACATTCAGTTGAAACATGCTGGTTTGTTTGTTGAGGTTGAATACTTCACACACTTCAGTTGTTTAAGCCTGAATGCTATTTTTTTAAGAAGAGAAAATACTAGAAAAACATGGATTGCTTTAAAAAATCCTGTTCTGACAGTTTTTAAAAGATGTGTTTTTTATTTTGTTTTGCAAGTAGCTTAATATACATTTTTTAAAACTACATGTGCCATTGGAGAAAGGATAACAATCAGCAGGCTTGTGTTGAAGGAAACTTTCCTAAAATGACTTTCATATTTTAAAAATTACATCTCTAAAGTACATAATCCAAATAAGTGATGAGATCTCTATCAGATTTGGGTCTTAAGGAGAGATCTGAAAAAGACYTACTAGGAATTGTTTGGGTACAAGTGAACCTGTTTGGAAAAGAAGAGGCTGGAAGCAAAGGTCCAGGACCTACAACACTTGCACCAGGATGGCAGGATCTCACATAGGAGTCGCTATACACAATGAGACTTTTGATGAGGTGTCCTCAAGAGGCAGTAGTTTCTGCATCTCACTAAATTTTGAACTTATTGCAACAAGGATAGTTCTCTGTAACAGAAGCGAGGTTCTACTCATCAGTGCATGGCAAGTTTTCCCTCCAAGCCACAGAAGTTGCTGGCTAATGGCAGAGTTAACTTGTTCATTTCTTGAGGAAAAAATAGTATTTCTTGGTGAAACAAAATACAATCTGACACAACAGCTCATGAAGGCTGGTGATTCTTGGATAAAGAGAACACCTGAGATCTCTTCCTGCATCACTATCTGTTTCACTGTTACCATGCAGAAAGTAACGGAATATTTAATCATCACCAAACCAATAAGAAAAAAAAAGATTTTTATTTCATTTGGTAATCATTCTGGGTTATTTTTAATTCAGTTATATATGAGCTGAAGACAGGATATAAAACCTCTATGTGCATTGCAACTGAGTGTCTGTTCATATCTCTAACAAAGATATGCATGAACATGTAAATTTACATTGTGATCACAGGATAATTTTCACTGCCTTAGATTCCTTTAGTCACCTGCCCTGTGTGAATGAGTTGTCTCAAACAGGAGTTAAAGTAAGTGCAAAAAAAGACTAGTGTTTGTATTACTTCTCAATTTTATTATGCTGTTTTAAACCCATATGTTCATGATTTTTCTTTCATCACCTGCATCTGTCTATCCACAGATAATTTCTTATGTTAAAGAATCAACATTAATGACCTTCTGGTAAGTTAGCCTTTTTTTTTAAAGTGGTATAACAGCTAGAAACATATTTTCATATTTAGTTATGTTTTTAATAGTTGCCTATGAATTAGAACTGGTGAATGTTCTCTTGGAATACATTTGATGTTTCTGCTTGGTTGGTCTACGGATTTGAAAACTAAATCCCTTTGATGTAAGTGTCTAAATTAATTTTTGGCTGGATGTTTAGATGAGGGTTTCTGTAATCCTAACTTTTGATAAATGTTTCTGATCTTTCCTACAAAATGTTATTTTCTTCATCATCACTTTCCAATGAGATGTTTTCTTTAACATCAACACAATAAATGCTAAGAAGACTGTCCTCTAAAATCAGAATGAAACTGCAACTAAAACCATTGAATCCTTCCTTGATGTCCATGTATTCTGCTTGGTTTCTTCTATTCATGACCCATTGTTCCCTTGTAGACTTCAGGCCAGGATAACCTGAGAGCTGAAACAACTGACTGGTACAATAGATTTGAGTAGACTTGGTGAATTGGCAAGAAATTCAGACAGCATCCTTTCAGGTGGTTGCCCTAGAGTTAAGGTTATGTCTCCTGACAGAGCAAGGTCACAGAATCACAGAGGTTGGAAGGGTCACAGAGCAAGGTTGGAAAGGACCACAGTGGTGATGCCKCATCCGGGACTACCTTAAAAGAGAGGCTTGACAAAATTAAAAGTGTAAAAAGCAGTTGTGTTTATTTGAAGGCGTTCAGGTGCAGCCAGGGCAGTCAGAGCTGACTCAGGGGGCTTACACCCTAAGGTGGACCTCCTAAGATCAGCTCCCCAAGATGGACAACTGGTCACGAGTTCTCCATACTTTTATAAGTTTGGTCCATTAGCATATTGGGGCTAGTTCTTCCAATTACATCAGGTAATGAAGTAATTCACCCCAAGTTTGCTCCCCCCTTACCAGCTGTTGTTTACAGTTCTCGGGCCTGTGGCAGTAAGGTGTCCTTGAGCTTCAGGCCTGAAGATGGATTGTTTTGTCTAAAAGCAGTAGCTAACACTCTATATGGACTTTAGAGTTACACACTAAGAATTGCAGGGTTACAAATGTATGAAAAATATAAAAGCTAAAATCCTAAGGCATCAGTGGGACACCTGGTCCAACCTCCCTGCTCAAGCAGGGTTATTCCAGAACACATGGCATAGGATTGTGTCCAGAAGTTCTTGAATATCTCCAGTGAGGGAGACTCCCTCACTGGGCACCTCACCTCTGTGGGCAATCCCACACACTAAAGAAATTCTTCCTCATATTCAGATGGAACTTCCTGTGCATCAGTTTCTAACCGTTGCCTCTTGTCTTACTGCTGGGCACCACTGAGATGAGCCTGGCCCCATCCTTTTCATACCCTCCCTTCAGATACTTATAGACATTGATGAGGTCCCCTCTCAGTCATCTCTTCTCTAGGTCCTGGATAGATGTCACAATATACATATAGTTGGAATCCAATCTACTCTGAGCGCCTCAGACCTACAATTCATGTATGCAAGATGCACAGCAGCTGCTCTGAGTATAAATTGCCCTGACATATCTGGAGAGCACTGGGCTTATTCAGTGTGTGTTACAGATGCATATGCCTATGGTTTTGCCTTAGTTTTCCCAAAGGGTACACAGGACTGAGGCGCATAGGTGGTTAGGCATATAGTCCAGGAGTAGTATGAGGCTGCTCAACTCTGCAGCATCTGGACCAGGGCTGTATCTCTCCCAGCTTTGGTTTCAGGTTTCTTACAAGTATGCAAAGGTATTCTACTTTAAGAAAACATTACTGGATGCTGTAAAAAGAAAAAAAACAAACAAAATATCTCATTTTGCATTGCTTGCACGTTTGTCTCTGTTACTGAAAAATAAATATTTAGTGAGGAAGTGGACTGCAGAAAGAGTTAAGGCAATTGGCTGCTCATAAGTAGAATTCATTTCTGTCCTGCTGCTGTAAGAGTGTTCCTATGGGTAAGTTGCTTGAATCAAACTCTACAAAGGCGGTCACTAATTGTATATTTAGGCATTAGCTGTGTTCCCAGCTTAACATCCTCCACCTTGATCTACATAATTGCTGAGCATTTACAGCAGTAACCAAAATCACTGAGAGCCAGGCTTTGCAAATATTCTGTACAGAGTGAAAAGGAATAACAAATATCTCAAACTGAGCATACTAAGTGAAAACTTTTGCCTTAATTTTTTTTTTCCCCTGCCCCTATGAAATGGAGATATTAATAGTAACTTATCTAACATGAGTACTGTGAAGATAAATGGATTCATATTTGTGAGCTACTTCAGTGAAGGCTGCTGTAAGAGGCTATATGGGTATTAATAATTCTGTCTTCAGAACTGTGCTGGTTTTGTCTGGGGCAGAGTTAATTTTCTTCTCAGTGGCTAGTATGGGGTTATGTTTTGAATTTGTGCTGAACACAAGGTTCATAATATTGAGATGTTTTTGTTATTGCTTAGGAAGACTCGCACAGTCAAGGCCTTTTCTGCTTTTCATACTGCCACACTGGGGACAAGACTGGGGGTGCCTGGGAGTTGGGAGGAGACACTGCCAGGACAGCTGACTCCAACTGACCAAAGGTATATTCCAGACCATATGACATCATTCTCAGTATATAAGATGCAGAGAAGGAGGAGGAAGAGGGAGACATTTGGAGTGATGGTGTTTGTCTTCCTTCGTAACCATTACATGTGATGGGGCCCTGCTATCCCGGGGATGGCTGAACACCTGCCTCCCATTGCAAAGCAGTGACTGAAAATCTGGAAAGACTGGAGTTAAACTAAAAATTGTAGAATTGAGGAAACAACCCAAGGTTAAAGCCAATTTAAACCTGGTGTTTTATATGCTGTAATGGCTTGATTTAATAATAGTTCTCCTTTAAGTTGAATGTCTGTGAAACTAATAGCATTGTAGATACTGAAAATGACTGACAGCCTGCATACATAAGAAAAATAATTAATATGATATTTTGTGGGAATGAGGCGTGGAGATGCTTTTAAAAACATATCCAGCTAAGGAAGACTTTGTAATGTAATATAGCTTTGATGAGGTAGGAGGAGAGAGGGATGGAAAATAATGTAATTTAAAGTAAAAACAATAGGCACATGTAAGCAAATGCTGGTAACAAGAAATAAATCTCTTTTCAGCTTTTTCACTTGTTTGGGCTCTTTTCTTTTGAAAAACTGTAAGATATGCACATAATTAGACATTCATGCTGCCACAATAAATCACTTCTCTGAACACACTGATGCACCCTGACTCACTAAGCCCAAGCTGGCAGGTCTGTGCTAAATAAGGATCTGCTGAGTAGCTCAAATGAACTTCTGATGCATTTCAAATAGAGACAGCGAGACTCCTTTAACAAGCATCCTCTCTGTTTTTCAGACTCCCACAAGTTTCAATATTACTGATTTATCAGAACAGTCCTGTGCATATACTATATATGAGTGGAACTATGTTCATCACAACACTTTGCTGATGAACTAGGATTCCTCTTCTCCTAATTTTCTGGGTTTTTTTTCATGTAAACAATTTGTAGTATGCGTGAAATTTTTCTATAAATGCAAATGCTTCTTCATGCACACAGTGAGCTATTTGACCAGATGACACTCAAAACGAATACAATAAATACAGCCTTGGAAAGACAAAAAAGTTTAACAGATCTTAGAAAGCAAAGACTGCAGTTAGAAATGTTGAGCAAAATTACTTTCAACTTAGTTACACAAAATGCTGTTCAATTTTTGCTCTGGAAAAAGAGAAGTACTGAAAAGCAAATTTGTATTGTAAAATAGAGATCTAGGAGAAACTCTTAATGACACCTTAATGTAGCCCCGTATTTTGCAGTTCTTCAGTTGTGCAGTGTTTTTAGTTCAGCAAATAGTTTCTCACGCACTTTTGTATAAACACAGCTTGTTGATCTAACCGGCACAGTTGTTTATGAATTCCTAACCTATATGATAGACAATTCTGTTGACCAGTGGACAGCAGGAGGTGGTATTCCCATCCTCCAATCCACGATGGTTTTTGAAAACATATAAATAAAGATGAGGGCAGAGGCCAGCTCTCTCTTCTTTCCCCTTTGGCCTCTGCCTGTTGGTGAACCCTGACAGCTGTCTCTGCGTGTTTGTCTGGACCCAAGAACTACACCTTAACAATTAAAGGTATTGTTGGTACCTAGAGTGTCCAAGACCCTAGTGGGTCTTTGTGTTAGTAGACATTTCCTTGATGTGTAGATGAGCAAGTGGAAAACCAATACCTTTGGCAGAGTCATAGCTATATTTGGCTTTGCTGGAAAAGAAACGGTGTCATGGTTTAACCTCAGTCAGCAGCCAAGTACCATGCAGACAGTTACTCACTTGCCCCTGCTCACCACCCCAGTGAGGCAGAGAATCAGAAGAAAAAGTAAAACTCATGAGTTAAGAATGGTTTAATATTTTTAATAAAGTATAATATAATGTAATTATAAAGTATTAAGTATTTAATTAAAGTCTAATATAATATAGTAATAATACTGACAATAATACTTGTAATGAAAAAAAGAAATAGAGGAGCAAAACTCAAGGGAAACAAGCAATGCACAACACAGTTGGTTTATCAYCTGATGACCAACGTCCAGCCCATTCCTGAGCAGAGATCACCAGTTCCTGGCTAACTGCCCATAGTTTATACACTGAATATGACATTCGATGGAATATTCCTTTAGCCATTTCACGTCAGCTGTCCTGGCTATGCTTCCTCCTGGCTTCGTGTGCACCTGCTCACTGGAAGACCATGGCATGTTTGGCTACAGGACTAATAGGTGAAGGAGGAGGTGATAAAATGCAGTCATTTTAATCTGGACCTTTAGTTTTTAATTTGCTCTTTTGTGGTATTACTCCAGATTTGTATGCCAAAATGTAAATAAGACCACTTATTCTGACAATCCTTACATTCCTGGTGTTCAAGGATTAGAATGGCCCATATGGGTGTGGCAGGACAGCTCACCCTCTGCCTTCAAGAGGCTTATTTGCTGTTTGTTAGCTGGTGCATAACTCAGGGCATCTCCCCCCTCTTCACATGCATTTGCTAATTAGTGATATGGCTCAGTCAAGACAACTTGCCTTATAGTGAGTTATTTCGGCACCATGGATGTAACACCCCCAGTTAACAATAAACATCTTGCCTTGAAAGCAAGATTGTAAAAGATAAACTGGAATTTGTGAGTGACAGACACTTTGCTTTACAAACTATAAAAGCTACACCATACCCTCACAAAGCAGAAAATCTTCTGCACATTCCCTGAAGTGTATAGGGGGGTTCTCCTCAAGATTTGGGATGCTGATCTTGAGATACTCCTTTGAGGGCTGAGTGAAAGGACTTTGTGTACACCATCATCAATTCGTTGGTAGGATACATTGACTCCTAATCTATGCTATTTCTTTGCTAGCTGTAATATAGGTACCTTTATGTTGCGCGCTGTTTTATGTAATCTACTAGTAGTTCTTTTGTTTATCCCATGTAGTAAGTAGTGTGTTTAAGGTTTTTTGTCTGTTACCTTGTGTCTGTTCAATAAATAACTCATTTTATAATAGACCTACTTGGCCATTAAGAACTTGAGAGCCAGAGCAATTTAGTGCAGGTCACCTAAGTAGAACTGCTGCCAGAAATCTGTGTCTAAGGCAGGGCTTGTCTAAAGCTCTCACTCCATTCATAACAATGGGGACTGAACTCACAACAACCTTGGTGTTATTAGCACCATGCTCTAACCAACTGTGCTACTCTCAGGGTTGAGCAGCATAGTACATTTATAAATAAGAGGGAAAAAGAAGGAATTATTATTGAACTTATGAAAGAACTAAATAGCAAACAAAATTTGATATGTAGTTTCCAAAAATGAACAGAAATACCTGTAGGTATCCTAAGAATGAGATTTCTTCCAATGCTGAATATTTTTATTTCAGCTATTACATAGCTGATGATTCAAGTCCCGTTGTATTTTTATTAATTTTTAATGAACACTTTGCCTAGACATCAGACTATATTTTGATCTAAGTTTTGAAATAATTTTCCAGAAAGCCGGGTTTTCCTTATCAGCTCACACCTGTCTTGAAGACAGAGGAGAGTGTTGCAAATAATTTAATAAAGCAGGAAACAAAGCCACTAGCCCCCTTTTATCTCATAATCTACAGTCAGATGGCCACTGTTGTCAGTGCTGGCAAGAAGAAATGAGGCTGACGGTTGATTGATTGGAGAATACTTTGGCAATTGGACAGTGTTTTGAGGCAATGCGGCAAGCAGCTTTGGTATTAATAACTTTCCATTACACACACTTCTTGTGGCACAAGCAAAACAAGCTTTGATTTATTTTTGATGGATCTTCTCCCACCAGTTTTAAAACTAATTCCTTGAGAAACACCTGAAGCTATTTTATTGCTTCCATAAAAGCATTAAGTGGTTTCAGGTGCAGAATCGCTCCATGTTTTGCTCTTAGTAAGAGAAGTTGCTTGCTAAAAGGTGTTTTTCTGCTATTTTAACTTTCAAAAAAGACTCAGATAATCTGTATTTTTTGGTGTGCAGTAAGTAAAAAAATTGAAAATGCACAAAAGACCTGAGGTTATTTTGGCAAATAGCTGCAAAAATTCCCAGGAATCTTCTGGCTTATATTAAAGATTCATCACAATATACCAACATTCTGTCTTGAGTAAGATAGCTTCCAACAAGCCATCTGTTAAGCTTTCATTTTCAACCTGATAAAAGTCTAAATTCTCAAGTTTGATATAAACCGGTCCATGTCAGTTTAGTCAAAAAAGAATTTTATCTTAGGGTTACTATTGTGAACTGGTGGATTGCTTAACTGTCTGTATGTGAAATCCAACCCCATGTCAAATGATACTTATGTTGTATAGCCTTGTTGAAACCTCACTTATTTTTACGGAGAAAATCAGCAAGGAGTGAAAAAACAGTGAAGATAAGAGAAAGGATTGGATGCTGACTGACAGGGAAAGGATGAGAGAATTTTCATGTGAAAAACAGGTAGACAAATTTGAAGCAAGTAAAGAAGCATCTTCTGTAGAGTGTTGCCATCCAGGGTGAAAAAGGATGAGTGGCATACATTTCTGAGTAAGGCTGAGAATGCACAGTTTAGGAGTGGAGGTGCTGGGGAAGCTCCTTTCTCGGTGACAAAGTGGGAGAGAAGCTGCTGGGGACATGGGAATGAACAAATACATTAAGCAGGATGAGATTATTAGCAGAAGACTGTGGAACATAGGAGCTGACACTGGAGGAAGGATACATCAGGGCAGGATTGACAAAACTGTGACTCAAAGCACATTTGCATAGGAACGAACCCGGCTGGAAACATATTTATGGGGATAAGGCCAAAAGAATCTTAACTGTTAAGAGCACTGTCATCTAGAGAGCAGCATGCAGTCCTGAAAATGCATTCTTTGATGCCATCCACTAATTTGCAAACACACAAGAGTTTTTCTGCTCCCACATGGGTTCTTGGAATGAATTGGGATATGAAGTAAGACCTGGATTTGTACCCATTGTACCCTTTGTCAGGTAACAGATGTTTTCTCATCTTTTTCACTAGTTGATGGAGGATTAAAACCAGCTCATTTTACATGAACTAAATAGCCCTCAGTAGATGCCTTTTCCCACTGACTGTAGAAAGTACCTTACAGCCAAGGAGGCTTCTAACTTGGCCTCAGTTATTACATACCTAAAGCTAGAAGTGATAAATCCTGGCCTGAATTAGTCTGTGGTTTCCCTCTCTTTGTGATAGAAACTGAGAGAAAGGTTCACCAGAGGACAAAGGACATAGTCTGGGGGATCAGATTATTTTCAGTTGTAGTGATGACTGCTTATTTATATCAGATTTTTATCACCTGGAGAAATAGCTGTGTCCTTCTGTCTGCATGATCAGCAGAATGCTCTTATCACCTGCTCTCCACAAGTACTGAGATGTCACAGTACAAATGAAACTGTGCTATGAACAACCAGCTACTATGAGTGTCAGGTGGGAAAACCCATCATAGTGGTCTATTTCTGACAGCTGCATCTCAATTTTTTAGATTGTGTATGCATCAATGGGCACTTAAGATGGTTACACATGCAGCCGACTTTGGTTCCATACACTGCCCATGCCTGGAGCCACCTGAATGCAGAGCCTATGCAAATGTACCCCAGCAGCCATGAAGGCAGTAACTACCTTGATAAAAAGAGCAGAGAAATACCTATGAGAAAGGCATGTATTTTCCCTTCTGTCTTGTGTGAGGGTATGTGTGAGAGGTGAAATACTCTTTAGTCAAAAAAGAATGAGAAAATGAATATTCAATTTAATTACATACTTGGAGATTTATTTTCACAAAGCACTATGATTAAGCACACATGGAAGAAGATTGTCAAACTTTACACTGGCAGTCCTAGTTGAAGGTCTGAACTTTCAATTACTTCTCTTTGTGTCATGTGTAAGATGTGCGAAATCTTTATGGCTTTAATATTCTGAACATACAGCTACATTGTAATTTTCCACCATGGCAGCTATTTCTGGATTTCTCCGCAGTCTTCTCTATTTTGTATTGAAGAAATTTTATAGGGAAGATATTGTGTTCAGTTCCTAAATATGATACCTTGATCACAGGGCTCTGATCGGGGACAGCTATTTAGTGAAAGGAACAGGGGATACAGCTATCAGTATTGTGGCTGTTCTCTTAACTGGTATCTTAAATCATATCTTTTATTGCTTATTTTTTGAAATATCTGTTTGGTTCACAATTTTCTCAGGGTTACATTGGTTTAATTACTTTGATTTATGCATGTTTTGATGTCTGATTAGAGCACTGTTTACATACATTCAGTCCTCAAAAGTCCATTAAATGAGTCTTCAATCGATTAAATCAAATTTTATTGTACAAGCAACTGCCTTTGTAAATAAAAACAAATATGCAATCATTACATTTAATTACAACTGAGAAATCAAGATAATATGAACCTATTAGATGTCAGACGAAAGCATTGATATGCCTAGAAAATACTCTTCAAGTTTTGTATTCATATAGGGCTGGAATTGAGTTTGATAATAGGATTTGTTTTTATTCTGTGCAGGTAGTGACAACACAAATAGCAGCCTTAATTTAAGATAACTGGTAATGGTACAGCAGGTTGCTTGTACAGATAATGTGGCAGAACCTTCCTTTCAGAATGCAACAGAAAAGAAAATGTGTTCTAGAATTAATATTTGTGGGCTTTGATTCAGTTCCTGCTCTGCCGAAGACTTCTTTTTGACTTTCAAGTTGCCACATATATCCATGTACCTAATACCTATCCCTTTTTAAAGCATCCAAATATTTGCAGTAATCTAGTCTTCAATTTACTCACCTGTTAAAAAAGGGGGGACCATTCGCCAGCAAGGTTAATAATGTAAAGACTGCAAGGTAATTTAGATATTATTACAAGAAGATATATATATATGTATATAATTATCATTGATTGAAGTAAAGAATGAAAGGAAATAGCGTTGGCTGAGGGATTCTGTTTCTCTGCATGAGCTGGAAGATCAACTAGCAAGGACATTTCATTGCTGCATTTCACATGGTCCTTGGTCTGAATTAAAACAATGCAAATGTGGATCCAGTGGTTTTTTATTGATGTCTCCCAAAAGCTACTTCAGCTACTGAGATCTAGGAAGTCACCCTAGAAACCAGAGTTTAGGGAGTGACTCTAGGGAGTCACATCTAGAAAGACCCTAGATCCAGTACTCGATTCAGTGACTGTGAGCTGTCCAGACACTGGGCAAGCGTTTGAATGACTTGTCAAGGTACCATTTGCATAACATAGCCATAAAACATTTCTCATGCAGTCTAATTACAACTGATATTTACATTCTAATTAATATGAACTTTATATTTAAAGTCTGACTATTCATTTACTCTGATAACATCCATATGGCCTCTGAGCATTACTTTTTATCTAGCATTTTGAATAATCATGTCCCACTCCTGACCTGAGCATCTCTCAGTGAAGCTGTGACTACTGTGGCCATGTCCACAGCTCTGTTCCTGGTGACCTAAGCAGCTTCTTTTATGTTCTTAGCAAGAAAGGATGGCATATTATTTTCCCTCATGGTAAGTATTAATCACTCTGTAGTAAAGTGGTTACRGTGTATGAAGTCGCCTGCTGGCAGTCCTTGTGAGCAGTTTGTCACTGACTCCTGCTTCATTAAATGTCGTGGCTTTCAAAAATAAATTGCTCTCTTTTTTAAAATTACACATTTACATATTTGACTCTAAGACTGCAAATTCTATGGGGCAGCAAGGAAAGGTAGCAACTTTTTCAGCACCCAACTTTTTTTTATTCTCGTTTTGTCCTGTGCCTGATGCAATGAGTTTCATTTCTGGCAAGGGCTGACTGATGCTGGAATAGAATGCCAGCCCTTGCTCTAAAACAAAAACTGACATAGATTCAACCTRTACTCAACTAGACCGAGGTCTAGCTATGCCAAAAGTTTGACATTATTAATCTGTGTAATTTGAGTCTGGTCTTTTTCATAGAATGACTAGGACTTCAGGGTTCAAATACAAGTATGACATTATGAAATACTTGGGTGTATGTAGAAAGCAGATGTGGCTATTTGGAAAGAAATTAATGGAAGTAGAATATGCTCAAAGTAAGATGTGTTCAATTTAACTGAAGCATTACAAATGCAAGATAGATAGAAGATAGATATAAGATCTTAAAAAGTATTTTATTCCTTCTTTTCACTAATGCGTTCAGAGACCAATTATTAAGCTGAATGGAACTGACTCCATCCAGTAAATATACTAACACTGCAGAGATGAACATACTACTAGAGTTTGATAACGTGTGATTCATTAAAATTACCAGCAATACTTGGAAGAATCATCCTAAAATACAGAATTAAAACCCTTGTGCCTGTTATGTGTCTTGAACTAATGTGATTCTCTTAATAGGGAAGTCATTGTCACTTCTAATCTTCAGTGACTGATATCATGATTGATGCTGAAACTAAACTTAAACATTTTAACTTTTCATTGATACAACTCTTGTCACTCAGAACACTGAAGTCGGTGAAATTTTTGTTTGATTAACAAATGGAATATGGAAAAATTACAAGTTTTATGTTTAATTTAGTTAATGATTTAAATATGTTGTTCCTCTGCTGTGATACACTTTAAATCACTGTACTATAAATTTCTTTTCCTTGATTATCACCATAATTTTTTTGCTATTGTAATTTATATGCTGCAAGTTCCGTATTGAATTATGTACCTCATGTACTTGTAAAAAAATGTAATTTAATTTAAGAATTGTTGTAAAATGCAGAAAATGTGCAGAGTAGCATAAATTCACGTAATAAAATGTAGTAACCAATGGTAATTCAATTTCAGAATCAGGCAATTAATCGCAATAGTTCAGTTAGGTATCTACGTTTCTTTGTATGCATATGAAACTGATCATACCATCCACATGCCAGTAGTGATGAGAGCAAGGCAAACGGATTTCAGTGGAAAGATCCTGTCGCTCTTGGACACAAATAAACACATGGAGACAGCTGTCAGGGTCCACTAACAGGCAGAGGCCAAAGGGAAAAGAGAGAAAGAGCCGGCCTCTGCCCTCGGTCTTTATTTATATGTTTTCAGAAACCACTGTGGATTGGAGGATGAGAATACCACCTCCTGCTGTCCACTGGTCAACAGAATTGTTTATCATATAAGTTAAAAATTCATAAACATTTGAGCCAGTTAGAACAACAAAGCTATGTTTATACAAAAGTGCGTGAGAAACTATTTGCCGAACTAAAAACATTGCACAACTAAAGAACTGCAAAATGCAAAACTACAAGATCCCTCTCTTTTCCTTCCTTCCTTCCCTCCTTCCCTGTCAAATTAAGCCAGAGTTTCATTAAAACTATAACTATATAACTTCCTAGTCTGCTGGTATTTTCTGTTGAGGATGCACTGTTTACTACTTAGTTGTATCTTCCCACTTTTGTGAGACATGGAATTTCTTCTTAAGCCCACATATGCTAAACATCCTGGAATTTGACATCCTGCAACCCTATCTCCCTACCAAGGGTTGTGTTGGAATAAGGACACACTGACACCACACCACAAGGGCGACATGGACAGCCAGACACAAGAAACAAAGTTGTAATTGCTTCTAGAGTCCCAGTACAATGCTACTACTCCCTTAGGTTTCCAGGAGCAATATTAATTTTTAATCATCCACATTGTACTTTCTCTGAGCAATTGGTAATAATCTGAAGCACTCTTTTGAGGTGTTCCTCTTTGTTTGAGTAGTCACAGAAAATGGACAGCCAAAGCAAAACTGGTTTTCTATTTTTCTAAACATGAGCCYTCTTAGAGTGATAAAAGATTTCCTACACAAGAAAAAAAAAACAAACAAGAAGACAATCAATGAGATTACAACTGGTACTCATGTTAAAGTATACATTTTCCAGAGTAATGACTGTCTAATCCCTTTGAATATCCTGCACCTGTCGCTACCATTGCTTTTGTAGCTCTTGGAACTTAGCTTCAACTGAAGATCCAAAAAGACTTGATATTCACATAGTTTAAAAAAAGAGAAATATCTGTAGTCTCTGCTATATTGTTTTTTGTTTGGTTGGCTTTTTTGGTTGTTGTTTTCATTTTGTTTTTTATTTTAAGCCTGCTTTGGGAAAGTAGTCCACTAAATTCTGCTGGAGCGTATGTCCAGATGTTTTGCTTTTCCTGCTTTTGGTTCCATGTAGACAGATAAAAAATTTTTAATTTTTTGTACATGTCTTTTCTTGCTGGTTAGAACAGGGCAGTAACTGCCTGTAGCCTGGGGTGTTCAGTTATTGGTTTGAGAAATCTAAATGAAGGAGTTGAATGCAAAGTGGTTTGTAATAAGCTCACTGCCAAATCTTTATCTGTAGCCACTGTGATTTCAGAGTCAATAAGCTACTGCCCAAAAATGTGTAGGGGATGAATTTGTGTCCTGGTATGAGAGAAGAGAATTTAACTATTTGTGATCATTTAAAAAGACAATTGTTTTTTGTTTGTTTGTTTGTTTTTCAGTTTGTTTGGGTTGAAACCACAGTGCTTACAATTATTTTTTTTCTAATCCTGTACTGGTCTCAAGAACAGGAGTGGGAATTGAAATGTCTTTAAAGCAACTTTGCATAGACTTTGGCATCAATTAAGCCACTTTCACAGCTGCTTTAACGTACTCCCCACTTCCTAGGACCCATTACACTCAAATTTAGCAGAAAATCACCATCATATCAACAGCTACACTCTGCTCTGGTTCTGATGCTTCCATTTAGTCTACAAATGATCCTTTTTCACCAGGCTCCAAGGCATTAATTATGTCACATGGACTGTTTTCTAAGTTTTTTATGATGCTCAGGAAAGCTCATTCTGAGGGCTTAGTAGCACTGAGTGTTTTATCATAGATGTAGGAAAGAAACCTTAGATCACTGAGGTTTGAGCATGTAGGTGAAGGCAAAAATAGTATTGATTTCAGTATTTTTGGCCAATATTAAATTTTCTTAACTTTTGAACAAACACTGACATTGAATAGCTATTTCTCTTATAGACCAGWAATTTTCATTTTATATGTCCCGAAAGGAAATGTGAAAGAGGTTCATTGCTAATTAAAATGAATTCTATGAAGCACGTGTGGATAAAGATGAAAGCTCATAAAAAGGAACGGTAGAAGGCAGAAAGGTATCTGTCTTCTTGAATGTTGATGAAGACTCAAATCCCGTAACTGTATGTGACATAAAGCAATTCTAAGTCCACCTCAAAGAAAATAAATAGCATCGTGTAGAAGAAACTTTTACTCATCTCCATGATAGACAGTGATTATCATTAAAGCCTGGTCTTGTCTGCCACTTGCTCTTTTCAAAAGGGAAAGAACTCTTAGACAAGACCACTAAGTCACACAGGTATGCATATTTTCATCCTGTCATTATAGTTCATTCATTCATTTACTGGAGACACATTTTAGCCTTCATATCATTCAGGAACACTTATGATTTTTTTTAATCTTGAAGTCTTCAGCCACATTGTAATGATAGGCTTCTCTTTAGATGGGGATCAGAATGAATGAAGACATGGGTTGCAGGTTAATGATTCCCTCTCAGCAAATATGGGAAGAGAATATGGAAAAACCTGATGTGCCAATGTTCAAGAACACTTTCCAGTGTAAAGCACGTGTCATTTCTCAGGCTTTGGTCCTTTGGGGATTTGGTTGTTTCTAAAGGCCCTCTGGGCACCTCAGGAAGTCAAAGTGGCTGAAATACTAAGTTAGTATTTTTAAAAATCTGATGTTAAAATGTAAGAAATCTTGACAGCCATTCCTCATCTGAGATTTCTGCGAAGTTTTACAAATGCTCAAAACACCTGAGGACAAGGTCACAGTTTGGACTCATTGATAGCACAGAATTTGAAGTTTCTGTTAAGTATAATGATGACACATTTTGTAGAAATATCTTTTATGCCAAATAACTAAGGGTATTTGCTTTAATTAACCTACAGTATGTGGGATGGAGAGAAAAGTGAGAGAAAAGTAAACTAAAATGATTTCTGAATCGAAAGAAAAGTAAGGATTGGGAACAATATGACAAAAATATCCTAAGTGACTTTCTACACCTTCTTCCATCCCAAGGAAGAARGAGTAGCCTGAAAGATGCAACATTACAGTAGGAAAAATTGATATTTGGGTGCCTGTCACAATTATCATTATTTGTATAATGCTCCAACAGGAAAAGCTAGGAGAAACTCTTTCCACTGTGTCTCAAATTCCTAGACAGAATAGTTAACAGGGTGATTTAGAAATGGTATCAGAGCAACTGCCCAGAAATTCTCTTCTGGATCTGAAGCCTCTTTGATTGAAAATTCAGTCTCAGTGATCGTCTGTTGTCTATGCTTTCTGTGCTCCAGCTATTTATGTTTTCTAAAGACATTTTGGGTTTTAGTAGTTGATATTTTCCCATATAAGGTTCTTTAAGTGAAAAGTATCTACTTGTACTCTGTCTAGCCAGACTCTAAGTAATGCTGTAACAAGTTTAGCTCTTCTCTATGCTCATTTTTCTTGAACGCAAACCCACTTGTATTGAGGTTTTTCTTTGTTTTGGTTTTTGAGGKTTTTTTTTGGTTTATTTCTGAAATGTGTTCTGAAAATCCCTGAAGGGGTGTGTTGGAGCCATGCCTGTGACTCTGAAAAATAAAATTAGAATTTGGCAAAAGTGCTCTCACAATTTTGCAAAGAAATCATTTATTGCATATCTTAGGATTTTGTTTTAGTAAAATCTCTAGGTACCAAAGGTTTTAACATCAATTTTCATATCAATCACTCAGCAAGAATGATTACTTCACAGTATTAAACTTTTCTGTCTTGCAGTAAAGGCAATAGTCAAGGTAAAAGACTGGGACTGAGTCTGGAACAGTAGAATGCTGTAATTGCTTCCCACAAAATTAATTGATGAACTGTTGAATTGAATATGAGGCAGAATATAAAATAGACAATAGATAATTGTTCTTTTTCAAGTATTGGAATGTAGAATGAAAATTTTAATATAACATTTTGGGTAAATCAAAGAAATGAAATCAATACTCATAATTCGTTATGCACATACGTGTATGATTATATATATATGGACAAATGTGGGAACACATTCAGGCACATATTTTTGTTGAAATGGTAAGCAATTGTGCCACTTCTCCTGGAGACAAAGTGAGATAGGATAGTCGAATATTAGGATTTCCTGCTCTCTCGTATGTGTAAAAATATCCACATTATAGCTTTACATGAGTGTGCAAGACACATACATATTTTTTCTGCTTTCAAATATATGTGCATAGGTGTGCATATGTACATTGAAAAATATGTAAGTAAGAGAAATACTTATGTCCATCTGAATCTATATACATGCAGAACTTGTCATAAAACAAAGATGAAGACAGTGAAAGGTATCAGTCCTGACAATCCCAATAGTTTTGCTTCTCAGAAGTTTCTATTTCTCGGTTTTCTTTTCTGATATCCTGTTACACAATAATAAAAAAAMCATCATGATTGAGGGCTCTCAGCCAAGCTTGCTTCAGGGTTATCAGTACAGCAAAGCTTGACCTTGTTATGTAGGAAATCTGTTTTAAATTAGAGCTTGCTCATAGCACTGCACAACACAATCAATTAAAGTGGTGAAAAAAAGGAAAGTAGAGAAAAGCGAACACATTAAAGAGAAGATAATTTTCAGTTCAATGCCWTTAGCTGTATTTTTCTCCAGTTGTGTGTAGATTCACACATTGTGCTTTAATTGTGTCTGCATTCTTGATGTTTTTCTCTGTCTTCCCAAAGAGTCTTTTGCCTCCTGCCAGCTGCCATAGGCCTGTGCCGATAGAGTTATTTCTTACCTGAAAGTGTAGTGTGTCTGGCTGAGATGGAGTTTTTTCCCCACAGCAGCCCTCACAGTGCTGTGCTTTACATTGGTGGCYAGAAAGGTGCTGATAACACACCAGTGCTTTGGCTACAGCTGAGCAGTGCTGGCACAGCATCAACGCTGCCTCTCCAACATTCACACATCACCAGCAGCCTGGGGGTGGGCAAGATCCTGGGAGGGAATACAGCCAGAATAGCTGACACACACTGACCAAAGGAATATTCCATACCATATGACATCAGCTAAACCATAAAATCTGAGGGAAACTAGGAGGAAGAGAAAGCGTTTGTTATTACAGTGTTTGTTATCTAGAGCAACCACATACTGATGCCCAGCTTTCCAGGAAGTGGCTGGGCATTGCCTGCCTACTGATAGGAAGTACAGAATAAAATTATTTTCTCCTTTGCTTACACRCACAACCTTTGCTTATACTTTATTAAACTGCCTTTATCTTGACCCATGAGATTTTTTTTCTATCTTGCTTCCTCTCCCCCTGTGCCCTGTGCTGCTGAGGATGGGACTGACAGACTGGCTTGGTGGGAACCTGGCATTCRGCCAAGGTTAGCCCAACACGGACCATCAAGGCCATGTGAGAACTGTCAGGAAGCTCACTATACTTGGTGCAGTTAGCAGGGTTCTCCAGTGCAAATCATTACCACAAGTCACTTTTCTGACTAGTCACCCTCAGATACAGTGAAAGAAGATATAATATACCTGCAATCTTTATTTGGTGCTGGTTAGAGTTGCTATTTGTATTTGATTTTGTTCTGGCCTAGCCTTTCACAATAAATAAATTACTCCCCAGCTAGTAAATCTCAGCAGACTTTTGAGGTTTTGAAGAAAACCTCACCAAGAAAACAAGGTGATAAATTGAAAGCCCTAAGAGGTTTATTCATAAATATTCCCTCTATTTCATTTAAGATTTTTTTCATCTTTTAAAGATATATTTACATAGAGGTTAATTTGCATCTTTGTTGGAGCTTTTATGTGGAAGGAAACCATAACACAAGAGTCCTTGTAAGTATTATTTTCAGCCTCGGAAAAAAAACGAGAGAGAACAGTGTAAGGAAAGACTGAGACTTTCCTTCTGCTGGGAAAAGAAGAGGATATTTAAGTCTCTGCCCTGAATTTTCATTTTGTACCATCCAAAATAGAACAAGCATGCTTTCCCYCTCCTTTTTCCTGAGCTTTATTTTTGCCAGGAATATTTATGGATTTTCTGGGACCAGAGCACCCTTCCAATTGTTCTTATTTAGAGAGAAAGCCAGAGAAAGTTCTAGTAGTCAAGACTATATATCTTAAACGACTCAGATAATCGTTTTTAGTAAGTGCCTTTTTCTTTTTATATTCAAATGCAGATCAGCAGAAACTAAAATGCCTTTCCTCTCTGACAATGTCTGAGCTCACAAGGGGACTAAATTCTGTCAGTATGAACCAATTCCTAAGTGGGATAAAAAATTCTTGACTAAAATTCAGCTACTTAAAATTCAGTTTACTGAGATGTTTTATGATCACAAACCATAAAGCTTGGCAGCAAGGCTGCCCAGAGGATAACTGCATTAACTTTTGTTCTATTTTGGTTTTGGGGAAGTAGTTTAGAAAAGAAGATTCTTTCCTTTCAGGCTTATTGTTCAAGAGGTTTAAATCATGATATTTATGAAATCACTGTTTAAAACAGATATGAGTGGAACTAATGTATTATACAGATCTGTGTGTCATTTATAGCTACTAATTAGCAAAATGCTCTTCTATTTTTTCTCTATGAGGCCAGTTGGGACTGAAGATCAGTTTATTCTTCCCAGTGAACAAATACATTGATTTTAAGAAAACAAACGCTATTCTTTTTGAAGAAGATTGTAGTACATTGAAAATGAGAAATCCATTCCAGAGTTTCACTGCAAATTCCAAATCAGATTAGTTGTTCTTTTTATTAGTCAGCAAGATACACCACAGTAAATTGATGCTTGTCTTCACTGCTTTCACTGCTTGCTGCTGCTGCTTGCTTCACTGCTTAGCTGTTTGCTTTGTGCTGCTGTAAGCAATGCACAAATTGAAGCAATAAAAATCGAGATGCCTTTCTCTTCATCATTTCTCCATGTCTTCTTTGGTCTTTTGGTTGTCTGAGCTCCTGGGTTTTTTTTTCTTCTTTCCCATCATCTATGCTGGTCAAACAGTGTCTTTAATTCAATTATAATGCCTTACAAAATCCAGCTGTGCAGATACACCTTTAAAAAAAGCTGATTGACCTTGGCTCCTATTAGTTTCAATGAGAATTGATAAAATCCTTCTATCAAATTCCATCCTTTTAAAAGTATAAATGAAAACTTCTCCATGCTACATTAGCTGATGATGGAAGGAAGAAGGTGTAAATTTGCATGTATTTATTAAAGTTTTGCAACATAAGCTTGAAAGATGTGATTGAACATATTTGGCCTAGGAGTATGGTTGGTTGAAAGTGCTGGGTCAATTAGAAATCTTGGAATWTGTCAGAGCTACTGTGAAAGTGTCCAGCTATTAATTGGCAAAAAATTCATTGTGATAACATGCACTTATGGATGGAAAGAAAGTAAGATGTTCTGGATGTCTGTAAAAGTGAACAAATACATATAGTACTGAGTGTTCTGACAACTATTTCTGCAATATTCACCAAATTTATGTGGAAGTTTGTTTGTCCAGTGTATTTCTTTTCCTATTCCAAGGTTAATTTGATTGAACCAAATTTGAAAAAGAGTTTCTTATTCCTTCTAAAGAACCACTGTCAAAGGTATTGGCAAAAGTAGAGTTTAATGTGAATTTGTGAAAATACATTACAGAGTTGGACGGAAAGGTTCACTATCACTTACTACACAAATTAAAGCATACAAAGTAAGATTGAATTAGAAGCAATTTGAAATGATTTACATGGAAGCTGGGAATGCAAAAAGGGGTAAGGGTGCAAAGGATATAGATGCAAAGATAATGGTGCAAAACGGTTTATCGGTACTTAATTATTGAATGCTTTACCATTTACAAAGTGATTTGATAGGATTCACTACAATTATAACAATGTGTGAACTATAGATTTGAGATACTAACATTCATACCATAATCAATTCATACACACAGAGGTAAACGATGTGTACACCTATTTCTATATGTGTAAAGGTACCTATTAAACGTTCCAATCAGGTTGACTGCAATACATCAAATCCTTTTATGTTTCCCATCAGGCAAGGACTGCACCTTGAAGAGTTGTGTGGGAGGTGTTATCAGCCTAGGTCTTATCATCAACGATAGTCCTTCCAGTATCGTAAACTTGAGGGTCTGGGAGCTCTGTGAGGTGTCCTAGTGAGAGGGAGGTGCTGGTGCTGCCTGCTGTGGACCAGGAGAACAAAAAGGGCCTCACTTAGGACTGCTGCTTCTAGAGTCACAAGATGATTGACTTTGGTCACCAGTAAGTTTCCATCCTGGCCATAACCCAAGTCAATAACTACTGCACCTGTTTCCTGGAGTGCCCTAACAATAGCACCATTCCACTCAGCCTACAACTCACAATGGTGCCACTCCACTCGACCTACTATTGAGGTAAATGGTTTACCATGCCTGCAAAGGATAATTGTTTGTCCTTTGTCTTCCACCTTGGCTGGGCACCTGATGTTTTTGGTTGATCCCACCTCTACCATGGAAGAGCTCCTGGTATGATCAGACTCAACTCATGGCTCAATAGGTATGGTCAAGGGATGTTTCACACTCAGCTGGCTCTGTCAAGGCTTGTCAGGAGCTTCTGAAATCGTAAAACAGGTCTGAGAACAGGCTGGGGGGGATGCACGACTATCAGAGACAGGATGTAGTCTGTTTTGAAACAGACTACATTCTGTCTCCGACACCACCACGTGTTTCGAGACATTGACCGAGACCACCGTAACGCGACCTTTCCTRTTGCGATTTTTATCAGGGTGCTTCTCCTCTCCTGGGCTAAAGCCTTCTCCGTTCAAAGAGAGGGATCGTGAAGGCGAAACCCTGAGAACCCTGCTCTGGCGGGAGGGATTGGAAAAGGGCATCCCTTGGGAATTAATGAGTGGACAGCCTACCCAGTGGTTACAAATGTTGGTAAAGTTGAGGCGGGCRAGGGATAAGGACCCACAGGACAGAGGTCCCCCTGCCCCAGTACCTCACAGGCCAGCAGTCCCTACAGCCCTGCCGGCAGAGCCGAGTACAGCTTGGGCTGAGCCGCCGGGAAACTGCGGGCGCTGTCCCCTGTGAGTGGGCGGGGGGATGGCGGAGGCAAGTACTTTACAAAGCCCACTGGAAAYAGAAACGGAGATATGTTGGTAACTTTTCCTCTCGTTTCTTTGCAAACCCCAGCCAGCTTTGTAGTAGACACGGAGACTCAAATATCTGCTCTAAATAAAGAAACCACAGAAAAATGCAAGGTAGTCCCTGATAGAAAGCAAATGTGTGCCATTGATAGCCCCCTCCTGCACAGGGGGGAGGGGGATGACTCATCGAAGCCTGTGGCTGTGAGCACTAACACCCAGCCATGCCCTTTTGTTAAAGAATTAACACATTCGGACACAGACCTGGAGGTAATTACACCAAACCCTGCAAAAAGAATACCTAAGTTGCAAGGAAGAGCTAACAACCAGCCCAAAAGAAATAAAACACAGACTCTTTTAAAAATTTTACCAATATGGAGAAACAAAACAAAGCTTTCTGAAAAGAAAGCACATGGCAAAAAACTCTGATCTCTTAATCAGAATGCTAATTGTAACATGAAAAGTTTAAACGTGCTGGAGGGGGGGAACTGATCTCTCTCCCCATTCCAACGCGTGATAAAGATACCGGAAGTGTGTGGAAAGTGGCAAACTTTCAAACCATGTCAGAGAAGAAGCTAATACCCCGTTGGCTCTATCTCAAATTATTGGCATTTATACCAAAATTTAAAGATCGAGACAGAGACAAAAAGCTCTTGGAACCACTCCCAAAAGGTGAGCCGGGAGTTGGGGGGTAAATTGAAATACCCCCAAAGGCTCACCGAAAATGCATGGAAATTTAGGTTTCCTGTATTTTCAATGAAACTTTGCATAATGCTCCTGCACTGGCTGCTTCTGGTGGCTGTGAGTGTTAAGCCTCGCCTGCCACCAGATGCCAGGGGCAGAACTGCTGCTGCAGGAAAAATGGTTTTATCACCATTTTTTGGTGATAAAATGGTTTGTTGTCTAAGTAATGACTCTGAATATTCAAGTATTTCCTCACCAGGCTGTGTGCATCCGGACCTGAAATAAAGAACAGCTTAAGCAGAAGTGGAAAGGACCTTGTGATTACTCGCATGGTTGTGAGGTCTACATTCAGAAACTCCAGAATCAGCAAATAAAGTCAGCTCTGGACACAGGACCATACTGGCCTGCACAGTAACTACTAACTCCACAGTAGCCAAGATGATAATTATTGTATTGTTTACATTTTTATGTTTATGGGTCAATATTTTCAATAATGCAGCMTGGGTAATCAGCCATCCCAATAGAACCTTGCAACTGACAATTGTAAAAGGAAAAAGGGAAAGCAGTGGTGCTTTTCTTAAGGGCCACTCCAATGTCACACACATAGAACAAATACTGCCTGACCCCTAGAAGAAAAATTCACACCTGAAACTAATACAAGCTGTGACACTGATAACAAACCACAGCGACTGCTGGATTTGTTCTCAGTTTCCCACTCATTCAGACAGGAGCATTAAGATGATGGGAATTCCGACACCAAACATATTTTCCAACAGTATTCCTCCAGCTGGAGTGATGCTCCTTCTGGAAGGAAAGACAGCCCAAACCTCCATAGATCAACAAACCCTGACAGTAGAAATAGCAGCCATTGAGACCTCCTGTATTCTCAGATGCCTAAAGGGACCAGGAGTGGTTTTGCATGAAAAAATGGACTTGCTTCAGTGTAACCAAGGAATAATGGCAGGTGTTTATCCCAAGTGTCACTCGTATTTGGATACAACAGGAACAGGCATTTTAAGCACATGTCGGTGGCCTATTCTAGACAATATGGGATACTACTGGCTTTGTGGAAATCAAGCTAGAAAAGCTCTACCTCCTAATTGGCAAGGAATCTGTACCATTGGGACTGTAGTTCCCAAAATAGATATCATTGATAAGTCGGAATTCTCTAGAGGACACCTACGATCTTTCATAACAAGACACAAATGAAACTTCAATCCCTTAGGGGAGAGATCCTCTGGGTTCCACAAATTTGTGAGGGGATTCTTGCCATGGTTGAGAGTGCCCGAGTTGGAAAATGCTATGATAAACATATCTGGAGTTATTGAACAAATAGAAAATCGCACAAATGATGCAATCAGTGCCTTGCAACAAGAAGTTACCAGCCTTTCAAAAACACTTAAACAAAATCAAATGGCTTTAGAGTTGCTCTTGGCTTCCAAAGGTGGTGTGTGCGCAGTCGTCAACACCAGTTGCTGTGTATATGTGGACCAGACCTTGAGAATTCAAATGGATTTGGAAGAAATTAGGAAGAACACTAAAATCTTTCATGAGATACAAGAGCATCAAGGGGAAGATATATTTGATTGGATAACATCATGGGTTCTGAATTTGAATGCTGTTGCAACAAAACTGATTGGTATAATTATCATAATTTTAACATTATTGGCTGTCTTATGGTTTTCAGCCCAAATTTGTAAAACTGGATTTAACAAAATGTGTAGCTCCAATGAAAACTATGTTATATAAAGTGAAAAGGTTTSAAAAGGATGGCTGGCTGCTCTTCTCTCATAAAGTGCTAAACCCAAACAAGTTCTATTAGTGATTGTCATATTTTTGACTGTTGTTGTTGCTATATTTGTATTCATACATGTTTATACTTTTCTTGCTGGTTGCCACAGTGAGTGGAAAAGGTTCCATCCTCAATCTAGTTTTGGGAGTTCATATGATAATGGAAACTAATCTGTGTACCTCTTCCTATCTCCTTAGAGTATATGCTGAGGAGATTGGAATGAAGATCTTTAACTCCCACCCCTGAGGCAATTCAGGTTATTTTAGAAAGTAGAATTGTACTGTATGTTATTTCTCATGATGTCCACTGACCTTTTCTCTCTCTCTCGTTGCAGATTCTGGGGATTCCCCTGAAACCTGATTAGTGGGAGGGATGGGGTAATGGTATGGGATATATGTATTTGTTTGGGTGGTGGGAATACCTGGATTTGTAAGACCGTGGACTCCAAAGGGCAAGGCGAGGCTGACTAACCTGCCAAGCTATTTTGGAGTTCATCTTACAAGTCCAACAAGTATTAAGAAATAATTATGTAAGTTATCTACTGTTAGAGAATGATAAACCTCACAGAAGGAAAGTGCCATCCCCAAGAAAACATCAGAAATTGTGAACCAAACTGTTGGACTCTTTGGGCGCTGAAAGACTGCTGCAAGACTGCTGCATGAACTCTCCTCCCCTCCAGAACCTGACTGTTTTTTGGACTCAYGGGGTGGGAGGGGAATAAACTGCATGAAAGGATATTAACCAAGTTTTATTAAGATAGTAGTTGCCCATTGTCTGAGTTCCGGTATGCTTTCCTCTTCTTTCCTTTCTATTCCGTCTACTAAATTAGCCCAGGAGAGGAGAAGCACCCTGATAAAAACTGATAAAATGGGAAAGGTCCCATTACAGTGGTCTCAGTCAATGTCTTGAAACATGGGGTGGTGTCAGAGACAGGATGTAGTCTGTTTTGAGACATCTTGAGGTGCTTGGAATTGTGGGGAAGAGGGCRGGTCGGGCTTCATCTTGGTGGGGCAGTGCCCTGCTCCCATACCGCTGCCCCAGCCCTGCTGTAGCTGTCCGTCAAGAGACACTGGAGGCCTTGGTGTCACCTTACTGGCCCCTGAGTGGCCGAGACAACGAGAGGTCCCACCTGGGGAGGCAGGCCTGGGGGTGGGGCCAAGGGTTTAAGAAGCCATCACCACGTGGTTCACTCTGTCTTCTTCACCTACCTTCATCTTGGAGAAGTTCATCGCTGGAACTAGGTGTTGGTAGCTATGCCTGTTTTTCTATATCTGTCCTCTCTTCCTGTTTTCCTCGCTTTCTTCTTTTTTTTCTAACTTTCTTCTCACAGAACATAACATCRGATGGGCTGTAGGGTTTTCTGTGTTTAATGGGCTACGTTTATGTCGGGATAAATGATGTTGTGTACCCTTTACTCTTTTGCCAATGTCCTCTAATCCTCTGTAGTTCTGCCAGTAAACTTTCGTGTGTTATTTTTACCTCTTGGGAAAATTTTGGTTGAATTTTCTCTTTGCGCCTACCCAGAGAAGAGAATCTTGGTTCAGTCCCAGGGTTTTGTGTAACCTGGGGTGTGACAACCACCACATCTATGCATTTTCTTTTTCATCTTTAAAATTCCAGAAAATGAGTTTAATGCAAATGAGATGTGATAGAATTTAAAGCAGAAAAAAAGAAAATTTGTGGTCAGAAGCCAGGAAGTGTTGAAAACTTCCCATCTGTTTCCATGACTCTTTTTTCAGTTTTTTTGGGCAATTAGCTTGCATGCAAATGGGAAAAGTAGCTTAATCATACAGCAGGAAACACAACAAAAATCTCAACATGCTGTTTTGACTGCTGTAAAGCATGTTAGTGTGTGTSTCTGGTGTGTGGCATTGCTTTCCTCTCATTTAACAGAGCAGCAGAGCCTCATGCACTGTTAATACGTTATAGAACTGRGACACACAAATGAAGATCACTGGTCTTTAATAATGCGAGCTCCTGTTTACTGTATCGTTTAATAAAAATAGGCAAGATTGAAAACTTTTGACAACACTTATGGTATGAACCACAACAGTGTGATGAAATTGACATTACTTCAATGTAACTTAATCTAGTTTAACTAATTGTATTGAAGGAAATATTGATATTCATGTCAGTGAGCTTGATGTTTAGATGTATCATGTAAATGAGGTTTTACTTCATTAAAAAATGAATAAAGGACTTGACACAAGTAAATAAATTAATGTGTCAAGTCCAGAAATTAGGCTTTCAACATGTTTCTAAGATTTTATTTAAGATTTTTCTTGGAGAATTTGAAGGTGGGCATAATTACAGATATCGTGTGTATTAGTCATAAGGATTTACAGAATTGCAAAATCAATTATAAAAATCAGACTTCTTCCATGCTGATTTGAAATCAAATAATTTCTTAGGTTTCAGGCTGAAGCAAGCATAAATTTATGATCATGGCTTAAATATAGTTCCAGCCCATGATTCCTGGGGAGTATCTGTTGATATTAGATCTGATTTAACCAACCACATTTTAGACCCCTAGAATTTAGATCATCTTGTCTTAAATTATAATCATATTCTAAGACAGGTATTTAAGACAGGCGAATATTCTCACTGTGTGCCTGTATCTCCTTACTGAGTATAAGGGGGTTTCTAATTTGTACTAGATACCTAGCAATCTAAAAATTAGTTAAGTGAAATGTCTCTGGGCTTGGTGTAAAGCTCATAATTTCTTAATAATTAATCTCAAATATTCTCCCATGCCCCTGGTTTTCATGTTCACAAATATTCTACTTAATGCTATTTAAATGTTCCTTTCATGTCATGGCACAGCCTGGTAATGACATAAAATTGGACAACTTTTGGAGCTACAACAGATGACTGAATACGGGTAGATTCACTCCACCTACTTAGAAATCATCTTTTGGATCTGTGAATTATTTTCTCAGGATACTGAGAGGGGTGAGGATGCACCTCTGCCTGATCTGTGGGCCACAGGAGCACTTCTGCAGACTGAGCATCACATGTGCTGCTTTCTCTGCTCATTCTCTTAGCTTCTTGGGAGTGTAGGCAGGTTGCATGTCCTGAGAGTGGTTGTGCTGTGCTCTGGGTAGGATTGAATGATCAGGGGACCTGCCCTGCAGTATTCAGGCACAGGGGTTCACCAGGTAATGATCAAAGTAGTGGTATAGTTAGAAATCAAAGCTTATAGGCCAGGACTTGAGTTTAGGTTAGTGTATAGTTCCACCACTGGCCAAGGCCAATCCCATCAGTGGCAGCAGTAGCACTTGAGATAAGGTATTTAAGAAGGGTAAAAACTTCTGTGCAGGAGCAATTTCAGCTGGAGAGAGGA
Source organism: Amblyornis subalaris (assembly GCA_018881555.1). Lineage (NCBI taxonomy): Eukaryota > Metazoa > Chordata > Aves > Passeriformes > Ptilonorhynchidae > Amblyornis > Amblyornis subalaris. Next base: position 832,897 of record JACAXG010000133.1, on the reverse strand, counting down.
GTAAGAATATGTGAGAGGAACAGCTCTGCAGACACCAAGGCCAGTAAAGGAAGGAGGAGAAGGAGGTGCTCCAGGCGCTGAAGCAGGGATTCCCCTGCAGCCCCTGGTGCAGCTCATGGTAAGACCCACAGGTGGCAATGAAGGTAAAAATACCAACCACCTTCTGGGATATAAGGAGGAGAAACATGAAAAGGGTATGTACAGAAATAGAGACTAAAACTTCTAGAGCTTTTGTCCCAAAGGGGAATAGAGGCTTGGCAGGCTTTACAACTGATCTGAGCATAAATGCTTTATTAACTTAACAACAACAAAGGTTTTAAAACATGTACTTTTTTTTTTCTCCCTTAGATTTTATAAGAAGAAACATTTTAATAGTTCCCTCAGGTAACTGGTAGTCATTGCTGAACCTAAATAATGAGTTTGGGATGCTACAAGTTATGGTGATGTGTTAGATGTGATAAACCAATTTCTGTTTCTTATGATGAAAATCTGCTTTCTTGTGTATTTTTTTTATTTCAAAATCCTTTTCGTTTTCTATTGCATATATGAGTTAAAAGCTATAAAATACACATTATTTTTAGCACTGTGTTCCAGCCAGCCATCTGATGTGACTTTTCTGGTGATGTTTCTGTATAAGATTTAGTTGTATCCTTTTTACACTGATTTTTTTTCGGCTGCATGTCTTTGAATGGACAGTAGCATATTTACCAAAGGGTGAAGACATAACGTGACAGTGGGTGTGTTGTTCAGTGCCACTCCCCGACCATTTAATTCTCACCTTTGCCTTTAGACAGTTACAAATGGAAGGCTGTTCTGTGAAGTCTGCCTCACATTCAAAAGAATGTAAGAGTAGTGTTCAAGAACCTGCTTGCTCATGTAATTCGCATTTACACAAAACCTGACCCTCTTTTTCTGAACAAAAAATCAAAAAGTTGATTGAACTTCTACTTCAAGTGTGACAAAGTTCCTCCACCCAGCTTCCAGGCTGAGCTGCAGAGCAGAATTTGAGTTCTGCTTAGAAACTGTCATATGGAAGGAGTCATGGCATCTTTTCCTAGGCCACTGGTGACTTTTGGTGGCCTTGATGAGTTAGAAGGCAGAGCCCATCATTGATAAAGTTAGGGTGATCTATGCAATACCATATTTTTATAGCTAAGACATGCATTCAAATATATGACATATGTAGTTTCTCTTCTATAGTCTTATGATTTTATAATCTTAAACTCTATGGCATATAAAACAACTAGAAAAATAGAAACCAGAAAGAACTTCGGAGGAACTTTTTGCTCTGTTGTGTAGTGTGGGCTAAATTCAGATCTTTTTCTTCTTCTGAACAGTTATGAAAGTAGATGCTTTTAAGGCTTTGGACCGAATCTCAAATTCTCTTAAATCCATGTAGCTTTATCAAATTCAATACCATTACCTTGCTTGCCATACACTGAGAATTTGTATCACTTTCCAGAACAAATGTCATCAACCTGATTTGTTACATGTGCAAAGGAGGTTATAGAACAGGAAAATCTTTTTACGCTACTGTGATCTTTAGATAAAAGAAACTTCCCTAAGTTAAAAAAAAAATAATAATTATCATTACAGTGTCCATTTTATTTTAGATTTATCAATTTCATTTTAATTTTGTTTTCTTAGGGAGTTTTTATTCTACATATGTCAGATTCTTTCAAGTCACAGTCCTTCCATGGTGATAAACTATTAAAACCAGAGAGGGGTATCGTTTCAAAGTAGTGCGTAGGCAGTATTAGCACAAATCCTGTTATACATGAACAGATTTTAGCACATACCTCCCTTGCAGTGCTTTGAAAATGTATCCTTTCGAATAAAAATACCTGCATGGATGGCAATGTAGAGAACAGACTTTGTTTTGTTAGAAGAGTTCTGCATGCTTGAAGTGCCTAAAGTAATTCAAATTAACCCTTTTTGTAACAAACAAGGGAGAAGTCTGAGATTATACAAAAGTTCTCAGACATTTATTCAAAAGCCCATACTCTGGCTGGGGTCCATCCAGAAAGCTGGATTTTTTTCCAGCTTGATCCAGTAATCCAGCAAACATTATGGAAGCAATATTAAAACTAACACAGAAAATACAGCAAATCAATAAAAACTCAATCAAAACATGAAGTGTGATCAATATGGATGTGGAAGAAATCCCTTTTACTTATTTCATTAAGAATTACTTTTTTTTGTAACATAAAACATGTACAAAACTGTGAGCTTTTGATGACATATTTTTGGCACATGATGAGAATATTGTGCATGAGCACAATAATTCTTTTGTTTATTGAATTAACATTCTATCAACAGAACCTTGTCTACCAAATATTGACATATGATACTGTAGAAACAAAGATTTTCTATTCCTTAAAGAGGGCACAACAGCCCTTTCTGACAGATATTTCTACCCAACATTATTGTGTTTCCTCCACCTTTCCTCCAAAGGATGAAACTTCTGGAGATTATCTYATTGCTTTTAACAGTAACTAGCCTCCATGATTCTCTCAACTGCTGCATAAATTAACAACTATTTTGTCTTCTTTTAATATTTTTCCAAAATAATATTTAGTTCTCATAAATTACATCCATATATAAATATAATTTACACGTGTAGTCTTATATGTATTAGGTATAAAATAATTTATTACTTTATCCATTTTACATAGACTATCATTCAGTTCTGTTAAATCTGGTGATCTGCATTTTGAGAACAGAGAAGTTAGAAAAGCTAATTTATTTTTCCTGTATTATTTGTTACTTTATATAATTTTATATAAATTTGTCTTTCTCAAATGGACCCAGAGCTAACATATGACTTTGAACAGGTCACCTTCATTGGCAATTATTATGGAAAGTAGCATTTAGAATCTAAAAGAAATAGAGTGTTTTAAAGCTCTAGTCAATTTTCTGATAGTACTCCCATTTCATCAAAACCCTTTTTCTTCCAAAAAAGCCTCAAACGTCTGTGCAGGCTGGACACATCCTTACTTGTATAGCAGGACACCTGCCTCCTGCATTAGCTTTGCCACAATTCAGAGGGATGCTCCAGCTTTGTGTCTAAGATTCCTGTCTCACATATAGTGGTGTTGGTTATCACGCTCATCATGTAGCATGAGGAAGAAACTATCTTCCATTTGTCACGATCTTCAGGCAGAATTTATCTGGAATCCCTGCAATTTTGAATTGTTATTTGATCAACAACAAAGTAGGGCCTACTGGTTGCTTTGAAAAAGACAGATTTTTTTCTATACAGGTACACAGTTCTTTCTCTTCCTGGTTTAAGAACTTTGGATATGGGGCAAAAATGAAAGAAGACTGACACCATGAGAAGCTCAGTTACTTACTCACATCTGGCATTGTTTTTTCTGTGAGGGATAGATAAATGGCTTTCCAAGTAGGTGGGGACATATTGATGCTTCTAATTGGGCATGCCAGAGGGAAAAAAGCACTTGAGGATTGAAAAGCAAATGTTCAGAGGGCTGCTATGCATATTTAACTGCATCTTAACAGTTGCGTGTGCCGCATTAATGATGAAATTAAGTAAAAGTATTTTCTGCTTCTTAGACAACAATGTAAGAGAGAAATCAATGTGTGGTACAGCACAGGTGGTATCCAAGAATTTTCTGGTTTACTACATCTTTTAAAAGCTTTAATTCATATGGTGGAATACTGTACAACTATACCCCAGGGTGGTATTAGCTAAAAGTTGAACAGCTACTCTAAACTGGTGTTAGAATTACCTTAGGAACCTGTCTGAAGACATAGATGGATCCTATGTAATTTGCTTTTCTCTTTTACATCACTATTAAAAAAGCTATAGTCATGACTATGTGAGATGAATCAAAACCCAAAAGTTTTATGATATGCTCAGCTGTGAGCATGCAAGGAAGAGGATGCCTGTTATTAGAGCACTTACACAAGAGCTTGAACACATACCTAACTGACTTGGTAAAAAATGGATTTATGCTTGTACTTGCAATCTCTGTAAGGATTATTCTGAAGACTTTTGTAGCACTATATTCAGGTTTCATAAAAAATAACTAGAAAACACATGAAGATAGAGTACTAAAGATTGGGCATAATTCTCTTTTAATATATTTTAGCTGATGCAATACAAAGTGAGAATAGTATTTCACATTTTTCTTCTAAAGCCAGACACAGGAGTTCATTCCATTTTTTTCCTCTCTCCCTCTTCCCTGCAAGGAGCTGGCAGGGTCATCAAATTCACGTATGCAAACAGACAAAAGCAATCCTCCTGGCCACCTAATTGTAATTCAAGCTGCTTTGCACAGCCACACTACTAGAAGGCCACATTCTTGCAGAATGATTGCCTTTTCTGCATACTTATTAGCTAGCTTGGTGCCTGGAAATGTTTTTTACTGTGCTGTATAATAATTCTTGGATGTCCTTTTTAAAAAGAAACTGTACCTCACCTGCATCACAGGTCTGGCTGCCATCCAACTTAGCATATCACCTAGGTCAGACACACCTGATCACCGTGCAGTAAGTTATGCAGAATCTCCTAGTACTTTATGGGATGAATCTCATTTAATTTAGCAGAACAGTATCTTACTACAGAACTGAAAAATTAACTTTCAGGTGTTTCTGTAGCAGAATCTAATTTAATTTAGAAGAACAGTACCTTACTACAGAACTAAAAAATTAACTTTCAGGTCTTTCTATAGCAGAAGAATTACATATCATTAACTTCTACTATTAAAAAAAAAAAAAAGAGAGAGAGGGAGAGAGATAGAAAACATTTTCTATTAAAACCTAGATCTTAAATGATTCCTTTAAAAACCTTTCTTTCAATTCTACAAAATATTATAGGAGATTTCTTTTAGGAACACATAAAGAAGTGCATACAGAAAACTGCAGAAACACCGAATCTATAAGTACTGTTAGGACTTTATTTTGGATTATTACCTCCCTGTCAGGGCTTGGGAATAATTTGCATGAAATGGTACACTGAACAAATTTGTCCTCCTTGGCTTGTGAAATGGCAGTGTGCTGACTGAGATTCCCTCAGTTTTTTTAGTATTTGTTTATTTTATGTAATTATAGAATTGGGGTGTGGGGGTGTGTGGGTGGGTGTGGGGGTGGGGGTGGGTGTTTAATTGCAATTTGTTGCTTTTTTCCTATATTGAAATAATGGAAGAGACAAATCACACTTTCTTTGTTTATATGGCATAGCTGAGAGACAAACATTATTTTGCCTGTTACACTGCTTCTCTTGTCTTTCTTTTGGCATTCTGACTGCACAAACAGCAGCTTTGGTGTGTGATTAGAAAGCTAAAACACACCCATCCCCAAACAGTGTCAAATATCCAAATTGACCAGTTGCTTCATCCTCTGCTTTATTTCTTCCACCTTGATGAATAAGATATAACATTGCATTCACCAACTGCTAACTGTGTTGTTATGACCTACTATTAACTTTATCTGAAGTACCTTAGATGACCACATGCCATGAAGAACTTCAGAAATATAGTAATAATTATTGGAAATGTTACTGGCAAATCATTAATTCATTGGCCAATTTCCTATCAAGCAGGATTTTGGGAAATATGTTAGTCATGTCCTCTCAGTTGGGAACCTGTCCCATCCAGTTTGAAACCAGTATCTCTGTTCCTTAAGGATATTTGCCCTGATTGAAACCTTTCCTCAGTTTTTTCTTATATTTCATAAGAAGTGAGCTCAGACTGCAACAGTCTGAGCAACTGACTGCATCAGTGCACATGCTAATAAGAAACAGACATTTGCAAATAATTTATTGATATTTAGTATCTTTGAAATTCTGGTTTCAGTGGATGGGAAGATTTAAAAGATTTTGAGCATTTATGTGTAGGAGGGAGGCAGACGCTCAGATATACCTGCACACACAAAAGCAGAATATAGTTTCATAGAATTGAATCCTTGGAAGGTTTGGTTGCTAAGTTGCCGATTGTTACAGCAAGTGGGTGGAAGTTCGTCTGTGTCAGACTATAAAAAAGGAAGATGGTGAGGATGATCCAGGTTCTTAAGATAAAATTTAGAAGTCTGTTCAGCTGTGTGTCAGTGCAAGGAAATAACAGGGAATATTTTGAACATGGTCACTGGAAGGTACGTACACACGCCTGAGGTGATATTTTAATTCCTTTTTAATAATGAAATGTAAAATTTAGTATCCTGTTCTCCAGAAGTTAGCTATTTATTGAAAACTATTCATAGAAGTTCCTTCTATGTTTGATAAAGAAAATAACTTCCAGAGGGTAATTCAATTTGTTTTGAACATTTATGTTTTGTTCATTCAGAGGGTATTAGGTAGTTGCTTGGCATAGACAGCTGAAGCTAGGTGGAATGAATCTCACCCACTATGTATTATTATTTTCCATATCAGCTTCTCTATTATCCTTAACCTCTTTCACCTGCAGCAGGTTTTTGCAGGAAGTTGCATAAGTCTAGCTGGATCCACCCAATGTACCATTGTTATCACAACCATAACTGACATGTATTTTTTGATATGTTTTTAGCAGGCACTATTAAAACATCTCTAGGAAACCTCAGTGGAAACCATATCAGAGATTATATTATGAAATTTAAGACACGTTTTAGTGTTCCAGTGTTTCTGGAAGTCCTGATACGGACTTCTGTATGTTTGCAGGATGGAGCCTTCTATGATGTAAACAGAAAATATTTTCAATCCAAAGAGCAATTTCTACCATGTGCCTGTTATATGGAGTTATCCATGGATTGTCATCAAGCAATAGAGAAATGGGAATTCATAACAATGAAGTATTTGTGAGATCTATAACAATCCAAATTCTTACAGAGATCACCAAGGATTTCTTGTAAAATCCAAAAGGCACCACAGAATAGGCAGTATATTGGAATAGCAATGACGGAGTTGCTGTACATGACATTTCATTTCTGGATGGCAGCAAAGATCAATGTACTTGGCTACATCTCCTGAATTAATATCCCTTTCTGCCAAGGAATAGAATACTGTTACACAGCTTCTTGCTCTACATTACAAGTCTCTTACTGTAATGGCAGAATAATCTGAGTTGGAAGGGACACACAAGGATCATCAAGTGMAGGTCTTAAGTGAATGGMCTGGATGGGGATTGAACCCCTGACTGTGGCATTATTAGCACCATCCTCTAACCAACTAAATAATATTATGTGACTTTCAACGAAGTGGATCCTTTTAGGGAAGTATCAATTTATAAATCAATTTGAAATTATGATGTATTGAGTTATTCTGCATCTCTGTCCAAGGAGTATTTTTTATTGCTAAAGAGCTCGAATGCCAATAAATACAAAATACTGTGCTGCAATGTATTTTTCTAGTACCAGCTGTGTGTGCAACCGAGGGGCAATTCATAGTTATTTTATTAACTTGTTTCCTAGAATAAAGGTCAGGCTTTTTCTTTTTTCTTTTTCTTTTTTTTTTGTTTTGTTTTGTTTTTTGTTTTTGGATAAAGTTTTCTTTGAGAAAGATTAACATGTTGTAATTCAGCATTTTGCAAAATAGCCTGTCTTTAGTCATATTTACTTTTGAAGTTGAAAAGCCTCTTTTGAAAACGTTCTGTATGATGAATGCATGATTCCTTTTCATTATAATTCACTTTAATTTAGATACAGATTTTTATTCAGATATATTTCGCTGAAACTATTGTTTTCTAGTTTTTTTAACCAAACTCTCCATATTTAAAATATTTACTCTAGTAAAGCTTACTTTTAAAGGAGTTTTTGGTTTTCTGAATGAAAAAAATACTTTGGATCTGCACTATTTTATATTTATTTATAAATTTTACTTGACTTTCAGAGCTCTGATGAATATCATTGCACTAAGCTGTCTGGATATAAAGCTCTATATGAGATATTAATGTGGATTTCCTTGTTGCTGTAGTTGTAGGTTCTTTTATGGAAATTTTGAAATGCTGAACATCTCTCTGACTATGAGCAACCAAAAGAGTGTGTTTTAAGCCATAAAACACTAACAATAATCTAGACTTGTTCCCTAATGTTTGGGGTTTTGGTGTAGGGTTTTTTTTATGATTAGGGGAGTTCTGCTGTACTTAAATACAGTAGGAGAAAAAGCTACAAATACTGTAATTTTAATTGAGCATATTCCTGGACACCAATGTCATTTGAACTCCTCCTCCTCAAGCCTCATTTAAGCAGCTTGAATTGCCAGGCTGTAGAGAGAAATAGCTGCTCAACATCAGCTCCCATGCCTCCTTTAACAGAGGATTGCTAGATTTATTCATTTTTGCTGCTTGTATTAAACAGCTAGCAGGGCAGCTGGTAAAGATAAAGAGTCCTGGAAAAGGGTCTTGAGGTATTAATGGAGTCTGTGATAACACAAAGGGGAGAATAAATGACAGAAAAGCTTCAGAAATTGTGGAAAAAAGGAAATTTCCCTACCATTTGCAGGAATGGCTGTGATATTGTTGGTGGCTATCCAAACAGCCACTGAAAATTGATGGACTGAGAGTAAAGCCACAGCAAAGTGACCACTCCTTCAAGGACATGGTGGATGAGGAAGACATTTATTTCTGAACTTTGAAGTCTTTCTCACCAAAAAGAGAAAGATATTGTTGCATGGTTTTGCTGTTCTGACAGGATAAACATCAAAATGCTCTAAGTTCTGTTTCGCAATCCACTGATATCGGGAAATTCCTCACATAGACTTCAATAAGGTTTGTATCCAGGCTCCTAATGATGGCAAATTCTGTGTGTTTTGTCACGTGCAAATTATGGCATTGTTTAATTGGTTAACAAATTTTTCGGTGTTGAGAAGCACATAGGTAAATTGCTGAATTTTCATCCGTTAGCAGTGCTTACATAAAATAAACCAGTTTAATATAATGGGATCTGACCTGAAACCACAGCTTCCTAAAATTACATGAGAGATTTAAAAAAGCGCAAGTACTTGGAAGTCAGTGTGGGGTTTCTGGTCTGTTAAAACTCGTTGAATATCCTTGCTCAGTGCAGCTAGCGCCTTAGGTGCATTCAGCTACACTGAACAAGAATCTTTTTTCAAATTCACTCTTCTATGAAGTTATTTAAAATGGCATCAAAGCCCTGTACTATAAAGAAATCAATTTAGATGACTTCAAAACCAGTAAAGTTTGATTGAGACTTTAATTGAAAGTTTAGTTCTTTCCCCTCCTCTCAGTGATACCAAATTATTTCCTATAAAAAGACTTTTTAGAAATACTTCACTTTATAAAGTGAAGTAAGAGCTGAAGGATATATGTACCCAGGACTTTTAAAGCATTTTTTAGCATGAAAAAAAAAGGGAGCAAGTAGCAAGCCACAGTCACCAATATCTCTATAGTTATCTTTTAAGATGGTCACAAAACATCCTGCTCATCCACAGTCCAAAGCCACATTGAAAGGGCTGGCTGCTAAAGGAAAACAGGTGGAGCATGAACGTTTTCATATTCATCATTCTCTTGGTGTGCCACTGTCCCATGGTAGCCCTTCGGAAGCACTTTCTGTCTATAAGAATAGTTCACATCACTTTTGCACTTTTCAGAGTGACTTCAGTCTTTTTGTTTCCACACTGAAAATTCTCTAGCTCCTGGCTAGTTTGCCTTCCAGAGCTGATATTCGCACAAGCCTGAATGGGAGGTAGGGTTCCTCCAAACTGCTTTTTGTAAATTTGATGCAACAGAAGAAAAATATATTACAAAACCTGTTTATGCCTAACTTTATAACTTACTGTCATTGTCAACTTCCTTTTAAAGTCTTGTAACTGTCTGTGGTGCACTTTTCTCTCCTCGTTAAACTATGCAAAATTGATTCTATTACAAGACCATTACAGAACACTTTCTTTTCTAAGAAAGGAAGATTTAATTGTTGCCTTAACAGGTCACCGTGGCAGAATAATTTGACATTATTGTAATGCAAGGAATAAGCACATTTAGGGTAGAACCAGCATGCAGGCAGAGGTGTTGACTGTGAATAGGAACAGGAAGAAGTTTAACATCAAATAGAATAAAAAAGAACAAAGGAATTGTTGTGAGATAACATAGTATGATAACATAGTAAGCTATGTTATATAAAAATGATTTAGATGGCTTGCTTAARCTAGATACCTAACTTTGAGATATCCGCTGTTCATAACAAGGAATTAGAAGGTAAGTGGCTGCAGAGATCACAATTTTTAGGAGATAAGCACTCATGAAGTTTTTTCTTGTTTCCTAGTGAAGATTAAAAAAAAGTGATTAATTGGTATTGTTGCAGTTCTTCACAGGTTAACTACAGTGTCATATAATTTCCAGAAAAACAATTTGTTCTCTAGATGAGATGGATATATAATAGGCTGTAGGTGGAAGTATACTCAGGTAAAAAACATACAAGTTCAAGGACTTTCTGTCATGCTGATATAGAAATAACAATTCTATAACATTCTTACTAATTTTTTCTTGGTATAAAAGCTGTGTATAATCCATCTTTCTCTGCTATTTATCCATTTCTGATCAGTTTTGAGGTAGGATTTTGAGCATGATAGAGCTACAATCTCGCCTTTGCAGCCACCTTGCTTTAGCTTATATTGATGTCTTAGCATTTATACTGGCCCCTGGGCAAGGCAAGGTGTGCGCTAAAGGTATCTGACATCAGTACCCTGCAAGACTTTTTAAACTCCAGTGACAGAACAGCCCTACAGCATCTGAAGGACTGTACTAAGTTTAGGCTGGGTATCTGCAACAACAGGCTCCAGAGCCAGGGGGAGCCTGCTGGGCTCACTCAAAAGCTGGTCCCTGCCTAGAGAGATTGTTTGCAGTCTGCCTGTAAAAAAGCTTGTAAAAGTGAGATGGGTGCTTTCACTTTGTGGGAATACTCTTGGACTCTGCCTTGGCTTCAGCAAGGCAAAGAAGCAACTGTCACAGTTATGTCAAAGGCACAGAAAAGAAGAACTAAAAATGTTGAACTTTGTAACCGAGGAGAAGCCAGGATTTTGTATTGCACTTTCAAGCAAAAAAAAAAAAGGCAAATTAGCAAGTGTTTAATTAAAATAAAGCACCCCCCAAAAGTTTCTCATCTGTTATGTCCCCTCTCTGTCGCTTTGTACTAAGCTTGTGTCTCAAGGCTTATTCTTAACTTGAGTGGAAAATTCGAAACAAAAATGAAAGCTTTGCCCTCAGAGAGTTCTTTGCAGCTCATTCAACCATGGCAATCTGTAAAATTCCAGCAGCAAGAGAGAAAGACTAATTAAAACAAAATACATGTGTTGTGATTTAGCACAGACATGTACAGGATTTATTGTTTTCCTTGTATAATTCCACAATTTTGCTGCAGACAGATCTTTTGTAAGTACAGCCCCCTATAGCTGTCTACTTATTAAGTCACAGGCTCTTTTGAACATTGCAGTAAAATATAAGTCGAAAAGGATCTTCATCTATGTTCGAGGAGTGTCAGAGGAAAAAAATCTTGTCAGTATTTCTGACACTTTTTTTGGTGGGACACTGCTTATGGAGAGCTGACAGAGATAAAAAAATCCAAAAGGTTTTTTTTCATTATACTTACGTATTTTGCTCCATAGGATAATTAAAGATTCCTTTCTATGATCACTGACTACCTTTTTTGTGTTCTCCCAGTAGCCTGAGAACAGTTTAAGCATTTTGGACAGTCTGTATTGAAGCATCACATTCATTTTTAGGCATCTGTTGTTAGGCATTGATACATTACTTACCATCCCAAATCTATCTGCTCTTATTTGTATTGAAATTTCATACCTTATTGTAGAAGTCTTTAAATCCTTGCAGGGAGTCATCTCACCTGCCTTTAAGGCATAAAATATGATAAGTGATTTAAACTAGCCAGCTATACTCCCTTTGTAATGAATCAACGTTACCCCTAGAGGGAAATTTATTCTTGATTATCTGTAGAGAGTTCCTGAGTATCTGGAAGTCTGCTTTTGACATGTAAAGGAAGGAATTCAGCTATGTTTTCCTAATTTCCAGCAAAGACCCAATTGCTGATTCCTTTTTCCTTTCTTTGCTTTGCATGGTTCATGTTCAATATTTTGTGCCTTACACTATTTGTAGTTTTCCCAGTGAATGAGCCATGTCTACCGATCTAATACASCAAGAACAAAATCACAAATTCTTCTTGGCAGGAGTATGTCTGGGCTCAGGCGACAAGCAAACATTTAGAGCTGACTGTTCCTATCACTAGTGCTATGCTGATGTGGAGAGACATGTTCCTAATATCTTCTTTATGCCTAATGAACTGAAAAGACAGTAGGGATGTCAGATGCTATGACTAACATAAAAAGCTAAGGCTATATGCTATCTAACCTCTGAATGGGGCACTACCTAATAGTATTCCCTGCAGCTGCTTTTTTCATTAAATAAAACAGTGCTTGTTCCATTACAGTGGCAATTTTTAAAGGAATAACTATGCCCCTGTCTGCCTTCCTCAACTCATTTCAAGCTGGGATCTTCAAGAAATTTAAGTTTTATAAGAATAGGCGCCTGCAAAAAGGAGCAAGATTTTAGTGATCAGCTACTTAATGGAAATCCCTGCAGTGCCTACAAAAACCAGCTCAAGTTTGTAGCTTTCTGGAACTTCCATATCTTTCTATGTCAGGCTGCAGGTCCGTTTCCCATTGTGTGTCCCCACTGTCACTTAGCTTACCACCTCCTTTTTTCTTCCAGGGTCCTCAGCACACATACCATATGTCTGTAAATTTGTGTCTGGGATTCTGCCCAGAGTAGCTTCCTGTGAGAATAAATTGTTAAGTTCTTGCTGATGTGAGAATCATCATTTAGCATACTGCATTCCTCTTATTTATCCCACTAAAAGCTCAATCACTGGCAATTGTTTGCCTATAGCCTCAGATTAATTTGTAACAAAGCTGCAATAAGTAAAAAATTGTCTTTTAAGTCTTCTAAGGAAGACCTCTATAGTGACTTTCTGCATAGTTCCATTCATAAAATATGATTTTTTTGCTTATTTTAATAAGATCAATTGTAAAGTTGTTATTGGGATTAGACAATGCAGGCTCAAAATTGGGCACAAATCCATATTAATACAAATTGTCCAAATGAAACAGAAGAACTTATTCAAGGAAGTGCATGTGATTGTTTCTGTAGCATTCAGTCTTAATTACTGTATCCAAATATAATCTTATTTATTAAGATTAAAAAAAGCCAACATGATTTTCAGAGTCTGAAGGCCTTGAAACTGCACATCAGTTTTGAGTCTCATATACATGGACTGCAGCACAACACTGTTTAGCTCCACTTGCAATATCTGCAATTACAAGTACAAAAACTCAGCTGTCAAACAAATTAAACTAAGCTTTGCTGCATAAAGCATGTTATTTAATCTCCACAAGCTGCTTGCCACCCATTGTGATACAATTACATTAATGCATCAAATTGTGATTTTATTTTATAGCTTGCATACAAATAAATAGAACCAATGAGTGAATATTAACTAAGCCCTAAATAAAGAGCAATGAGACATTGATGGCTGTTTTATCTTGACATGTGAAGGTTGGTTTTTAATTTTTATCTGAGGTCAGACACTCTTTCATAATCAATCAGAATACGCAGCTACTTGCTGTTGAAATTATTAACAGTTTGGGCTAAGTGTATTTGCAGTAGGAATGGAAAGCTGTGCAGTCTTTTAGTAAGCCAGTTAAAGATTATCTAAGAAATATTATTTCTTCCTATCTTATGTTTTCTCTAACAACATAGTACACCTGATTTGTATTTGGACAGTAATAGAACAATAATTACTGGTGCAATCACTGATCCCTTGGTACTGGTTGTAAATTTTGTGTGAATTCAGAGATAAAATTAGTTTTAAAAATTTCACCATGCAAATAGTAAGCTATATGTTTTTCTTGTTTCGAAAGGAAAGTTAAAAGAGCTTGCTACTTCTTAAATATCCTGCTGCTCCAWATGCGTTAGTTAAGGAATCAAAGTGTGTCAGAGCTTATCTCCAAAGTGGAAGCTTATTTTCTGTACTGTTGAAGCAAAAATGTTTAAGTTTGCACTAAATTTTTTAATAGCCGTTTGGTTTGAGTGAAACCATTCTGTTGACAGTAAATTAATATTTTGCGAAATTGTTCAAACACTTTCAATCCTCCTAGAGATTTCTGTCTCTTGAAATATCATATAAAATGGGCCAGATGAAAATGTACCTTAGCCCTGTGCAAAACTAGCACAGTGAAATTAAGACAACATGGTGTGTGGGATCCTTTATGCTGTAGACACATTTCTTCATTGGGTTGCAAAAACTTTAGGACTTATGGTGAATGGGGCAGTGTTTCAGTCTTTTTGAGTTTCAGACTCTCAAGAGAAGACAACCTCAATTATACAGTTATACAGTTCACATTTACAAGTATTTCTCTGCATCCTTCAGAGGCAGAAATGTGGGAGTATAAATAAAAATGGGACCCTCTTCTGAAATGTAGTTCTTAGCTACTGTCATGGAAATCACTTGATTTCTGGGTATGCCACATATTCTGAGTGTGAGACTGAAGTCAATAATGAAGCAAAAAAGATTGTTTCAGCATTAACCATTTCTGGCAGTGCCACTGCTGTGAGGTTTTCCCGTCATTTTCTTATGACTCTAAAAGCTCTGTACCTGCTTCTTAGTACAAGACTGCCAAACGTCACCCTATTATTACTTTTTGAGAGAATCTCTATGAAGCCAGTGAAATTATGTTAGGAGTCTTGTCCACTCTATTACTCTTGGTCTCTATGCACTTCATCTCCATGTGCTTTTCCAATTGCCAAGTTCCTTAAKTATCTTTTAAGGCATCTTGAGCTGAAGAAACTCTGCTGAGTTGGCTGGGCAAAATGACAATTTGAGGATAGATATCTATCTGCAAAGGTGAATCAAAAGAGCAGAGCCCTTCCTTTTTCATGATGTTAAAAGAGAAGTTTAGTATTTTCTCTAGGGAAAAAGTCATCATTTTAATAGTGTGAAGGCTGCAGAACATAAGTCAATAGTTTTACTGGTATTCCAATTCTTTCTCAAGTTTCAATAGCAAATAGTTATTTTTACACAAAACCACCCTTTAGTCTCTCTCGATTTACAGTGATAAACTGACATACTATACATCTTCCAGAGTAAACTGCAGTCTTTCCTCAGGTTATCATTTTCCTGTCTCCTGTGAGAACAGAAGTTTCCTTTAATCTCCTTTTTTCCACTGTTCAATCATATTTTTCTTACATGTTAGTTCTAGTTCTGCCTATATATATATACTAGGGTTGAGCTGAAGACAAAGAAAGTTAGTGTTATAATATACCTTTAATTAACAAAATCCAGATAACTAAGTTTTCCAAAGCCAGACCTCTTCTAAATTTCATGCCTATTTTTATTAAATGATGACTCAAAACATCACAATCAGTCAATCACAAACATCTCAAATGGGAAGAGAATTTCTCCCATGCTGAACATATAAAAGAGTATTATGCTGATTTGTTTCATTTACCACGAACTAGTTTATAGAAACCTTGAGGTTTGTATGGAACATGTCTATCTTTTACTATTGCTTTTATAAAATCGTATGTAAGGCAACCACATATTATCTGATCCTGCAATGAAAACCTGAATTATAATATATAGATGTAAGAGGGAGAAAGTTATCATAACTTGAAATTTTTTTCTTGTACCTCAGTGCTAGATTCCTGAATTCTTTGCTGCAATTTCTATTTTTTCTGGCAGTGGAGATAGAAGGACAGATGGAAAGACTGAAAACAGGCACAAGAAAGAAAAAGGAAGGGAGAAAGAGGAGAGAAAGACTAAAAATGTAAGAGAAAGAGAGGAAGGAAGAAAAAGAGAGAAAAAGGGTTAGTTTGGAGTAATGCTTACAGCGATGCACGTTTTTCTAACAATTTACTTCTGTGAAGTTGAGCYCAGGAAGAAGGGAGGAGTGGGGGGAAGGTGTTTTAAGGTTTGGTTTTATTTCTAATTATTCTGCTCTGATTTGACTGGTAACAAAACAAACTAACTTCCCCAAGGTGAGTCTGTTTTTCCTGTGCTGGTAATCTCTCCCTGTCCCTATCTTGACCTGCCAGCCTTTCCTTATATTTTTTCTACATTGCCCAGCTGGTGAGGTGAGTGACAGAACGGATTTGGTGGGTACCAAAGGAATGAAGATCAGTTCTGGGACCTGGCCATTAAAATTGGTATGGGGTTATGGGAAAGTCAGGTCACTCCAGAGTGAACTTCTCCCTCTCCGGCTCCCCTCTATTTGCACGATACCCATCTGGCAGCCCCACTTCCAGGCACAGGGCATGGGTTCCCCTTCGGATTCTTTGGCTGCCCCTGGCAAAGGAAGGAATGAATTGTCCTTCAGAATGTGATGCAGAGGGTGCAAGTAAGGAGGCAGCACGGTGCCCTGCTCCCTAAAGAGTCTTGGTAGCTTAGCTGTGAGCGGGAAGATGAGGTGTTTACTGCTTCTCTGGGACACTATCTGCCTCTCCTGGGCAGGAGTCTAAAATAATCTATGAAGGTCTCTTTTTCTCCATGTATCAGAAATAAAGAGTTCTGGGACACAGAAGAGGGTTAGTCTTTATCAACTTGTCTTTTCTTCTGGAACTGTAATTTTAAAACAAATCCAGCACTCAGGCTGAAGTGTCACTCAGCAAGTTTGCTTTTCTGGCTCTTGTAGGTTTTCTTTAGTGCTTCTATGGCTAATAGGAAGGGGAAACAGGGTAAATTAGTTTTTGAAACAAAAGTGAAAACAAGAGAATGCTGTAAGCAATGAGTGTGTGTGACAGTATGCATAGAACAATGACAGACTTTAATCGCCTGTCTATTACAGGATGTCCAATTTTTGCCCGCATTTTCCATAATGCTAGATATGCCCGGAAGCTTTTATCCCCTCTTTCACCCTGCAATATAAAATTGTCTGACAAGGACTGATAGGCACTAAAAAATGTCCTGAGCTTCTGCCTAATGTTTCCAGTAGCAAATAATTTCATTCAAAATAAAAGGAGTTGTCAAAGTATAATAAGCATTTTCCACATGCTTTGGTTGCATTGCACAGGGAAGCCAGTATTCTATTTACTGCATTAATTAAAGAACATTTCCTTCCACCATGCTACCTGTTTTAATAAAATATGTCAGAAGACTTCTTTTTTTTTGTGGGGGGGGGTAAATTGTCATCTCGGAAAGCAAGTATTCTGTGACATTTTCCTGATCATATCTATGTATTTGAAATTCTATGAAAACGTGTCAAATCTATTTCATGAGATGTGACTTAAACAGCAGCTAGTGTTTAATTATTAAGCTACTTTTTGGAATAGCCCATTCCTTATACCCTGTTTTTTGAGCCACTACGAAATCTAAACGTTAGTCTTTTATCTACCAAATAACCGAAAAGAAAATATGACCTAGCATAGACTAGTAAAATGAGCTGTCTTTCCTTATGCCTTGTTATTTTCTTTCTAAACTAATTCCAGCATGAAATGAGAAGTGAATACTGGCAGATGCAGTCCCACTGCATCTATGGAGCAATGCTTTCTTTCGCTTCAGAAAGGGAGAGCACTGTGCTGTGGAAGCATTGCCATTGTCTTTAGGGTTATCATATTCTCTCTGTATCACCCAAGTGACTTTAAGTCCTGGTGTGCTGCTGTCTACCTGATTACAAGCACGGCACAGTTGCCACTAACAGATAAAACTAAACACATCACAGACTGTAAGGCCAAGAAAGCACACTAAAAATTCCAGTTGTTAATTTAAGGAAAACCTTTTCTTTATGCTATCCAAACAGTTACAGCATTGTTTCTCAGCAGACTTTTTTCATCTAGCATGAAATGACATCAATGCTGAGAGAAAACCAAAATAATTACTATTGGAGTATTCTGTAGTTGCAGGGGGGGTTGAATTATTGAGCTGTATAGGACAGATGATACAGAGAAACTGGCAGAGGCACTGAATATTTAACCATGATTAAGAGATCTATGTAAAATGAATTTATCACTATCTGCTTTCCCTCACTATTGCCATTTATCCCTATATCCCCTTACGTCCCCTATATCCCCTGTCATAAAATTGTATAAATGACATGCAGAGAACTATTATATAGCTACCAATATTAAAATAAATGAAGATATCTCAGGGCAGTAAATTATTAAAGTATATCATAAGCTAGTATTGTATTAATGTCCTAGTTTCAGCCAAGATYGGGGGGAGGGGGTGTGGCCAAGACATTGTGTTATTCCATGCCATCTTATGTCATTGCCAGGGGCAGGGAAAAAGGACTGTCTCTTGCTTCTGAGAACAAAGGTGTTCCTTTTCTGGTCAGGGGAATGTGTGGCAGGCAGAGGGTCTATCCATCATTGGTTTTCATTGTACGGGGCTTGGTGAGCATTTTGCATATAAATCACCCTCTCTTTGTACACWTTTGCTATTAGTATTTTTGCTGTTGCTTTGCTTATCTCTTTGCTATTTCCAGTAAATTGTTCATATCTCAACCTGTGATCTTTGCCTTTTGTGCTTCCAGCTGGAATGGAAGGGGCAAGTGAGTGCCAGTGCAATTTTGGTGGGAGGAGTAAACTGGGGAAGATCATKCCTAAACTATGATGAATATATATATAAAAGTATTATATTGCAAAAAGAACTATATAAAATACTTTAGAAATTTACAGAATACTAATAAGTATGATCTGAGGCAGCATGCATTGTTTCCTTAGAAGAGACAACTGGAAGGTTATAAATGTATGCAATAAACTTTCATATGGTAAGTGTCTGTAGATATCTGGTGATTTTTACTTCTTATTTTATTCAGACTACCAAGATCCATAAAGTAAATTATGCTAAATAATGAAAAACAACAACCACACAAAAATAAATTGAAGTTGCCTTGTATTTTCTTTGTACTGAAATGAGAGATAAACATGCTGTTTCAAAGAGTTGTGAGGTGTCTCTAACATAGAAGGCTTTTGAATATCCATATAATATAGAATTCAAATAGCCTGACAAACCTTTGTTCTGCTGAAAGGCAGTGTATAGTCTTGGATTTGATCCTTGAGGTCACTCTCTGAGGAACCAAGTTACCCTTGAGCACATCCCACTCCAGAGAGATAAGAGACTTAGGATCTTGTCTGATCTAGATGTCTTGGCCCACTGTAAATAAGAAAAATTAATTAAAAGGGGAGTTATTTGCCTGAATTTAGGCACCTGAAATTTATAAGTTTAAACTTTCAGACTAGTCTCTTCTTGTCAATAAGAAGAAATAGATTCAACTTACAATAAGCATCTCAGACTCTCCAAGATTCTTTCCTTATTAAGAAATAACTCTCCTATTATGGAGCTGAGAACAGACCAGAGAAGAACAATTCTGTTTGTGAGGTGACCATCCTCATCCTGTAACAGGCCAATGTTATTTTTACACTGCCTATGGCCATTAATGTATTTGAAAAAGGTCTTTTTACAGTTCTGGCCAACTTCAACTCCAGTTGAGCCTTGGTTGCATGAATTTTCTCCCTACAGTGGCAAGCAGCATTTCTATATTCTTCCCATGTCACCTGACCTTGCTTTCACTGGATATACACCTTCCTTTTTTCCTTATTTCCATGAGAAGAATCCTGTTCATCCAAGCCAGACTTCTGCCTTGCCTGCTTGACTTCTGACATTTGGGAATTGCCTGCTCCTGTGCCCTTGGGAGGTGATGTTTAAGAAGTGACCAACACTGATGGACCCCCGTGCCTGCAAAAACATTTTCCCAGAGGACCTGACTCTCTAAGCCCCTGAACAGCCCCAACTCTGCTCTCCTCATGTCTGGAGATGAGGTTTTGCTGACGCTCTTCCTCCTGTCAACGAAAATTTTAAACTCAATTGCTTTGTCGTCGCTGTGGCCAAGACAGTTGTCAATCTCCACTTTGCTCACAAGATCCATTCTGTTGACAAGCAGATCACAGAGGGAATCTTTCCAATTCAGCTTCCTTAGGACTTGTACCATAAAATTGTCATCCAGGCTTTTTAGGAATCTTCTGTCCTGGATTGTACCAGCTGTGTGATGCCCCAAGTTAATTTCTGGCAAGTTGAAGTCCCACATAAGGAAAAGTGCAGTTGACTTGGAAACATCCCTTAGTTCCTCAGAGAATAATTTGTCAGTGTCATTATCCTGGCTAGCAGGTCTATAGCAGACTCCCATGATGACATCTGTATTATTTGTTTGCCCTTTGATTCTTATCCAGAGGCTCTCAACTGTGCCATTGTCAACCATGAGCTCCATACATTCTAACCCTTCTATTACATACAGTGCAACCTCTCCCTCTCTTCTGCCCTGCCTATCCCTCCTGGAGAGCCTGTAACCATCCATCAAGGCACTCCAGTGAAAGCACTCATTCCACCAGTGTCCTGGGGTGGTGTTACGACGCTGCTTTATTCCTAAACCGTCCGCCTAATGCCCAAGGCTGCTGTACCTTCAAGATGGACCCGGGGAGCGGGGCCCTGGGTGCGGGTCGGTTCAACGGCTCGGCCTAACGGCTGGGTCTAATGGCTTGGTCAAACGGCTCTCCGCCCTGTGCTCGGGAGGGTGTGCACCAGGGTGCTACACTGCTCTTTTGGTTGTTTTTTTTGTTGTTCCTGCTAGCTTGGAAAAAGCTTTGTTTTTTCTTCCTTCCCACTGGTCTCCTTACTTTCCTTCCCTTCCCTCTGGCCCGGGGAGCCTGCGGGGTGGCCGCAGCTGGTCCGAACCCTGAGGAAGGTGAACCCCGTGAGCGAAGGGACACAGAAATCCACCAGCTTCGCCTGCTGCGAGAAGGAGGACCTGTGCCGGAGAAGCAATAGGTTTTCCCATCAGTTCTCCAGTTTCACCTGCTGTGAGGAGGAGGACCGGCACCAAAGAATCAACAGGTTTTTTTCCATCTGCCCTTCTCCAGGCTGCTGTGTGGATTCCCCTTCCCCTTCTCCTTCCTGGAGACTGGGGGGACCAGTTGCCAGCTGCTGTATTTTCCTTCTCTGGGCATTTACTGTATTTTCAGTTTTTCTGTTCTGCTGTGGGTGGATGTGTAGGTGTGTGGGTAGAGGATAAGTTTCTGGGGTTAATATCTAACTGTTTTACKCAATCCTTTTCTGTTCCTTGCGGGCAGCCCCTCCCCCCCCTTTTCCTTTTATTTCCTGTTTTGTTCTGTCTTAATAAGCAGTTAATTTTTTCACTTTCACCTGCTGTTATCAATTTGTCTCATTGACGGAGGAAAGGGGGAGGCCCTTTCCCTTTGGAGGAGGCGCTCATTCCAGAGCGTTTCCTCCTAAAATTTTGTCTCCAAAACCGGGACAACCAGGTTTCACTTACACCAATGATGTCAAATCTCTGGGACTGGGCCAAAGCCTCAAGCTTTTCTTGTTTGTTCCTCATGCTGTGTGCATTAGTGTATAAACATTTCAGGTGTAGTACTTTGTAGCCAACACCTCCTGAAGCCTATTGAGAGATCCTATTAGTGCTTGTTACCTCAAGTTTTGGTGCACTGTCCCATCACTGGTGAGCCTGG
The DNA here is from genome assembly GCA_018881555.1 of Amblyornis subalaris. Classification (NCBI taxonomy): domain Eukaryota; kingdom Metazoa; phylum Chordata; class Aves; order Passeriformes; family Ptilonorhynchidae; genus Amblyornis; species Amblyornis subalaris. The sequence continues at coordinate 811,427 of JACAXG010000133.1, read as the reverse complement.
TTTTGTCCCTTTTCCCCTTCCAAGCTAGTTTAAAGCTCTGTCGATGAGCCCCACTAGCTCCTGTTCTAGAAGTCTTCCAAGACATGAAAGGAGTTAAAGATCTTTACAAGTTATAAGCCTGTCTGACAGTGAAATCAATGTTGTCAGTAGTGAAAATAGGAAGCCTTTGGCAGCATTTGGTAAATATTGTTCTTCTAAAAGACTGATAATTTATGGTTCATGTTTTCCTGCTGTATCCCATAATGGTTATGAAGCAGCAAAAAAAAAGTTATTTTTAGATCTGCCTGTCTTAATATTCTCATTATTTCCTTCCTTTGTTTTATTTTTGGGGAGTAAGAATTTTTTTTTAAATGCTTTGCAGCTTAATATCAATGCCTTCTTCATTTTTATCTTGCCTTTAGGAGTGTCTATAACCTCGCCAGTTTTGCATGCATATTAAAGTCATTTTATATGCAATCTTGATGCACTGATCATGTTGCTCTGAACAGTTGCTGACATTTAGATAGCTCTGTTGTATCCACTGCCAGTTAAATTTGACTCTTTTTTCTGGCTCAATAACACTAATTTTAATTATATTTTTATAAAGTTCATCTGTATATTGTTAGCCAAACATGTACCTTCCAGTTTATAAAAAAAAATATAAGTCCATCAGACAAATGACATCTTGTCTGGGATGCTAATAGCTAGATGCCTTTGCCAGAATAGGTGACATTATTGAGCAGAGGGTGATATTCTCCATTGGAGTTGATTTAAATTCTATTATCCCTTTACAAATTAGAAATACTTCTCTCTCCACCCTGCCTGCCACCCAGAAAAAAAAATCCCCTCTGTAATTAATAACAAGGGCAGGAGTTAAGCAGGAAATCAGGGCTCCTTGTTCTTTCCCTGTGTACATGAGGGGACAAAAAAGAATATTTGTCTTTAGAAGCCATGTGATGTGCATAATAATATGGGTTGGATTCTCTGTGTCTGTGTAGCAACCCTACATTACATCTTGATTCCTTTGTTTTCATCTTAGAAAACAATTAGACTTTCATGCAAAAAGCTTAACCTGTACACATTTTTATTCTCTAGAAGTAAAAGTTCTCTCTCCATACTTCTGACCCCATTATTTGTAAATATTCTCAGGATGACTACTTGCCTTGGAACAAAGTCTAAATTACAGTAACTTCAGAACTCCTCTCCTAGATTTAGTTTATACTTTTTATTTTTTATTCTATCATTAACACTCTTTATATAAAAGTTAAATCGTATGCTAATATGCCATTTCCTTCCTGTTGAGGTATTCTTGCTTCCCCTCCTGTCACTAACATTCTTTTAAAATGAGTGTTAAAAGTGTCTGCTTATACAAAATAGATATAACAAAAAAGAAAAGGAAAATTGAAATAAATCTTGCTTCTCTAACTGGTTCTGTGATGATTTACACACATTGAGAATCTGACTCAAATGTTTAAAAGGAAATCCACTGTGGATTAAAAAGAGAGTAAACTTCACTGAAAAGGTTTTTATAATAGCCATTGCCTCACAATGATGTTTCACTTGAAAGACTTTGATAACCAGCATTTTCTTCCAAACCTAGGCTAACCCTTTCTTCAAGCTTACATGGTATTTCAGCAGTTTTGCATGGATTCTGCCTCTGAAAAGGTCAAGAGGGGAAATAGACTATGCAATTGGAGGACGACCTGTCATTACTGACCTTTTCAAGGAAAAAGAGAAGGAAACACTCTATAATGACAGAGCTGTTTCTTTCCTTGAAATATCGCATGCCTGGAATCCAGCATCTAGACTGGCCAGGACTGTGGTGTGTGCATGTGTGCACGGTAGACAGGACAGAGGGTAATGTTTTGGATCCACACTTCTGCTATCGGCTTTTTTGGAAATTCTAACTGAAAGCTAAATACTAATCAGACATTAAATGCAAAGTAAATATATAATTTCTTGGTTGTTTTTTGTTTTTTTGTTTGGTTGTGGGGTTTTTTCATCCTTTCTCATTGCTTATGTTGTTGCAGTCACACAGTATAGGATTAGCATCTTCAAACTGTTGTCTGTTACAATGCATGTTCATGTCTCAGCCTTTTTCCGCTGTCTTCAAGATAGCATCTGAAAAAAAAAAGAAAAAAAGAAAAACAGACAAACAAGCAAAACCTCTGGTTCATATGCTTTTAAGTGATTTGGGCTATAACAGTGTAAATACACTGTGAATCCTACCAGCAGTCCTTTTTAATTTGAATTGTGATCCATTTTTACATCTGAGACAAACAGTGGATACTTTTGCAGTAGTGAATGCCATGCTAAGAACACATACCAAAAGTATCAGGGTGTTTTTGAAAGCAATTACTCTTCCAAGGCGATATGACTGAGGTTGAAAGAGGCTGAAAGAAGTAGGAGGCAGAAAGTATGAAGAAATTTGAAAGACATTTCCAAGAAATACATTTGGCCTCTTTCAAATGATTGGTTGGTTAAGGGTGTGATGATGTAGGAGGAGGTGTAGAACCAAATGAAAGTGATGATACATGAGATTAACAGCAAAGAAAAGCAAATAGGTGAGGTGTGCTCATGCAGTCTGTCCCATCCATGGAGTGTGTTGTTATACTATAACCAGTGTGACGATTTACAGGTGTAGAGATATCACAGAGATTTACCTAAATGAGTTTTGAGATTGCTAGATCAGTCAATGTGGTAATACTGGCATATATATGCAAGAAAGAATTATGGTGAGTTTGGAAAAATCAGAAGATAAACAACTATGTTGTGTACACCCATAAATGTGATCTGCAGAAGTGATAAGTAGACTAACTATACTCTGAGGTCTTTGACTCCTATAGGGTRGAGATAACAAAAACATACTCTACATTTGTTAATATCAGATAAAATTAGGTGATAGTTGCTATTGTGGAACTTGTATTTCGGGAGTTAGTCACTAGACTAAAGTTAGATTCCTAATTTACTTCCGGTTAAAATATAGCATTCTATCTGCCCCTAGTTTTATGATTGATTTAAAGCATCTAGATTAGAATAAAACATCAGTCAAAAATACATACAGATGCTTGATGTGAAGTATACACAGAAGTGAACCCAAATACCACAGGTCTATTGTGCTTCTGTGCCTGCCTGCGCCTGTGTGAATTTTTGCAGTTTCTGCATGCAGTCATCTCCCAACTCCCAGAGCCACTTCGTGCTATATTCACTCCATGCATTACTTAAAGAAGCACACTGGACAAAACAGTGATAGTGTCTATTAGGCTTGCATGGGCAAATGTGGGTGCTCTATCTGCTCACAGCAGTCATGATTATCTAAAGGCAGTGTTCCTGTTACAGTGCTGATCTTGTTGAGGCTCATGAACATCTCTCCAAGATTGTTTCGGCATGAAATATTGCATAATTTGAAATCACTGCTAAAAATATTTTGTTTTAATTTCAGTTTCTTTCTGAATTCTGGGAAAACAAAACAAAGGGAAAAAAGGACTTATCACAGTGATTTCATCTTCAAGAGGTGAATGAAGACCTGAATGGAGAACAAAAAGTCTAAGCTAGAATACTTGACACTTCAGACTTCTAGTAAAACTGCATCAAGTAAGCTTAAACCTACACAATTAACTAAATTAAACCTACACAATTTACTACAGTGTGGGCTGTGAAAGGGATGGTGCTGTGAAACAGACAATGTAAAACGATCCCTATTTTGTAAAATTAAATACACTTATTAAGATAATGCAAAATAACTTGCTGAGAAGGATGGGGTTACTGGAAGCCTCYTCCATGCCTGTAGCAGCAGGAGTTGCCAAAGGCAGAAGCTGTGCAGAACAAGGACTGCTGCTGCAGGCCACTTAGTGTGATATGCAAGGTGGGGCCTCCTGTGATTACATTTAAGTTTACTTCTACCTCACACCTGTCCTGTGTGACATTCATGGCAGGATCAAGACCAGCTCTGCTAACATGTCTGAGCTAGCTTTAGTGCCCTGCTGGAAGTTCAACAGGTGCTACTATTCATTCAGTATTGCCAGTTCTTAATAATTTAATGTAAGAAAGAGACTTACAGAAGAGATTGTAAGAAAGATATGTAAGAAAGAGATTCAGAAATCTTAAAATACATAGGAATTTGGAGAAAAGATTCATTCCCTGGAAATATTGAAAACAATATATCAATAAACCCTAAGAATGCAGAAATCATAAAGTAAATCAAATGCAAAAGTTACTATTTTGTAAAATCTTATGACTTTTAGGACAGTTGTAAGCCTGCTTATAACTTTTGAATGCTTTACACTTTCAATATTGTATTGAAACACTAGACGAAATATAGCTTTGAAACAATTCTCTGATGAAAACCCATGTCAAGAACTATCTGATGAGAGTCTATCAGGAGTTCCATGGCTTAGATACAATTGACTCCTAAAAGCACCAGTAGAATCAATATAGCAATTGGGTTTTTGCCTTTATGAAAACTTCGATTACATTCTTTTATCATTTGGATTTATTTTGCAGGCAGTACTTTATTCTTGTAAAATTCAGATATGTTACACCAAAAAGTATTTTTATTACATGAAAATCCCCTGTGACAGTCACTGTGCAGCTACTTGGATGTGGCTTAAACATTGTTTTGATATTTGAAAAACAAACCCAATTACCATACATTGTTTTCCCAAAAAGAGATATGGTGCTCTTATGACTTCATAAATTGAAAGGGACACTGTCTATCTGAGGCATAGCAATAAATGTCAGATGCTGCTATTAAACAAAGGTTGCCCTTTATGGATCTCATAAGATGATGAAGATGGCTACAGGCAATTTGTGAGATGATTATTTTTAAGCCATTTTAGACTACGTTTTTCATTAAATTAGTATTCTAAGCAGCCTTCTCCACTTTCCTGTGTCTTCTGTTTTTGGGATCTTTAGACTGAACAGTGTTAGGATGTCGTATGTAGACTTCAGTCATACAGTTTTTAAATGTATCAACTCTGAGAGGTATTCACCCATCAGTTTATTCCAATGTTTCCAATGTTCAGTAACAGGAGCCAAATGAAAAGTTTACTACTATGTTTTTGTATGCAAATCACTTACTAAAGAAAGGCAAATCTTGGCAAGGTGTGTCTATTTTTCAAGGCATGAGGTTTGACTGTAGAGTTTGTACTGTGTAGAATGGTGCTTAATTAGTGGTAAACCAGTGTTGGGTGGTGGGTGGGGAGACTATCTTTCTTTGTGACGTTGTCCTCAGTCCATCGCCACGTTGGAGCAGTATAATAGAAGCAGAAGTGCATTGTGTGAAGTACTTATCCAGGCATTTTAAAACACAAACAAAATGTGTACAGAAGGTGTGCTTGTAATATTATTCACATATTAAGTATGATCAGCCTGGAGAACTTCTGGTTCCTTACAGATCAATTGACATAGGACTGTCTAGCACATGCAGACTTAAGGCACAAGAGTCATCTGACTTTGTGTCTATAAAGTGTAAACCATCAAAATCTTAGTATGTGAACAGGTCTAGAAGGTTGCCATTACTGCTAGTGCTATTACTAGAACAACTGTTAGTGCTACAGTTAATAGGCACAAAACTCTGTGGAAAACTAATGGTGAGTTAAACTGTTAAGGCATAATAGTGAAAGAGAAAATAAACATGGTGTGTATTTTTTGTCTTCATTAACAGTGATCCAGATAGTCTTAGGAACAATTTATAAATTAGTTTTTCCTGATTTCAATATGCATTGGGAAATAGTTTTTTTCCCTCTAATATATGTCCTGGCATATAAAAAATGCCATCAGGCATACGTATCTTTTTATTAACATTGAACTGTCCTTGAGTAGCTTGAGTCCTCAGTTTCTAACTTGATACATTTAGGACATTTACCATTGTTGGTTAAGAAAAAATAAAAGAGAAACTTTATTTATAGACTCAGGCTAATTTTATACTATTATTTTAGTTTGATTTAATTAATTATTTTAACACTCAAACTAATTAAGTGTCTGTTTCTTTTAACTCTTTCTCCATATCAGATTTCTATAGTTTCTTAAACTGCTTTCTTTTACTGATCTCAGTGTTGAAGTTATGGTATGAAATATAAAATGCCATGAATTGATCCTATCAAAGGAAATTTGTGACTCTTCTCCATTTTAGAATTTTAGTGAGGGCAAAACATAAATCACAGAATGCAAATTTCTTACTACGATACTGAGTTCCTTATTGTTGCTGATAGCAGTTTCCAGTTGAGAGTGTTTTAGTTCCATACTGACAATTAGTTTGCTGCTGATACATAGAAATTTGACTCTGAATTTCAGAAAAATGGTGACCTCTGTAATCATATATGTTCGAGATGAATTGGAGCAAATTTAGTGCTATTTCTTGGAGATATCTGGACAGTAAGGTATTTGAATAAAATATTTTTTTTTATTCTTTCTGCTGCATTTGTGATGTGTCCTTTATTTTCACTCTTTATTTTTGTTTTGCCTTTCTAGGTTGTAGACTCTGTGGAGGAAGATGTACTTATGATATTATATGGTACTTAATATCATGAATATGCTGTATCAGGATAAGTGACAAATAACAGAATCTGTTGTCAGCATTAAACAGGATGAAGGTTTTAAGATATAAACTTGTAAGAAAGAAAAAATAACCACTATTGAAAGCAAAATTTCTTTTACTCTTTTAGTAATAATATCCGAAACAACACAATGTGCACTTCATTGTTTCAGGTTTTCTATCTGACTTAGAGCATTCATTTTTGTCACGTACGTAATCAGAATGTCTGATATTTCTGTGACAAGGTTTTATAATGCCAGTTTAGATTCACTTCTTCATTGCAAATTCTCTAAAACTAAAGTTATGTTTGCATTTTACTACAAATGGTAAAATACGTGAATGAGAGTGACATAAGAAAATGTTAATATCTTTTTCATTTATGATTAAAAGGTATGGAAAAAATTTTTTCATAAAATGAGCAATAATTGTACTTTCATTCCAATTACCTAAAGCATAAAAAGAGAAAGTTAGATGTGTCTCTTACCTTACAGTTTCTATTGATAAGTATTTAGAAACATTAGATCAGTCAAAAGACTTGACATTCAACTCTTAYGAAGACAGGCATGTTGTTGACAAAGCCTTGTAGCACTATGTTTGTTTTGATCGATTAATGCCAGTAATGTAAATGTGACAGATATATTTCTATAGATGAGATTTGAAACACTAAACTGTTCTTTGTACTTATTCCATGTAAAATTTGGAACTTTTTATAAGTAATGAATTGGATAAAGTTCCAGTAGAGGTAAAGATTTTTAAAAAGTATTATAAATAAAATCAGAATAAAAATGGGTAAACCAAAAATATATTTAATTTATTCCCATGTGATTACTGACTAGCTGTAACATTGGGAAAGTCTGGACTTCCTTATACCAGATCTGTCAGTAAGCTTAACTTGTAAGAAAACAGGGCACATTGTGTGTCCTATTATTCTGTGTGCTAAATGTGACAACTCTCCTCAACAATTTTGCTATTAACTATTTCTGAAATACTTTTTTTTTCCACCAAAGTCCCTTTTTCTTCTCAGACTATCAAATCCCTGTGCATAAATTTTAAGGCTGGGAATATAGCCAGACTTCTGGCAGATCATTCCAATGTAGTTCAACATAAAATTGCCATAGCAAATAATATGGCCTCAAGCCTTTAGTTTTCCTAATTGGGCCATATGAGATAGTAATGCCCTTTTTGTCAGGGCTTATTATTTTAAAGTGTGAATATAAGGGGAAAGTCATCAGGATTCATTTTGATTTTATTTAATTTGTCTTGAGTGTTGTCAGAGAGCAGTGAATAATTCAGTTTTAGATCCTCGGGGAACAGACCTTACCATCTACATAAGCAAAAGTCAATTTTTTAGATACTTATGATATTAAGCATTAAAAACCCTATGAAAGAAATGTGAATATTACGGTGTTTGGAATTTGTAAATCTCTGATTTATATAACTATTATAATGAATATTGCCTTATATTTCTAGGTAGTCACAATTAACTGTGTAAAATAAAAGTATAGCTTTTAAGAATCTACCATCTAATTTTAGCTATAGAATATTTGGATGATGAACAATATGCACTTTTCCAAAATTAGTTAATGAGAATCTGTATTCCACTAATGAATACTATTTGAATATTTAGCAATTGTCCTCTTAACCCTTTAAAATAACAATGCAAATAACCTCGTATGTCAATTTGTTCGTTAGACCTAATGTCTAATGAATACAGACCTACAGTATATTTGCTGTAGTCTTTTTTGCCACCAAGTTAGAGTATATAAGTGTATTTATTCCCTAAATTCTGATTTTTGTTGTGCCTTACAAATTCTTGTCAATGTCGGCAGTGCCATTGGCACAGGGGAACTCTGATCAGGTGTGCTTTAGGGATGTAGATGCCTCACAGTGTTCTTGATGCAGCTCTTGCCAATGTGTGATGCTCATCAGGGTTGCAGCATACTCAGCAAACTCTGCTGGTGAATACAAAACAGATAGAGATTATTTCTTGGAAGCATCTTGTACTTTGGTAAACACTAACATGCCTTTGTCAATAATTATTGTCACAAAAGTTCACAACAATACATTTTACTTTGAAATCTGTTGAAACTCATATGTAGTCAGACAGTGTCAGCTTGTCTGAAAAATAACAATGAAGGATTTTTAGTCTTTGTTTTTGTAAAGAAAGAAGTTCCTTCCTTCAATTGCTTTCTTAGAAAARATATTTATAATATATATGAAAATAAAGTGCCAGGAAATGGTGTAAGATAATCATTGAGCTATGGACTATGTATCAACTGATCAGAGAGTATAGAGAACAGGCACAGCAGGAATGGAGAGGAATAGAGTGACAGAATGCTGGAATAAAGAGCCCTCCTGATCCTGCGGGGTGGGAAAATGAATATAGCTACACTCCAGCATTTGAATAAACTAGCAGAGGCTGAGTGCTGCACAGCCATTTTGTCATTCAGTCCAGGAGAAATAAAACAGTAAATGCAGCAAAGGAATCCAGTGAGAATTTCAGTGATGAGGAATGAGGAACTGTTCCTGGATTCCATAAAGCAGTTGTCACAGTAGACGAGGTGAAGATCACTGTACTGTCAGCGGAGTGTGGATAATGGCTGCTAACAATCCAGAGTTGGTAGTGACACTGGATATGCAGCAGAGGTCAAAAGTAGAGGTCTGAATTTCAGCTTAAAGGAGACAAAATTCAAAAGTGACAGGAAGCCTGTTATGATGCCTAGCATTTCCTACTTTTTAATCAAGCAGAAGTGTTGGTGGTTGAAAGAACGATGTGCTCCAAGAATCTTATTCTGTTTGAAAGAAGAAGATGTACTGGAACAAGAGATCGTTTGTCAAGTAGCTGAGAATGGGTTCTGAGCCAGAGAAATACTAGCTGGGGAGGTATGACACCAAGCATTAAGGAATTGTTATCAAACAGCATGTGGTTTTATGACATAATTTCAGACCACAATCTTGGATTTTTGTATTTCTCATTCTACAGAGAAAATGTAAATTGATGTGCCTAAACACCTATTTTTGTAACAGTGAATAAACTGTGACCAAAGGCCTGCAGCATTCCTTTTCTTCAAAGGAGATGGATGTGTGCAAATATTGGTATGTTTCACAATTAAATGCATAATAAGGCTATAAGGAGTCCTTTAAACATTAGCCTGAGCTCCTGTGGCAGTGATAAAATTATATCAGGCTTGAATATAAAATTTAATTCAAATAATTAAGTCTTCCATCCTCCATAAAGCAAGGGAAGAAAAAAAAAAATAATTTCCAAAATGAGAACAGGAACAATCAAGCCACAGTCAATGTCTGGAGCTTTTGCAATGGCAAGTGACTTATTAGAGAATTTAAGGAATTTTTTGTAGAGAAGGAGGTAAAGGGAGAATTTAAATATTAGAGGTTTTCTTTTAATTTTAAAAAAATAGATCTCTGGTCTAAAGGGAACTGGACATTGAAGAAAGTGGTTATTGTGTTATTTATGTCTTTAAATAAATTAAATTAAATTAATATTTTAAAATATAAGTATTAAATGCAAACTGTTCTTGCATCAGAAAGAACTTCGTGGCGTATATGAAGGATGCGTAGCTCTTCTACAGGAGCAGTGAGCACTGCAGCTGGCCCATATCCCCCAGTAAGCCCGACAGAGAGTCCCCCTCAAACTGCTGCTCTTATAACCCAGGCTCCCCAACTCTGGCACTTAGGCTGGCACAACAACATGAAGACTCAGGAGCAGATGGCTGCAATTTTGCTAATATGACAATATCCATCCTGTAAGTCTGTGCGTGTGACTGTATCCACTTTCACAAGACGGTGCATTCCCCTGGAGATATTATCACTGTTTCTGCCTTATGCTGGACTAATGGCTGTCATCAATACCTGGTCACTACAGTGGCTAAGCTTTCCTTCTCCCTGCTGCTGGAAAGACTTGGAGGGCCATGATTTACTGAAAAAAAAAAAAAAAAATCTATATTATCACTATTAATAATAAAACTATCTTATAGGGTTATTAATTTCCATGGCACTTTGTACATTTGTTTTCCTGTCCAAGTAAAAATATCCTGAAATGAGTATTAACAAGAAAAAAGCCCAGGATATATGGGCCAGGTGCACTTTTCTTCCCAAGTGGGGAAGTTGAAAACAGAACAATTAGTCAAGATAGAACAGAGATGGTACAGGTTTATATTTCACCTGGCTTATTTTCATCATACTTAACAGTGGGCTTCTACCTATATAATATCATAAAGAAGGATCTTAATGTCCTTTTCAAATTGCAGAAAGTGACAAAGGCAATTGTGTAGTGTGTTTGAAATGCGCTTTGAGGAAAGGGAGAGGGAGGGTGTTTTATCCAACCAGTTGCATTCCAGTCTGTCACCTACCAGCCTGGGAGCCTTTGGCCCATGGTATTGGCAGCTGTAACATGGATGAGGGGCATTCAGAGATAGAAGGAGCATCAACATTTATAGTGGTTGTTTTTCAGGTGGTATGAGGTTGCATCATTTACGAGTTCTRTAGAAAATATTTTTTTCATGCTATGAAAATACTGACCATATTAATATAATGGTATTCTCCAATACCTTAAAAGACTTACGCTTGTTGAAACACAAAAACTTGCTGATGACTGGTGTGTTCTGGGAGTGTCAGCAGTCACAAATTACTTTTAAATCATGATCCAGTATATTTTTAAGTAAGAATTTAGTACTGGAGCTACTTTTGTCCTTGTGAGGAAGGTGAAATTTTATCAATTTATGATTGTTTTTCATTCATAGCAAAAAACCAAAAAGCTTTGAAAGTTATGGAATAATGTCAAATGTAGTGAGAGATATAATTAATAATTTTTGTATTGGCACCACATCTAGCAGCACTCATAAATGCATGTAGGCATATTGTTAAATGATCTCTAATTATCTTTCTTTAATGCCCAACTAGAATTAGCATTATTTAATAATTTAACAGAACTATTTTTAGTGCTGTTTTATGTAATCATGTGTGCTTGGAAAATCAACCAGAAAACCAGGACTGCATCTACAAAGAAATGCATCAATTTAACCTAATGCAAATGCTGATCATTCAGTTTTATTGCTAAAGCTACAAATCCTATTTACATTTATAAATAGGAATGGTGGATCATAGTGTTCTGTTCAARTTTTATAATTAAATCCCCCCCCTCCCTTGTATTTAAAAGAAGTAACTAGGAAGGATTTCAGCAAGTAAGTATAAAGAAATTCCTGTATGGTGTTTTGCAGGTCACTGTGACAACAATCTGTATGATCCCATTGTGACCCCGTGCCCATTGCTTTGTAAGAATCCAGAAATGGTGTTCTTTCCAATATTAAGAATGTGGCATCACTAGTGGTCTCATGCACTAATTTTGTTCTGTTTGTGAGATCCAGTTGCAACGTCTTATGTAATAAATAGTACTTAGTCCTAATGTTGTAATTATATTTGTAATAACTAAATAATAAACAATGATTCCTGCACAAAGAAGTGATGGTGAGGAGCAGTAGGAAGACAAGTGTATTCAGTGTATTTGCTCATACAAATAATGTATTAATGAACAATGGAAAATTTTAAAATTTTGATGGAAATTTAACAAAGTTTGCAGTGTCCAGAACAAAGCCTGTGCTTCTTGCAGTACACCATTGGCTACCATGTACTTATATGAAACACACCCTTCCTGTTTGTCAGCACAAAGTTGGAATTTATTCATTGTACATTTTCTACTGCTGTATCAGCAATTTGTTGAACCATCTTTGTGAGTGGGTTCTTTATTTCAGTGCTATCTGAGGTTCTCTGCTGAAACAGGGATGTAAATCTGGCAGATTCTCTTCTATTTTTATATGAAATCAAACTGATATTTAGACAACTATCTTTGTACATAATAAATGTATTTCATTTTAATATGCAATGGGGAAAACTTCTGCTAGGTTATAAATTGATGCAAGAGTTAACCAGTACATATTTCTTTGCCCAATAGTGATGTACTTGGCATATAGCAGGATATTTGATGGTAACTTACATTTSTTATCATTTTGTTATAGAACTGGCAAGTTATCTAAATTCCAAAAGACAGCAGTGATTTACTGAAGATGATACAGTTGTTGCAGGACCTCCTTAGGAAAATTTCTGGCATGAATAGAGAYGGGTTGAATATAAATTAGAAAAATATCCCTCACTGTGTGGATGTAAAACTGCATTCCAGTTAAAGTTCAAACATTGAACCTTTCCTGAGCTCTTCTTTTGTTAATGACCTGGCAAATTGTACTTCAGATAACTCTTGGACTAGGGAGGCAATCTCTTCTCCCCCTCTCAAACTTCACATATAGTGGGGCATTTCATGAAGGCTACATAAACAAAATAACATTATTTTCATGGATATGTGTTTGCTAATTCTAGAATATTCCCAAAATGAAAGAACTGACTTGAGCTCTAATGATCTAAATGTTCTGTATCTCTCCCTTTATTACTGCAACAAACCAGAAGTACTGTATCAAATGTACATTACTGCCTATAAATCGAAATTAATTCAAAGATATCTTTAATATGAAGCTCTAAATGAAAAATGAAGATGACTTTATGTCCATCTAAGTCTTAGATATGTCACAAAGGTGCAGTTTTCCAGCATAATATGGGAAACATCTGATTTTTCATTTTGTTCAAGTACGTATGTTGATATTCTAGGAGGCATTAGTCAGCCTTTGTTATCCACAATTTTTATACTTAGAGATAGTGACTGTTGATGATTCTACCATCATCTTTAAAGCCCCATGGAGGAGAGTGAATGTGGATGTCAAAGAGGCAGCTGTTTAGACTAAAAAGTTGCAACAGGAGGAAGTTGTACTTTAAAGCACCACCTTTTATATTCCTTGGAACGCTAGTATGTGCAGTTGTTACAATGATTTAACATTTAAAGGAAGCCTTTCCCACAGTCACCGCATAACACAGTTTCTGTCTGTGAATTATGGACATTAAAAATCAATTTTCTCCTAGGCTAGCTGTTGTTTCCTCTTTGAATATATTCATGCCATATTTCCCTGAAATAGGTATGTCTTGACTTGAAAACTTCCCAAAGCTTTAGCAGAAATTTAGCACAGTGTGAAGAAGCCTTTGGTTAAAGACATTAATAGGTTTTTGGAACAAACTTCCTAGATTTCTGAAAATTATGCAAAAGAGGACTGTCAGAATTCAGCTTCAAAGCAACTAATATAGAGTATTTTAAAGGGAAGATCATGCTTAAGTAGAACCACAGGATTTTGTTCTTAATTACATAATGGTTCATTCAAATAATTAAATATGCTCCTTTTGGGAAGCACATGGGACCTCAATAGAAGGCCACATTCTTTTGTATATAATCATGCTTATATTTTCTGAGTGTGCCTAAAGGAATACTTTGGTTACTTATTTATTTTAAATTCTCAGTATATGAAAATGACTATGTACTTCTGACTTAATAAAAAAATAAATCTGTATGTAATATAAAGTTTGTTTAATATGTCCTTCTTCTGTGTTTAATGAAATGTGCGATGATCTGCTTGCATGATATCAGAATACCACTAGGACACATTTTCTATGTGTCTGTGCACACCTGGGTGAATACACACATATACTGGTGCTAAAGAGAACGGATATGAAAAGCCCCCACTTTCAGGCTGCCACTTGCTTGCTCTACAGAAGTTTCCCCCAGTCAATTTTAGTTTTCATGTATGACAAGGTGTGTCATTGTTTTAAGCTTAGCTGGAGATGAAACCCCACACAGCTGCTCTCTCAACCCTCCTCTTTCTTCCCCTCCTACCCTGGTGGAATGGGCAGGGGAATCAAAGTAAAACTTTTATGATGAGATAACAACAGTTTAATGATTGAAAATAAAGTAAAATACATTAATAATGGTAAATTATAATGATAATGAAAAGGGAAAAAACAAGTGATGCTCAATGCAATTGCTCACCACCCACTGCCCCATGCCAGATCTCCCTTCCTGAGCCCAGATCGGCCTCCCTTGCGGGTAACTCCCCCCAGTTTATATACTGGGCATGACCTTCTATGCTGTGGAATATCCCTTTGGTCAGTTGGAGTCACCTGTCCCAGCTATGCTCCCTCCCAGTTTCCATTGTGTACCTCCTCACTGGCAAAGCACGAGACAAGAAAGATGTCCTTGCTTTAGGATAAACACGACTTAGCTAAAAMCCAAAACCTCAGTGTGTTATCAACACCATTCTCATTCCAAATCCAAAACATAGCACTGTAACAGCTACCGAGAAAAATCTACTGAGCCTGACAGTGCTGGTGTACCTGCTTGTGTGTCTCTGCACAGGTATTGTCTCAGGACGCCCCAGTTAATGAGGTAATGAAATAAATTTATTCTTTGCATTTCAGCTGTGGTCTTGTGGCTGTTCCGGCTGCCTGTGTCAAMTCACACATCCTTACAAGTATTTATATACTTGCTAATCATTTCAGCACTTGCTGAAGTAAATAATGAAAGCCTTTGAGAGGAGAAGAAGATGAATTCAACTTTTCTCAAACAAAAGAAGAAAAGTTGGAGGTTTTAAAACCTGAGGGAATGAAAGACATTTTCTTAATCACTGAGCTTCTTGGACAGAGCAGAGTACAAAACACATGCTTCTCATGAGTACAAAACACATGCTTCTCATGATGTTTCTTGAAATATTTGGTATATAAAATTGCAAGTTTAATTCTGGGTCAGATAGAAATTTGAGTATTATGGAAAGTCAAGTACAGCAGCTTGGGCTGTGTGTTAACTTCACCAAGAAAATAAAGAAACTTTAAAAGATTTTTAGTTTGGAATTTTATTTTTCCACTACTTCTTCTAGGCCTATCTGTCCTTCATGAGTTTGAAACAAGATGGAGATATCATACATACATTCTATTATGAAGGAACTTAAAATTTCTTTCATGTTTGTATTGGCTTGGAGTACATTTGAAAAGCACCTTTAAGCTTGAGAAAATATTGTAGTATTGCTATTCTGTAGTCTATTCATTGAGAGTTCTCAACTTGCTTTTTAAAAACATGAATGTACATGGCCTATTGTAGCAAATTTAGAGTAATGTGGATCGGATTTTTTCATTATTATTTTGAATTCATTTCTTGCTTTTGCTAAGAGGACAATATTAGGGACAAAACTGATGACACATATTATTCCCTCATAAACTAAAAAAAGTGTAAAATGGTGTTATCAAAGATGGGGAGCTGGCACAGAGAGCTGGACTGGGGAAGCTAAACAAGGAAGAGAAACCAGAAGTTATTTTACAAACGGAAAGGTGGTTTTATGAAGGGTTTTGCAGAAAACACTGACTTAACCGAGGTTATTGGAGCTATCCATCTTCATTACTATCATTGCAGAATTTCCTTTCTTTATTCAGAGATTCAAAAGCTGGTCCTGAGCCTCTCTTCTGGTTGTAACATCCAAATTATTTCAGTTTTTGATTTTATGAAACATATATCCCAAGGTGACAGCAAACTGGCCATGGCTACAGTCTGCTGTTGCATATAGTTTCTTGTGAAGTCTATTGCAATGCCATAAGCTCCTGACCATCCTCACCTGGCTTGGTATTAAAAAGTTTGTGCCCCTTATTGTCATTCCCTTTCCTAAATAGGCTTTTCTAATGAAAGCTGTGCCTGCAGCCATCCCTTCTCAGTGCTGGGCTCATTCCCTCTTTCTCCATAAGCAAAAAATGAGAACAAGTCCTCTCTATTCAAATTTGGTGATTTCTTTCTATTGCAGAGAGAATGGAAAGGAAACAATGCAGCATGAAAAAAGGGAAACAAGACATCATGGGATGCACTTGGCAAAGCATCACTCGCACTCATCTCCAGCAGCTGTGTGCAATTGTACTAAAGATGCCATCAGCTTCACAAAAAAAGTAATCGACATTTTTCCTTCTTGCCAGTTGAAATTCACTTATGGGAAAGTAACTGAAAGAAACTGACAATAGCAGCCATTTAGCACAAGGAGCAGATTTGTAGGGGACAGAGTTTTGGCACACAAGACACCTCACCATCAGTCATCTGGAAAGTTGTTGCCAGCTGATATTAGGCTTTATCCCAATTGGGGTTTTATTGTTTTTTGGGGGTGTGGTTGGTTTCGGTTTGTTTTTTCTGTATTTTTCTTTTTTTAATTGTTTTGGGTTTGATTTTCTTTCAGCTGGTTGTTTGGTTTGGGGTTTTTTTGTTTCTTTTTTTTCACTAAATGTGCATAACTCATGCTACAGGGTTCTCTTTGGAGTGCTTAAAATGTAAAATTTTTATCTGTAGAGAAACTTGGGTGTACACCAATCCCTGTTTGATTTTGCATGGGTACCTGTATGTAAGGCACACAAAATTGGTTTCTCAAGCACTGCCGATAGAGGAGACGAGAAGATTTCCTCGGAATCCTACAGACTTGGAGAAGACGGATCAATTCAGATCCAGATGAGGGCTTGAAAGAGTTGACTGATATGATTGTGAGGTGAGTATCAGTCATCTGTGAAAAAGCATGAGGATTGAGAGAGATTCCAGAAAAAATCAACTTGAAAAATATGGAGAACAGATATCGGGGAACCTGATGATTGGGGAACCTCCTGCCTCTACTAAAAAGTTTTGGAATAGGTCTGCTGTCTTGGAATACACTTCCAGGCATGTAAGGATAGAAGCTGCAAGAGGAAGCTGGGCTAGATGACCTTCACAGGTCCTTCATAACCAACATTTCTGTAATTTGATGATTCTTTGAGTGCAAGAGATAACTGATTTGCCAGGACTTATATGAAAGTTTTGGTACATATGTGTTTTGGAAATGGCTCTTTATGGTATGGGAAATTGCAAGTATAAGAAAGTAATGGGGATCAGTCATTTTTATTTGATTGCTTTGACTTGTTTCTTGCTCACTAGGTCCTTCTAATTGAGAAGTACATTTAGGAGTGAGAATTTAAGATGACTTGGAATGAACATTCATTTTATTTGAGCAAAATGAGCAAGCTTGTTTTGTTAAGCTTTACAGCTGAGTGTGTCACTTGTGACACCACATAGTGATTTCAATAGGAATGCAGGTGCTTAAGAGGGATTCATATTTTTAAACACTGCTAATTTGGATTTTCTGCAACTTTCTTTCTCTTTGGAGACAGAAGTATAAATGGCTTAAAGAAAAGAATTCTTAGGGAGAGAAATTTGTTTACATCAGTTCTGCTTTAGGATGCAATTTCATATTGTGACTTTCTTAATGTATTGAATTCTGTGTAGTTTTGAAAGCTTTTTAGAACATAATTACAAAACCATGTTTGGGTAATTAACCTCTTTATGATGTTTTTACTGGATTCATGAGACTACACAGCATATTTTTTTTCTCTAAAAGTTGCTTTTCACTCTAAACACATGACATATGCCAACTTGACTGGGACAGCTTAGTGTAARCCTCTTTCAGTAGTGGACTTGAAAGATATTGGATTCACTGTGTCCTAAAGCATAGACAGCATGATAACCTTGAGTGTTTCATACTATTGTAAGGAATATAAATGTTATATTGATTCCAGCATATATTACTCTTGTCTACTGATATCGCTTGTTCTCCACCTCTTGTCTATATATTTTTATTTTTTTCTTGTCATCATAGGAAGTTAACACTAATAAATAGCATAATCTATGCTTAGGAGAGAATTAGAACAAGGAGCTACAGTAGCAATGTACAAGAAAGCTCAGGGGCAGAAAATGTCTTCACCTTACTAACATAAAAAGTAATTGAAAAAAAACTGAGTAAACATATTTTGTCATTAATTAACTGAATCATAATTATGAAATCAGGACCGTATTTCCTCTCGGATAATTTAGTGAAGAGGAGGGATTCTTATAACCTGAATCTGGAACTGAATGTTCTCTGTGCTGGAATCACACACTTTAGCCACTCTGTGCTGAAGACATACTTTAGCCATTGCACAGAAAACTTCTGTCTTTCTTACCATAGGGAGGTAACTGCTCAGCTAGAGCTATACAGACCTTTCGATATTTTGGTACTCAGCAAAATCTGGAGAGAGTTATATTATTAAGTGCAAAGCCATCGGGTCCCAACCCTGACCTGAACATAAATGTTTTGCTAGTATATAACACCTCCACTTCCTCATGGTACAACTAGGATTAATTAAATGGGTCATTCATATTCCTTAAGAGGAGACAATCACCTTCTTATGCAGGGCAGACTCTGAACCTTTACTCACTCTGATGTACTCTGATGAGTACTTTCTAACATTATTGACTTCTGTGAATAATTGCAGAGGTAAAGGTTTTTGGGTCCAGCGTTTAATATATGTTAATTGCCTTTAGTTTCAATTCTGCCTACTGAAACTGAGATCCCAAATATTATAGAGAGGATGTTTTATAATTGGCCTTTACTCTGTTGTAGTTGCTATAACTGGTCATTTTAAGGAGAAGCATACATCACCTATTTTACTACAAAATATCCTTGTCAGGCAATTATAACATATGCAAAAAAAAAAGGACCAAATTTATGAAGGAGAATAATTTATATACTTGGAGCAATAATTACACTAACAATTATTATAAATGCTGAACTRTAAATCTAGCCAGAATTACAGAACAACAGGTAAATTCAAGTCTTTGACAGCTTTCACATGATAACTTTTCTCCACAGGTTTATAAGCAGCCTGGTGTGGAAATCATAACTTTAGCTTCCTTTAAGCTTGATAAATATAAAAAAGATATAAAATTTCCATCTTTATGACCTAAATTCAGAAATTGTTTATGAAAACACCTTCCAAGATTTTTACTTTAGATACTTTTGCGAAGCTTCAATTTAATTACTTTTTTACTGGATAAAACACTGACACTGGTGGCTATTTTTTTTTTTCAGCTGTTAATTACCTAAAATGTCTAGATTTGTGTGCTTGATAATGTAGGCAATTATTTCTGGTGTTTCAGAGGGATACTTCTAAGGATACGTTCCATAATGTAGGAGCCATACCTATTTTCTTCAGGGACCTAATTCCATGGTATTGTGCTCTGTGGTACAAAGAAACATTTCTGAATGAATTTCCTTATCTTACTGGTGGTAGTTAGTTGAAAAGTACCCTTTTCGCTTTCCAGAGATTTTTTTGGCTAGAGCTTTAAAGAAGAATCGTTCTGAAATTGAGGTGACTGGCAAAAAATGACATAATAAAAGCTGAAGATTTCTGGGTGGATTTTGCTCAAAACTCTCAAGAGGATTTAGTAGTTGATTTACTAACAACAGCAGACTTCCTTAGCATCTAGTGACTAGCTGGCATCTGGCTGACAAATGCAGGTATTAAGAAATCCTCCACAGAGTATCTGTGGAAAAGACTTGTAAACTTGATGCATAACAAGACAATTTAGCAGAGACTGGAAAAAGATTAAAAAGAATTAAAGGACATCTGCATAAAATAGTAATTACTGTGAAAGAATCAGCATGGCCCTGTGCAGAAAATTTCTACTTTACTACTTCCTGGTTGGCTTTTTTTTTTTTTTACGAGATCAGGAAATGTGATCTTGGATTTCAGACAGGTTTCAGCTAAATTCCATGATTAGATGCTTTTAGGAAACCTAAGAATTAATGGAGAAATCATGAAATATGCCTGCTTGTGTAAATGATTGAGTAAAAGATAATGAACAGAAAGCAGGAGTAAACTCAGATCTTTTAAAGGAGCCATGTTGCAAATGGAATCCAGGGATTAGCAAAGGTATAGGTTCCCAAACTGCATAAAGGATCACATTTCCTATACTTACTCCACACCATCACATACCTTAAAAGCAGTAATTCTTTTCACATGCACTGATTTTTCTAGTAGTAGGAGTGTTGTTTTCAGATTCCACCTCAATCAGGATTTTGGAAATTTTATACCTGTCTGTTTGGGTCTGAAAAACCAGACAGATATATGCAATTCTCTCTACCACTTGCATGRGATTTTCAGGCTTGTGAACCTACAGAAATTTCAATAATTTGAAAACACATCATCATGATGTGTTATCTTTCTACTGAGGGAAATTTAAGCATGTATAAATCCAAGTTAGAAYACGTATTTAAACATAGCAGGCTTATTAAACCAGGTAATGTACATGTTCTTACAGTTCAATTCACATCATTCCTATAGGGAGCTATAAACATGGCAAAAGCATGCTGAATTGGTCAGCAGGCTAAATTTACACCTATTTTTTTTGGAATTGTCCAACACTGGACAGCAATCTGAATATGGGTATCATTATAGGGTACTATCTCTGAAGTTGACTAGAATTCATTAATTCATTTCATATCCTTGAATATTGTAAAGAATCATTATGAACAGAAGTCTTGAAAAACAAGAGGGTGAACTTTTCTGGTACCATCTCACAATAAAGCRGGGGTGAGTGGGCATTGTTGTTTCCATTCAAACGAAATTAAGCAGCTGAAATTAAATATCCAGACTGTAGCAGGTTCTAATAAAGACTAAGATTTTAAAATTGCTGATGCTCTAATGAGAGTAGATATAAGTATAAATAAGAGCATTAATATTACACTTTTCTCTTAACACAGAAGAGTGTGAGAGAAAGGTTTTCTTTTGTTAATATTTTAATTTTCTTATCACTTCTCCTAAAGTGTTAAAGTTCAACTATTTATGACAAAAAATTGTGGCGCGTCAGTGTGATCTCTAAACTAACACTGATCTAAGTCAGTAAGTCCACTAACCAAAGTAAAGAATCCTGAGAGCTACATTCATACACTCAGAAGAAAGTTAATCATCTTCAGCAAAGCATACCAGCTTGGTTTCAGGACTATGCCATTGTCATCATATTGCTCTCATAGGCTCTGCTTGGGAATGTGAATCCTCTGCATCTTCTAAAAGTTCTGGACCTTTGTTAGTAGGCAAGAGCCCATATTGACTGTTTGTGATGCATTCCTCATTTTCGGGAAACGTCAAATAAACAATATTTTCCATTTTATGAAACTGTTGGTCTTTACGGACCATTGCAGTGCTTGGGGGGCATGACTACAAAAAAATTTCGTAGAGGAGAAAATATGCTTGAAAAGCATTTATCAGCATGCTCTATGAGTGCATTAGATGCACAGATTCATGTAAGCAAGCTCAGTAATGAGAGTGAAATATGTGCCCTATTATTTGTCCGTTTATAAGCTGATGTTACCAGTACAACATTTTCCTGATTTCCAAAAACTTCATTCAGGTTCTTGGCATATAATTCACCTTAACTAACTTTAGATGTTTATATCGTAAACACCTACCATTGTGCTAATGGCATTTTATGATTAATTCCACAAGATTTAACATGAGACTAATTGTAATTCAGATGGGCCTTCAGATTTCTCTATATTGTCAGCCAACACCTAATTCACATAGACTTCTAAATCATAGATTTCTGAAGGTAGGCAAAATTAGACTGAATTTTATATATTTTTAAGGGACAAGTTGACTTTGTTCTTAAGCCTCTATTGATGTAACAGACATATGAAGCAGACTTTATTTGGATATAGCTGTGGCAATTTATGACAGCAGAAGGATTAATTTATTGTTATGAGAGAACTACCTTCAAACGTCTCCTTTGGGTCATGCACATGCTTTCATTTTTCTTTTCAACTAAAACTTCTGTGCCTTATTTTTTGATACGTTTGTTTCTTTGGATCTATTTTATGAAATCACCAAAGCATTGGCCATTTTGCTCTGATAATAAAATTACAATGACTTTTCTACAATTAAAGGCAATAAATCAGTGAAGCATCTCAATGCAAAAATTACTGTTATTTTAAAAGGGACCCTGAATCCTACCGAAGTCTTGCAAATAAAATTTAATCAAAGACAAAAGGTGAAACAAAATCCACAGAGTAATAAATTCTAATATAAAATTAAATCATTTGAGAAGTGATTTAAAGTACAGAGGTTAAAATAAATTTCTAATACAATCATGGGTTAAGAGCTTATACCTGTTAAAATAATTGTTCATTGGCATATAGTAGCAGAAATTTGAAATGAATAATATTGCTAACCAGAATATAGCTTAGTAATCAAAAAACACTCCATCATGTTGTGTCAGGCCACCTACATTGATGCTGAGATGGGGTTTTGGTCTCTGCCTACATAGCCAGGACACTGTTGACTCATAGAATCATGGATTCTTAGAATCATTAAGGTTGGAAGAAACCTCCAAGATCAAGTCCAGCCTTAACCACTTTAACCACTCTTTCACTGAACAAATATTTCTGATATCCAACCTGAACCTCCCCTTGTACAAATTGAGGCCAGTTCCCCTTGTTCTACTGCTAGTTGCCTGGGAGAAGGAACTGACCCCACCTTGTCACAACCTCCAGTCAGTTAGTTGTAGAGAGAAAGAATGTCTCTCTGAGCCTTCATTTCTCTGGACTGTACAACCCCGGTACCCTCACTGGTTCCTCATAAGACCTGTGCTCCAAACCCCAATTCATGAGGGCTTGCTGCTGTACCCAAGTGCTGAGGGTCTGTACCATGGTGCCCCAGAGGCCTGTTGTGATGGACAGAGGGCAGTCCAGCAGGGGTGGACACAGGACCAGGGCACCCATCCTGGGATTTGGGGCTGGTGCTAGGGATGCCAGGGCGCCCAGATCCGCCACCACCCCACAAGGCTATGTGAATGGGGTGGGAACACAGCAGATCTCAGACCTGGATACGATGGTGGGGTAGGAAGGAGAACACATATAGCTGGGCTTGGTGTAGTAGCATAATGGCCAGGGCAGGGTAATGGACATTTATCCTACCTTTAGTTTCAAAAATACAGTAATTTGTAACCAGTGCACTTGTAAAAAAAAATTGTCCACATTTTAATGTCCATATGCTGGTGCTGTACAAAAAACAGGAGTCTCCACACTAGAGTTTCATAAATAAAATTTTAATCTGATTTCCTATATGGTATTAAGTAGGATGCCATACTTAAACCAAATCCTTTGTTTCAGACAGAAAGTTGAAATTTGCAGAATTTTGATGGCTGAAGTAATTTATCATGATTGAGTGAGTTCTTTAATGATGAAAGAATGAGTGCAGAATGGTTGCTTGTTCCTTGTCCTCAGAAAGACAGATATTGTCCATGGTTTTCTGCCATTAAATTTGATCAGGATGGAAGAAGGTACTACAACTGCACATGTAGAGAATGGTTAAACCATAAAAATATGATGCTGTCCTCTCAGATCGCTTCAGTGTACTCTTTAGATCCACTTATCCAGAAGATGGAGACAAGTCTTCAGTGCTTGCTTTTCAATAYAGTAGTTTCATTAGAGATGACAAGACTTTCGTTGCAAGTGTTATAGGTAAAAAGTCAATCTTTACTGACGTTCTGCTTTGCCATGTATAGGATATTATGTTTATTTTCAGTTGAACATAAAAGGAAGTGTGTCAGCATCTCTGTACTGTAATGGGTTAGCCTGGAGAAGACCCCCAGACCCCCAAATTATATTCCTAAGAGGATATAGGAAAGGCAGAAACAGGCTCCAAGATTGAAATAGTAAAATAGTTTATTCACTAACACTAACAGAGCTAAAAATAAAAGAATAATAAACAGATATTAAGGCAATGCATAAGATACATTTCCCTTCTCCCAAAAAACCACCCATCTCACCTTCTACCGAATGCACGAAGATAAAAGAAAATACATGGCATTTTTAAGAGTCCTTCAGAAGCAGTCTCCCTTCTGCTACAACTCCATCACAAGCAGTAGTCCCACCCAAGATTTACTACTGCAGTGAGAAAACCAGTTCTTCTCCCAAGAAAACAGTTCCTGGGGTATGCTTTGTAAGGATGAGATGAGTTATTCCAGTCTGGAAAAGGTAAAAGGTCCTTCTCTTCAATCTCCGCAAATATCTCAGCATCTACGCGCTTCTAACGGGCCGCTTCTCCCGCGGTGTGGGAAATAGAGTGTTCATCCCCCCGTATATGTTCCATTTGCTTATAGGAGAATAGTTAAGTTGCATTAAAAGCTCACCAAGGCTTACAGAAGAAAAAGTCCCAGCTGTACATTTGATATATCTTCTCCCCTCTTACTCTGGTGCCACCATAGTAGGTCCCCAGCCACGTGGCCCCGCCATGTTGTCTTCTCTCCATGCCAACTCGGAGCTTGGAAGAAAGGCTAGCATCTTATCTTATATACCCGAAGCACCTTGATCTTAGAAAGTCCTGATTATATCTCTCTCTCGGTGTGCGGTCTCCGATGTGGTGCTTACCGTGGCATAGTAGGTCTTAGTTCGAAATGAACCCACGCCTCCAGAAGTGGCAAAAGGTTCCACCACGGTCTCAGGGCTGCCAGCGCGGCGCTGCCACTGCCCAGTGCGTATATCTGCTCCTGCCACCCCTCAGAGAGGCGGCAGAGCCCGGCAGCTCAGTCCCAGAGGGGCCAGAGCCTCCTGGGAGCTGCAGCCCCTCTCTCTCGAGTTCCGAGTGGAGAACTAAGATGGATGAACTTCCGGCGTCTCTTCCACCTTCTCCCTCCTCAATATGCAAATTTTTGCCAGGTGAAAACAACTGTTCATTGGTCCAAAACTTCATCCAATTACAACCCGTGACATGTACATACACTAGTGTATAGTTACCATAAAGATTAAGGTTCTAGAGCTGGCCACTGTCCTTGTTCTTGAGAGATGAATCATCACATAAATTAAATTGCAGTACATATCTCAGACTAGAGTTCTCTCACCTTGCTGTACTTTCGTTGTTAGCATTTCACTTTGTACTTTTCCAAGAGCTACATTTGCCATTTAATCTTGAGCTCTACTCTCAGATCTGTCAGATGCTTTTTATGYGTAATACAACTGTATCTAAAATTATATTTACAAATGTATATTATGCATCCTGGTTCACAAGTACAAAAATACTCCAGTAGTTGTTATCATTTGCCCTCCATTTTTCCCCTTTTCCTTCAAATCTAATGTATCCTATTCCCCGTTAATAAGTAAATTGATGGAATTACTACATTGCAAGATGCAATATTTTTATATGTTCACAGAACATTGAATGCATTGTTGTGCTGCCATCATAAAGCTTATTTCTCATTTTATTTCTTTGTTTTATGAGAGAATAAATGTAAATAAATAGTGGAGAAGTATTAGTTAATCCTTGTGAAAGTGCAATCTTGTCTCCTCCTTTTACAGTTACTTGGATGATAGAAATATTTTGAGCTGTTCTCATTTTAACTTGAATAAATGAGTAGCATTAAAGGAATCAGTAAGTGAAAATGCTTCTTTGAAGACTGAACCATACTATCATGAAATAAACACGTTCCACCAAATAATTAATAACAACAACAACAACAACAACAATAATAATAATAATAATAATAATAATAATAATAATAAAGAAGTAGCAAACATTTTGCATTCCCTTATCACTAAGTTCTCCAATCCTCCTCTTCACTTCTCTGGTTTATCCAAAATTCCCTTAGGCAAAGAAATATGTGATATAATTTATTTTCTCAAGGGAAACCTAAAGTTTGACATTATTTGTTTCCTTAAGAACTCAAACAATTATGCTCCACTGTTATACAGATGCAGTGGGTTTATGTAGTACAGATAATGAGAATATTTTATGATATGTGACCCTTTGACACGCTTGTTCATAATATTCCCTACAGGAAGGAAAATTTTAGCCTTTTTCTCTTTCGGAGAGTTTGTGTCTGGATAGAAATTACGGCATGGCCCATTCTGCAGTATATGACGAAAAGTGATTGTGGGGTAAATGCACAGTATTTCTCTGAAAGGAGAATTCAAAAAAACCTGCAACCTGAAGAGAAATCCATAAATRCTGGTCAATGGGAAGTGAAAGGAGGAATTTACTGAGGACAGTATATTCCAGTAGGTGGGATAGTATTAAATTCATGTTTTTCTATGTACTTCTGGGACTAAGCTACTTAATTTGATAGTTAGGGATTAGAGAATTGAATCTCTTGCAGAGATATGTAGTGGGATATGAATATCTTAATGGCAACCCACAACTTTGCCATCAAGATATGCATCTGGAGAAGCAGGAGTCCCCTTCAAGTTCTGTTCCATGAATAATGTCTACATGATYTAACAGTGAGTTGTAGATTAAAACTACAGGAGATCTTGTCTTGCCAAACTGTTTTACTACTAGCTTTCTAATATGCAGAAAAAACCTGGAGCTATTAAGTTTGCTATTGAAAACTGAGAGACAGTTTCATAAGAAGTGTATACATATTTTCTATTAACGGATGCAGATGAAAACACCAGAATTAGTGTAAAGTGCTTTCTACATTGTAAGAAAAGATACAGAAGTTGGAATGGCACATGTAATCACCAAAAACAAAAGAATCCTAATGACATTGTAGAGATACTTGAGAGGAATCTTTGCTCTAAAGGGGAAAGATTAGCAGAGAGATACAATGAACCACTATATAAAATGATACAGAGGTGGAAAATGATATAAGGCAGCGAAATGTTAAAACAAAGAGGTAGAAAAAAGAATAAAGAAATAAATATATGGTAATTTAACCTTGATATTCACCCATTTTGTTCTGTAAAATAAATAGAGAAATAAATTTTAAAAGTACACAATGAACTCAGGAGAACAGCTGACCACAAGCTGAATATTTAAAAGAAGGAAGCGGAGGAATGAGAGAACTAAGTACGTATGGTGGCTTCATTGCAGCTGGATGTCTTAGAAGAAGGAAATGGAATAATATACTGTCTTCTGCATATTAGCAACATGACGACACAGTAATACTGCCAGATATCTGAAAGAAAATGCTGGTAATGTGAGTCAAGGACTCGAACAAAAATATCTGATATGCTTAAAAACCATTTCTGGACCAAAAAAGGCCTTTTGTGCTAGGGGCAATACAAGCGACCTTCAAAGAGATGCTTCCTTACTGATAGAGAAGGAGGGTGATATGACACCTGTTTTGGTACTTATACCAATATTGTAGAGAAAATAATTTTGTCTTCGAAGAATACAGCAAACCTTTCTCAGACGATAGCATAGCATCTTTCTTTTCAACAGACTCCCTGTAAGAAGTTCTACATGCTGTTACAGAACTTACAAAATCAGTAGTATCAGCATGGGGGTTTAAATGTGCTGAGGCGAAGAGGTAAAAGCATATTATGTGAATGAAAAGAAACCATGAATGCAATATCTAATTCACAATGTAAATGAATATATATAAAACTTGGTAAACAGTCTTAGAGAGTTAAGAACTAAAGCACATGAAACTAGAAGTATAGTAAAGAAAATTAAAAATGGTATTAAATAATATTAATTATGATTCTAATGTTCTAAAAATAGCTGTAATCCAGGTTTGAAGCTCCTACACACAGATTTTTTTGTGATAGCAAAATCTATGCACGAAGCAGACATTTAGTAAAAAGCAGAAAATTGAAGAAATGCCAGAAATTAAATATCAGTGAGATGCAGAATAAAAAGGGAGAGTGTTACTGAAGTTCCAGGGGTGAGGATCAGMATTCTTTCTCCTTTATCATTTAGACCTGTGTATTTGCTAGGTGCTGTCAGGAATACTGAGCAAATTAAAGAACTATTCAACAATAGTCAACATAATAAAACATAAACGGAGACCATGGGAGAGGGAACATGTTTACTGAAGAGAAAATGCTCAATTTCTTACTAGTAAATTGAGTAAACAGTTTCACTGTAGAAAGACATTTGCAACTATTGGTAAAAACAAAGTGTCCTCAGTTTGACCGTAGAGGTTGACACTTATGGAAGAAAGACCTCAGGCCAAAAATTGCTTCTCTGTTGTCCTGTAAAAGCACATTCAGAGTTGCTGAATTGTAAATAATAATTCTTTCCTCCTTTTTTTGCATTATGCAAGAAATCTGTTGATAAAGTAATAGTAACATGAGAAGCAATGTGGGTTCTCATTGCAAAGCAACAGGAACTATTAAAAAAGACACAAGACGATTTCTTCAAACAGAACTAGTAATTAGACTGCAATAAAATAGGTATCTCAGGTTTTTATTGACAGTTATGATCCTTGATCACAATTAAGTTCATAACACAGCTTGCTTTTCCACTCAAAAGATATAAAGTTTGTTGGGTCATTCAGAAATCACAGTGATAGGGACAACGGTGGTTAGTGTAGGCACATGTGGGTCTGGATTCACTCCCACTTCAATCAACTTGATTTTTTATTTTAAATAAAAACCCACAACATTAACAGTAAAGGAACAAAAAATTAATTCAGGAATATCTTGGGCATCCCAGTAGCTGGGATTCTCCAGGAAAGCAGGAGAGACAGTTTCAGCCCACTGCTCCAAACAGGATCAATCCAAAAGATTTGAAGTGACCTCATCACTCACCCCTGTGGGTACTTGGCTATAGAACAGCTTTCTTTGTTGGAACACAGGTAAAAAGGAGCTAGAGAAAGGACAGCTATGCAGCTATGGGGTCATACAGGCAAGATAGTCAATGACTGCATTTGATTTCAGAGCTGAAGTCCCTTTGATTACTCTGATCCTCTCTTCACAAGTGTTTTCCTCTTTTTCTCATCTCGTCTGTGGTCTACTGGCTGATGCTATAGCAGCATTATCGCCCTAACTTTTCAGCTGCTGCAGGACAGATAGCTGCTTCAGGTCTCCATTGCTAAACACTTAGCTAGACTGAGCCATATGTCTCCTGACGAACTAAAGCAGCACTTCAGGTAATAGGCTCCTCCTATTTCTCTTATCCCTATCAGTTTGCTGTCTGTTATGTCTCCCCAGGAATTTATGATGCTGGTTGTCAATATAGGTTAATAAACATTCAATTTTACTCTTCTCCATTCAACCTTAACAGAAGCTGACAATCTTTAAAATTAGACAAGTGTCTTGCAGAAGGTTAATTTTGAAATGTCATGGGAATACAGGAAGACTGTATATGACTGACTGCTTGCTATGCAGAAAGCTTCACAGGAAATGGTAAAGGCAACAAACAAAACAGAGTGAAAGAAGCTGGATTGCTGAGTACAAAAGTTGATGGTTTGCCCTCTTTTCATACCCTAATGGAAAAAAAATTAGTTTTAAGAGTTTACCCAAAAGGATTGACTCTAGTTTACAGCATTAAAATATATAACCTCAAATTCATCCTGGGAGTTGCTGTGAAGATGCAATTTATCCTTTTCAAAATTTGGCAGAATTTGTTCATCATTGGTGTATTGGTACTTGARAGCACTACAATAGTGCCTCTATCTATCTTCCCAGCTCAGAATTGTTTCTGTATTCTTGTGCATGTTGTCCAGTGCAAAATAAACGATCCTGTAATAGGGATTTTGGCTCTCCCTTTGAAAGGATGTCTTCTGTTAAATAGTCTGAACATTTTGGTATTTTTTATGGTATTTACCCCAGATTTTCTACACGTAGTTTCATTTGAAAGTCTAGGATAACTCAGTGGCACTAACATTTGCACCAATCTTAGAAATCCCACAGTTTTAGAAATCCCACAAATCAACATCCAGTAGATAAGGGGAGAGGCAGAGGATGACAAAAGAAAATATTTGTGATTATCAGATATCTGCGGTCTCGGAGAATTAATGATTACAGATTCCTTTGAAACACTGCTGAGAAGCAGCAGTAGTTCCTTTTTTTGCCATATTTTGGCTGCAACCCTCTGGATCAGCAAATATCATCTGAGGTTGCAAATTCTACTTTATGCCTTTACAGAAAAGCATGTAGCATAAGCCAGGAAATAAAATGTAATACTGTAGGGATTACAAGATCTAAGGATGAGAATACATTTACTTTCAGCAGTGTATTAATATTCTGGAGCATAGTGAGAGATCTATGCACTTAGAATAAAATCCTGATCTAAGGAAAACCAATAGCATGCTTTAAGTTAGGTTATTAAAGCCTTTTTTGTCCTAAAGATAGCCTTTTTAATCTGTTTTCTTTTGTTCAAAGGTGCTAGGATTTTCAGACATGAAGTCAAGAGGTTGTGTCTTGTCATGCTGTCAGGCCTCAATAAAGAAGCGTCAAAATATGACTGTAGCTTTTATTGAAAATGGTGGCAATTTTTTAAAAGTACTTCAATATTTTTCTCAGTGGTCTTAGTGACGGAAATAGTATGAACATTTGTTTATGTAAAGAGATCGTTTATGAACTATATATAGTGTATATAATACAACTTTTTAATTTGCACTCCCTTACTGGGTAATAAGTCATGTTCAGGATATACAGGTCATATATGGTCATATACAGGTCATATACAGGACATTTATGCTTATGAGTTTGTATACATGCCTGAGAAACGCACTTTGAATTGGTACATGGTCCCATTCTAGTTTGAATATTTCCATGACAGATGATTTTTTTTCCCTCAGTGTTTCACAGTAATATTACATTTGTTCATTTCATGCCAGGTGCTCATGACAGAAGCAAGCAGTGCAGTTCAGATACTCTTGGGGATATTTCTAGAAGAATTGAACTGTGGCTTTTGCCTTCAACTATGATACAATTTCTGTTCCAGGAAAATTAAAATTCCCCTACCCACTTCTACATATGCTCACCAGTATTCAGTATTCAGCCACAGAAGAATTTTTATAGAAAAGGAGGAGGGAAAAATCCAAGTAGGTACCTGAGCCCCTAATCTTACGTATATTTGCAATTTTGTGGTGCAATTGGATGCTAGTAGAATGGGGCATGGCTGTGGCTTACAGGAAAGCAGTGTTCCAAAACAGAGAGCATGCAATTTTGCTCATATCGCTCTGACAATGAAAATCAGACTAAATTTCCTGTACTCCTGACATTCAAAGACTTGGGACCAACTTTAAGTAAGGACTGGCAGTCAAGTTTAGGTGTTTGGTCGTTCAGACAAGTGGAAAATGCTCAAATACTATTCCTAAATTTCCCGGTTGAAGTGCCGTATATTCCAGTGCATCACGTCAAGTCATTTTGTAGCACATTGTCTAACAGAATATGACTGATGCTATGCCTCAGAAACAGAACTAACTGACAGTGCCTAATTTAATTCATGAAAACATGACCTTCAGAAGATGTACTTCGAGATATATGACATGTAATATTTTCACATATCCTTTCCTTTAATTTCTGTTGACCTGACTGCAGACTTTTCTTAGGGGCTTGTCCCTCATGACAATGTATTTGGTGTCACTCCTTTTCAGAAATGTCTTTTAATTTCCACAGTCTTTGAACCAGGATTTTAATGTTTTTCCATCTTGCAATCACCCGAACAGTTTATCTATGAATATTTCAGAAATTTGGAAGTGGAATTCTTCATTTTTTCTTTGGAGTTATAAAAGTTTAGGTGTGATAAACTAGGCTTATAGAACCAGTGATATGAATGTGTACTGTGCATATAGTTTTCTTTCATGCATACTTATAAGTTGTTACATCTTTAAAGAGTTCTTTAAAAATCTCAGTGAGTGTGGTAAATCAATTCATAAACTGTAAAAGCTTTCTAATGATTTGGCTGCAAAGGGAAACTAAATGAAAAGAATCTTGGTTAATATATTTGATTCAATCATATTATCCTTATCTATTATCCTCTCAATATTTTGTAATCTTGAAAACATAATTTAAACTATGTTCTGTCACAATATA
Organism: Amblyornis subalaris; assembly: GCA_018881555.1. Lineage (NCBI taxonomy): Eukaryota > Metazoa > Chordata > Aves > Passeriformes > Ptilonorhynchidae > Amblyornis > Amblyornis subalaris. The sequence goes on along the minus strand of JACAXG010000133.1, from coordinate 779,399 downwards.
AAGTTATCAATAGGTATGTTATTCATAAAATGAGCTAATAAACACACAAATACTTCATTCATTCTGTGTCCTTTAGTCTTTGATAGCAGATGATCAGTGCAACTTATTGGTCACAAGTTATTTATTCAGGATTTTATGACTGTGAATAATAAAATTCAAAATTATCAAAAAGGTTTCCATTAAATAATGGCAAAAAWTATTAATATGTATTCTGGACTTTAGTATAAGCTTTTTAATCTGAACATCAGGTAGTGTCAAGAAACGGATAGCTTTCTATGGCGACAGCATGTTATTTTGGCAGTTGCACTGAAATACTACATTTGAGCACTAAGAGGAAATCTGTGGTTGCTTTGTTGATCTTCCTATGAGAGAATTATTTTGCTGCATTGCTGTAATCTGGTATTGTACATTAGTTAGAACTAAGCCTTATGAAACATCACCCTGAAGGTCAAAAATAATTCTGTTATGAATTTAAAACAAGTGTTTGAAGGGAGGGAAAAGAGGTTTGCAAACATACAGCTCTGTCTCCTGCAAATCCCATTGGGGTTCTCAACTGCTGACTCCTTATCTTAACATGTAACATAATAACCAATTACTGTCAAAGCGACCAGACCCATCAGACTCCTATTGCATTAACCTTATGCACTGGTTCAAGAGAAATGTAATCAATCCATTGCTAAATTAATTACTAATTTTAAAGTTATCATTAAATAATATGATTCCAAATTTGGCATAAATCATGTGGTTAAGTATTGAATTAGGTTTCAAGAAAGGCAAAGGAGTAGCAAGCCCTATTCAAAGGATTTCATTATATTCATTTGCTCAGAGCACTGAGAGGTCATAATTTTAACCTTGTATGGGTCCAAACCATATGAAAATTATTCATGTCACCAAAGGCCAGCAATAATTCCTTTAATTCCTTGGCATATTAATGACCAACAACGAATGAGCCCCTTAAGTGTTCCATTTATTGTCTTAAATATGAAAATGTTTTAGAGATTAGAGGGGAAATTGTTTGAATTAATTAACTGAACTGATGCTCAAGGGAACTGGTACAAGATTTTCAGACAAAGGCTGAGAATTTACAATAATGACATTTCTTTCATGGTTATAAAATATAGTACCAGAGGGACTTTGAGGCACTCTTAACATTTTAGCTGATGTCTGTTGAGGGTTTGAGATTCCTCTGAAAGCATCAATTATGGCATGAAAGGCATCATATTAAAATAGCCGTGAGGCCYGCAAATTTCACCATTCAAATGGGATTGGATAACTGACACAATGAAAATTCAGAATGTAAATGGAGACTATTAAAGTAATAGGATCATTTATAAAAAAATGTTTTTTTCAGGAAAGGTAATGTCAAAAGACAAGAAATACTACTGGTTTCAAAAGGAAAGCTGCAGTGTTTGTTCTTAAGTTACTCTTGAGTGAATGTACTCTGCCAAATGGGGAAACAGCACTAATCTGGGTCATGGGTAGCAGAGACAACCAAGCTTGTGACAGGTCCATGTGAATTCACAGCTCTTGATTGCAGCCTGCTGTCTTTTCTTGGTTGTCCATGGAGCAGAGATCACCAAATGTGCTGAACTGTGTCTTGATTCTGTGATGTGAACAAACAAAAATTTACATCAACTTAATTTCAATATTGGCTGGCCTACATGGAGTAGTCTTTCAACTAATGTTTCCAAAGGATAAGGGCTTCAGTACTCATGTAGTCATACATATAGAAACATGATGCTTTTAAAAATCGAATTTGCTGTGATAGTTCAGAAAAAACCCAAACCAAACCTGTGCAAAAGGCCCTCTTCCGCTCTTCACTCGTTTTCTTTTACTCTTTTACATACATTTTCTTTTTACTCTTCTTGTATTCCACATAGCGATTTCTTATGCTCTCACTTTGATCCATCTCCCTATTAACAGGGACATTCCCTCTTGTAAGACAGCACTGGCCAATGTGGCCAGCTGTGTCTCTCTAGTATTTACTGGCACTGGCTCCTGAAGTAGAAATCACACTTGATTTCTACCCCTCTCAGGCATGCAGAAAGTCCAGTCTCTTCTGAATTTAAAGGAAAGACAGCTAAAACTCAAATAAAAACTTTACAATAAATTTATCTTCTCTGTGCTAAAAGAGCAGCTGAGAAAGCATGTGACAACAGCATACAATTTCTACTGCAAAGAGTTCAATGCATTGCAAATGGATTTTTCGTGACTAGGTTTCTGATGACTAGTATAACCCAGGGAGCTATCTAGTGTAGTCTAATTTACACTGAACAATGAATAACACTAAGGAATAGGCACATAATAAAAATAAATGGAAATACCTCATCACTGTAAATAACATAAATTCTCCAATATGAGGTGGAAACAAAGGGGAGCATCCCAAATTTTGGTCCTACCATATAGTATCTCATTTATAGAAGAGGCGTTCTATCAGACATCTGCTCCTATTATCCTACAGATTTTAAGTTTTCACATCTTTTTTCCTCTTTATTTCAGAAAACTGAAATATAAATTATTCAATTTAGCATTCCTTGCATATTCAAAGCCATTGACTGTGAATAGTTATGAATATGACAGCTGTATCCACTCACAGACTAAATGGTGAGGAATACTTCTGATCACGTACGCACAGTGCTTTGCCATGATGAGTTTAAATTTGGAATATGTTTTGATCAGATGATTAAATCTATTTGTAAATTACAATTTGATAAATCTTTTTAAAAAACACTTTGTTGCAAGAGAGAGGAAGAGAGAATCCAGAACTAAACGGAAGAGAGCATCATCTGTAACAATTAACCTTTTCATAGTAAATAGCAGAGTCAACCAGTAAAGCCAATATAAAGTCAACCAATATAAAGAAATAATTGTAAAGAAATAATTAATATAGTCTCTTCGTTACACTGACTAATGTATCAACATGAACATTAAATATTTATACACACTAAGTACTTTTGTGCATTAACAATTTAGTTATTTTCTTACTTCAGTCTTTATGAAAAATTTCTGATAGATATCTGTAGCAATGAGGGATGCACACTGGTACACACTGAGTACATTATCCTCCAACAAAATACTAAGAAAGGAGCTCTTTTTACCCCGTGAACTTTATATTGCCATCAAGATTGCATTGGTCTCATTTTGCAGTCCCATAGTCCTTGAAGCTTTGAATATCTATGCAGAAAATCTTGAAATTCCCTATGATTATCACTCAGGTATTATCCCTGAAATTTAGCATTCATTTGATTTCACAATATCTTTACACCAACTCGATTAAAACATATTCATGCAAGATTCAGGTTTGATATATAAATAAATTATTAAGCTTGGTTTTGGAACTTTCTTTGCAAATAGATTTCTCAGACTTCTTTGTTTTTATCTAATTTTATTATTCTATAAACTTCTCTTTTTACTGTCATCTAGGACAGTGAGATTTTGAATTTCTTTTTAAGGATAAAAATATTGGTAATCTCACTTCAGCCACAGTAAATCTTTAAAGTTTTATTCATATAGCATTGAAACAAAAGTAAACATTTAACRGACTACAGTAAGAAATACCCTTAGCTGAATATATTTCAGGTTTCATTGCTTTCATTAACAGGAAGTAGTATTTTCAGAAGCTTATATGATCAAATTTGCAATTGGGAAGATTCCATTGTTAACAAATGTTAACATATATTTAAGACTGTGTTGGGTTAATCTTGGCTGGATGCCAGGTGTCGACCAAGCCATTCATCACTTCCCTCAGCAGGACACAGGGTGGGGTGAGAGAAAATAAGATGGAAAAAAACGCTTGGAGACATAGATAAAGGCAGCTTACTAGAGCAAAAGTGAAGGTCATGTGAGTGCAAGCAAAGGGAAAAAAGTCAAAAGATTATTCTGTACTTCCATCACAAGCGATGTCCTGCCACTTGTTGGGAAGATGGACTTTACTACATGTAGGAAGTGGTTGCTCCAGAAGGTAAATGTTGTAAATAATGAATGTGCCCCCCTTTTGTCCTCCTCTCTCTTACATTTTATATCTGAGCAGACATCATATGGTATGGAGTATCCCTTTGGTCAGTTTGAGTCAGCTATCTTGACTATGTCCCCTCCCAGGATTTTGACCACCTCCCTCCTACCTGTGAGGGAGAACACTGGAGAGAGAGTGTTGATGCTGTGCCAGCACTGCTCAGCTGTAGCCAAAGCACTGGTGTGTTTTCAGCACCCTTCTAGCCACCAGTGCAAAGTGCTGTGAGGGCTGCTGTGGGGAAAACGATCTCTGTCTCAGGTAGAACCAATACAAAGAGCGGTTTAGAAATCATCATCTGTAAGTATAAAAAAACTCCAAGTATGATAACTTATTCTGAAATAAGAGCATCTGCCCTACTCTGTCTCTTTAAAGAGTCAAATACTGCTCTCATGTTACACCAGCATGAATCTAGAATGTCACAGCTAAATACAGCAGGGTTTGTTTTTGTACACACAAGGTAGGACATAATGGGTTTTCATATAGACTACTGTAGATTCGTTGATAAAATATGAAAAAGCAGTTTTCAAATTTCTCATTTTTAATCTGTCTTCAATATTCTTGTAACTGTGCAGTATCACAGTAACACAGTTTAGACTGAAAATATATTTTGACTGTTGGTAAGGTTGATTGAATGCATTTAAATTTCCAAGATACTGCTGTAATGCCTGGAAGCAAGCTATTAATGCAGTGACTCATGTTTTGATCCAGTTATGTTCATCCAGTTTCTTCATATGTGACATGCATTGTACTTTAACACTGAGAAAAAAAGAAAAAAATTTAAAAATTCTATGACTCTGAGAACTTACTACATAAAACATATACACATCTTGTACAGGCAAACTAAGACCTAGAAATATATGCAAAAGAGATGGCAATAAAAAAAAATCCCACAAAAACCAAAAACAACCAACCAAACAAAAGAAAACTCAAAAAAACAAACCATATTCTTTGACTATACATTTACTTGGCCCCTGGAGGAGTTGAATTTTTTGTTATCTTCATCAAATTTCAACAGATAGGGATTCAGAACTGGAGGTTAAAACTCTGAACTCCGTCCTCCAAGAACCTGTGTGGCAGCTTGATGCCAACCTACTAAAAYGTACCTTATAAGAAGCAATGAAATATTTGATCATGTGCCTCAGGGAAGCCTTCTTATCTTTCCAATGTTAGGTTTCTAATATTAATTTCCCACATATTATTCAAGTCCTTAATAGCGTCAGAGACTGGAAAAGGTGTTTCGAGAYATGKTGAGGAGCTTGGAATTGTGGGGAAGGAGGCAGACCAGGCCCTGCTCTGGTAGGGCAGCGTCTTGCCCCCCCATACCTCCCCTCGGCCCTGCTGTACCTGTCAAATGAGGGACACTGCAGACASCTCCTCAGTGTCACACTACCCACCCCGAGTGGCCGAGACACGAGAGGTCCCACTCGGAGGGGCAGCCTGGGGGCGGGGCCACGGGTTTAAGAAGCCTCACATGTAGCAATCTCTCACCATTCCCTCACCTTGGAGTTTCACCTGGCTGGAACCCAGGAGTTGGTAACTATGCCTTTTTCTCTATATCTGTCCTATCTTCCTGTTTTCCTCCCTTTCTTCTTTTTCTAACTTTCTTCTCATGGAACAGAACATCAGATGGGCTGTAAGGTTTTCTATGTTTAATGGGCTAAGTTTATGCCGGGATAAGTGATGTTGTGTGTTCTTTGTTCTTTTGGCAACGTCCCCTAATTTTCTGTAATTCTGCCAGTAAACTTTTGTGTGTTATTTTTACCTCTTGGGAAAATTTTGGCTGAATTTTCTCTTTGCGCCTACCCAGAGAAAAGGAATGTTGGTTTACCCCGAGTTTGGGGCGTAACATTTAAATTTGCGTTGGTGAAGAAGTAATTTTGARGAGATAAACTCCTGGGGGCAGAAAGGAGTGAGAGATTTCGGTTACAACCAGCGTTCTCTGGCAGTCAGGTCATGGCAGACCTCGACTGCTCTCCGATCGCAGATTTGCTGAGAGCTTATAAAGCTTGCCCAGACCCAAGCAGGGAAATCTGGGCTGAGATTAACTGGAAGAACCTGCTGTTAATCATGGAGAAAATCAAGGAATTGGCAAAAGAAAAGAAGAAAAAACCTGGTAAGAGAAAAGCGCTGGTCTGTGCAGTGTTGGAGGTGTCCCTCGTGGCTGCTCAGAAATAGCAGCGCACTGCGGAACAGAGAGATAAAGAGATAATTGCATCATTAACAGAGATAACTAAAACGTTAGAAAGCAGCCTCAAGCAGGAAACCGCCCATCGGGAGAGGCTAGAAGGGCTATTAGCTTCTAAGGAGAGTGATTGAGAACTTGAGACACCGGTTAAACAAATCTTTCGAACAGGAGAGTCAATTRCAGCTGCAGATTGCCCACATGGTTTGGGAGGTGGAAAGCAGGGCCCGGTTTTCAAGCCTCACTAAGGAGGACCCTTGTGATGTCACCTCCCTGCGTTCCCGAAAGCAATTTGTCTTGGTAAGGGCAAACACCTCCCCCTCACCCCGAGCTCCGGCCTCTTGTAAAAACTGAATTCACATATGAAGGAGGAGGAGAAGAGGGTGAGGTGGAACCCGTGTCTTTACAGTGTAACTGAGCTGGCGAAACTGCAAGAGAAATACAGTAGACTTGCAAAGGAAACGGAATATGTCTGGAGAATTTCCCTTTCAGGTGGAGACAGAATTAGGCTCTCGGAGGAGGAAGCCTATGGGTTTTGGGGCCCTGGTGTATTTTTGACAATGCATGACAGCAGGGAAGCTTGGTCTTTGACTCAGAGGGCTGCATTTTTTGTGGGAGGTTTGCACCCGTTGAAAAGGGGAGAACCCATCTCTATCCCCACTCCAACGCTGGATAAACTCACTGAGAGCATGCAAAAAGCTGCCTGCCTTCAACTAATACATGAGAAGCGGCTTGTACCTGGCCAACCCCTGCCATGTTGTCGTTGGTTGATCCAGACAGAATGAATCCCCTCATTAAAGGCTTGCCCGACTCAAAGCTGTGTGCTGCGCAGTTGCAAGATTGGCTGAGAGCTGCTCGGGTGGAGGGGCCGGAGTCAGGACCTGGCCTCACGTGGGGGAAATAAGAGAGGGATTGGAGACTTATGGCAGACAGGTGGGCTTGAGTAGAAGTAAAGTGAAAAATCAGGCTGCTGTCAGGAGGGCGGAACTGAGGGTAAAGCCTCGGTTCAAAGAGAGGGATCKCGAAGGCRAAACCCTGAGAACCCTGCTCTGGCGGGAGGGATTGGAAAAGGGCATCCCTTGGGAATTAATGGGTGGACAGCCTACCCAGTGGTTACAAATGTTGGTAAAGTTGTGGCGGGCGAGGGATAAGGACCCACAGGACAGAGGTCCCCCTGCCCCAGTACCTCACAGGCCAGCAGTCCCTACAGCCCTGCCGGCAGAGCCGACTACAGCTTGGGCTGAGCCGCCGGGAAACTGCGGGCGCTGTCCCCTGTGAGTGGGCGGGGGGATGGCGGAGGCAAGTACTTTACAAAGCCCACTGGAAACAGAAACGGAGATATGTTGGTAACTTTTCCTCTCGTTTCTTTGCAAACCCCAGCCAGCTTTTTAGTAGACATGGAGACTCAAATATCTGCTCTAAATAAAGAAACCACAGAAAAATGCAAGGTAGTCCCTGATAAAAAGCAAATATGTGTCACTGATATCATTTCCCCGCACACCGTGGGGGAGGGGAATGACTCATCGAAGCCTGTGGCTCTGAACACTAACACCCAGCCATGCCCTTTTGTTAAAGAATTAACACATTCGGACACAGACCTGGAGGTAATTACACCAAACCCTGCAAAAAGGTTAACTAATTTACAGGGAAGAGCTAGCAACCAGCCGAAAAGAAATAAAACACAGACCCTTTTAAAAATTTTACCAATATGGAGAAACAAAATAAAGCTTTCTGAAAAGAAAGCACAGGGCAAAAAACTCTGATCTCTTAATCAGAATGSTAATTGTTACATGAAAAGTTGAAATGTGCTGGAGGGGGGGAACTAATCTCTCTCCCCACTCCGACACGTGATAAAGTACTGGTAGTGTGTTGAAAGTGGCAAACTTTCAAACAATGCCAGAGAACGAGCTAATACCCCGTTGGCTCTATCTCAAATTATTGGCATTTATACCAAAATTTAAAGATCGGGACAGAGACAAAAAACTCTTGGAACCACTCCCAAAAGGTGAGCCGGGAGCGGGGGGTACATTGGAATATCCCCAAAGACTCACCAAAAATGCGTGGAAATTTAGGTTTCCTGTATTTTCAATGAAACTTAGCATAATGCTCCTGCACTGTTAAGCCTCTCCTGCCACCAGATGCCGGGGGCAGAACTGCTGCTGCGGGAAAAAAATTTTTATCACCATTCGAGTTCATTGTCTTAGTAATGACTCTAAATGTTCAAGTATTTCCCCACCAGACTGAGTGTACATCCCAACGTGAAACAAAAAACTGCTTAAGCAACAGCGGGAAGCTGATTACCCACACAGCTGTGAGATCTACAGATAAAGGAAACTTAACTCTGGACAAAGGAGTACGGAGGAACCTTATTGGACAATATAGCAAACAATAAACTTGCTCAAAGCAGTAACAAAATGTGAAATTCCAAAATGAAATGCATTCAGTGATTTATCTTTTTATATTTCTGGAACAATGTTACCAACAGTGTTATTCCTGGATTAGTCAACTATCCTAGCAGAACCTTAAAATGATTGTAATAGCAGGTATGACTTCAAATTCCAGAAGGGTAAGTAGAAAGAGAGGTGTCCTTTTTACTGAGGATCTCTCTAACACGCACACAAAATAAATGCTATATTAAGAAACTTGAATCTAAATTTGCAATATTAGATATAACAGAATATATAAATGGARCCATTTTATCTTATAAAGTGAAAAGGTTTAAAAAGGATGGCTGGCTACTCTTAACTCAAAGTGCTAAAACCACACAAGTTCTATTAGTGATCGTCATATTTCTGACTGCTGTTGTTMCTATGTTCATGTCTGTTTATACAAGTGTATATGTTTTTCTTGCTTGTTGCCACAGTAGGTGGAAAAGGTTCCATCCACAATCTGGTTTTGGGAGTTCATGTGATTATGGAAACTAATCTGTATACCTCTTCCTATGTCTCAGAGTGAAACCGTAAAATTACCAAGGAAAGCCCATGTAGTAATTGCAAGAAGTGTTATCATGGTTTGACCCTGTGTGAGACAAATCTGATTGGTTAAAACAGGTAAAGGACAGTTACATAGACCACTTAGTGTTCCTGTGACGTCTCTGTGAAAGGAATGTTATAAAAAACCGCCTAGGAAGTGACGCAGCACTTGCTCTCACTTCTTCTCTTGCTCTCTTGCTCCCTGCTGTACCACTAGCAGCAGTGTCCTCTTCCCCCACCCCCGGGCCAGGGGCCCATGGCCCAGGGGGCTGGCGGGGGCCCCAGTCTCGCCCCCCACTGGTCCCGCGCCGTTTTGGACCTAAGAGAAGCTGGTCTATTGCCATCTGGACCAAGGCCAAGCAGGAAAGCAGCCAAGCCGAGAGAAGCTGAGCCAAGCCACAGCACGCAGAGAAAAAAAACCAAGCACCCCTTTCGGAGGTGTATGGGTGAGATCGAAGGGGTGGCCTTGCTGTTGCAGATAAGCGAAGTGCAGTACTTGATTAGCAGTCAAAAGACTTATTAAAATTTGGAAGGCTGCCAGTGCAGAGAAGCAGTACGGGGGGAAAGGAGCCTTGGGCCCGGGAAAGCAAGTCTCATACAGCTGCATTATCTTATGGGAGCATGTTAACTGTTATAAATACTTCTGTAGGCATTTTCTGCAAATATTAACCTCTTCTCTAAGCTAGAGAGAAAGGAAAGCAGTCACGTGGAGGAGCTAAATATGGAGACCAGCAGCCTAATGGAAGAGAAGACAGAATTGGCAGGAAGCGCCACTGGAGAAGCCATCTTTACCACACCTTTTTCTGTGAGCTGTGCTGTGTGATCTGGAATAATGCCAAACTAAATTTCTCTATACATCCCATATGAGCCATGGGGAGTTTGAAATTCAACAGCGTAAAATAAGAACATTTTTATGTTGTGAGCAGATGAAATTTGCAGCCTTTGGAGATTATGAGTAAAGCGGGGGACTGTACTACTGAGTGCCTTTAGGCTGGAATGACTTACTCTTAAAATGTTTAACCCCATCAGACCTTTCTTGTGACCCACAAACTGCTGAGAGTATTGTGGGAGAGAGGATACACCACTGCAAAACCAGGGCGAGCTGTGATGTTTCTGAAAGGTTTGGAACCACACTGAAGATACTTCTTAAGGAGCTGTCTTCCGTGGGATGGATCCCACTACGCTACAGAAAGAACTCTCTTTATCCCATGAGGTGGCAATAAGAACTCTTAATCATAAGATCAGAATCTCATATTTATGTCCTTTAYGTGATCAGTGAGAAGGATTGGAATGTAAGGGAGGAGAATGATATTTGTACATTATGCCTTAATTTTTTTTTTTTTTTCTATTCTTAGTAGAGTTAGTAAATAAATTATTTAATCATTTTCCAAGTTTGCAGTCTCTTTTTGCTGTCTCCTCTCCTCTGAAGAATATAGCATGGGGACTTGGAGCCTGCCTCCAGGTTAACCTTTGACAAGTGTGCAAAGCATAATTGTGCCCAAGGAGCTGGCAGAAGAGCTGAAGTGGCAGCTGGAAAGTTTGCTCCAGGTGTAGACAAATTTTGGATTGGATAACCACTAAAAGTTTTGGTAAAGTTGAAAGAGGTTTGGTCAGAATGCAAGACCCTGCAAATAATGTGCTGAGGAGATTGGAATGAATAATATGTTTGACTCCCAGCCCTGAGGCAATTCAGATTATTTTAGATAGTAGAATTGTACTGTATGTTATTTCTCATGATGTCCACTGGCTTTTCTCTCTCTCTGGGTACAGGTTCTGGAGATTCCCCTGAAACCTGATTGGTGGGAGGGCTAGGGGTGGTGGTATGGGATATATGTATTTGTTTGGGTGGTGGGGATACCTGGATTTGTAAGATTGTGAACTCCAAAAGGCACAGCAGGGCTGACTATGACTAAATTGAACCTGCCAAAGTAATTTGGAGTTCATCTTACAAGTCCAGCAAATATTAAGAAATAATTATGTAAGTTATCTACTGTTGGAGAATGCTAAACCTCATAGAAGGAAAGTACCATCCCCAAAACCACATCAGAAATTGTGGACCAAACTGCCGGAGTCTTTGGGTGCTGCAAGACTGCTGAAAGACTGCTGCATGAGCTCTCCCCGACTTCGGAGCTTGATTGGTTTTTGGACTCACGGGRTGGGAGGGGAATAAACTGCATGAAAGGATATTAACCAAGTTTTATTAAGATAGTAGTTGCCATTATATGAGTTCCGGTATGCTTTCCTCTTCTTTCCTTTCTATTCTGTCTACCAAATTAGCCCAGGAGAGGAGAAGCACCCTGATAAAAACTGCAACAGGAAAGGTCCCATTATGGTGGTCTCAAAACACAGGGTGGTGTCAGAGACAGGAAAAGGTGTTTCAAGACATCTTGAGGGGCTTGGAATTGTGGGGAAGGGGGCGGACCAGGCCCCGCTCTGGTAGGGCAGCGTCTTGCCCCCCATACCCCGGCCCCAGCACTGCTGTACCTGTCAAATGTACAAAAATGTACAAATGTACAAAATCAATACTGGAGACAGACCCTTGGTGTCACTGTACCCACCCTGAGTGGCTGAGACACAAGAGGTCCCACCTGGAGGGGCAGGCCTGGGGGCAGGGACAAGGGTTTAAGAAGCCTCACGCGTGGCTCTCGCTCTCTTTCTCACCTACCTACTCTTGGAGAATTACACTGCTGGAACCCAGGAGTTGGTAACTATGCCTTTTTCTCTATATCTGTCCTATCTTYCTGTTTTCCTCCCTTTCTTCTTTTTCTAACTTTCTTCTCATGGAACAGAACATCAGATGGGCTGTAAGGTTTTCTATGTTTAATGGGCTAAGTTTATGCCGGGAWAAGTGATGTTGTGTRYYCTTTRYTCTTTTGSCAAYGTCCCCTAATTTTCTGTARTTCTGCCAGTAAACTTTTGTGTGTTATTTTTACCTCTTGGGAAAATTTTGGTTGAATTTTCTCTTTGCGCCTACCCAGAGAAAAGGAATGCTGGTTTACTCTGTGTTTGGGGCATAACAAATAGGCATATCTCAGATTCTGTCTGTGCTTTGTGGTTTTCTGTTCTCTGACTGGGAGATATCTCTATGCACATAAACAATGGAAGTACCATGTGTCTCCTGAGCTTCAAAATTTGAACTGTTGTGCAAAATGTATTAACAGCACCACTATGTTAACTTGCTTAATTTTCAGAATGAAAATTGTTACTTTCAGCTTTTAGAGTACTTAAATAGGTCTTGCCAGTGAAAACCGTATTTTGGGTTTTTTTTGTAATTCTATAGTTTTTCTGGTTTATCTCTTTCATTTAGTTTTTGTTTCAGGACTTTGTTTGCTTCATGACAGAGAAATTTTATGGAAAGAGAATAAATGTATTCCATGCTCCTTTTTCTTCTTGCCATAGAAAATAGATACAAAAAAAGTGATTTAAATAGCAGGAATGAAGGGTTCACATCCTGTTTTATGCACCTAACCAATGTACAAAATATCCTATGGTGCTATGTACAAAGCCACTTTCAAATTATGTACATTTTACCCGTTACCTTTCTTGAGAACAAAGAAACAAAATCACAGTGATTACAGAATCTTTGGTATAAATTAGTTTGAATACAGACTTAACCCATCTACGGAGATCCCGTTCTGTCATAAAAGTGCAAATGTATGAAAGATTGAACTGAATTTAAATGTTCTCCAATATGGTCTTTATCCCCTACTTGTATAGAACGAATTAATTCATTTAAAAAGCATCAATCTCTGAATGAAGTATTTTGGACACAGCAATTTTTTTTTTCCCAAATGAAACAAAATCTAAGCTTCATGAACAAACACCGTTTTTGTCAGCAAATTTGAATATGTGTTTGTGTACATATGTATGTACATATATGTAGTCAACGAAAATTCCTCATACTTTCTTCACTTTCTGTGTCCTTTGATATATGCAAACCATTTCTAACCAGGGGAGACTGATCTGGGAAAAAAAATTGGAAAACTTCATGTTGCTGATATTTCTTCCATGTGATACCATTACCCATTTCAGGAACTCAAGATGTGAAGACTCTGGATCCACATTTGTGTAGGATCTACATTACCATAGAAACGCACCAAATAATGCTGTTGATCAAAAAAAAGAAAAGAAGAATTTACAGACGTTCCTCTTCACAGCATTACATGCAGACTGGAGAAGTAAAAGATAAATCATGATGTTCTGCTCAACATGAAACATAAGGTGAAAGTATTCAAATTTTTGCATAATCACTTTCCATGTAAAACCACGGTTTTATCCAAATGGTAATCTGAGAGATGTGAAAATACTGTGTCTGGCTCTTGAAGGTCCTAATTATTTGTTCTGCATTTACCTAATGTAAAATATTCAAATAAATTAGCTTGACAGTAATGCATACAGGAATTTTGTCTAGTTATGGTAGTTAAGCCATTAAAGTATTCACTGGAAGTTTAACATATTTGAGAATCCATATTTTAATTTTTTACATGTAAACCAGTATATACTGAGAAACTGCTCAATATTGCACATACCGGTTTTCTTTTGCAAGGAGTTAAATTGCATACTGCATATTATCTTTGAAGTTAAAGACACACGATTAAAAGTCATGGAAATACCTTTTCTCCAYTTAATATAACCATTTTTTAAATGCAATTATTGGAAGACCATGTTAAAGATCACCCTTTTAGTGTGCCTTCTGTGTAGATTTTCAATGCTCTTCTTTCCTTAAATAATAATTTATTATGTTTTATGGGTTGCAGCAGAAATTGCACAGATCCATTTTGAGAATTGTTAGTCTGTTTCTCAATCCTGTATCTTTCCAATAGACAGGAGTAGTGTCTGGGTTTTTCTAGGCTAATTCAATTAGACCCTGACAAATTTACTGAAGATAAAGGGTCGAGTTATTATTTAAAATGCTTTGTAGTGCTACTTTCAGGAAACAGTTTTAGTCCCTGTTACAGCAGTGAAGCTAAAATGATCCTTGCTGAAATGCAGCTTTGAATGTCACCTAAAAGCTGAAAACTGCTGTTAGGGTTTCACCTTCAGTTAATTTTTCATTTAAACTGCAGCACTCACACAAGACTACACTTCCTAGCAGCTGCCATTTGCAGGAAGTAAAAATAAGGAAATCAGACATCACTAATATTTGAAGATGGAATCTAATGGAAATCAAACCATCCCACAAAATCCATTTGGTGCTTATTTATAGAGTTGTTCATGAACTTATTGAACTTAGGAAAATAGGGTTTTCTTACTGCCCTCGAAAGGAAACTGAATGAGTATTTGCCAGTCCAACCACATATCTCTAGTTGCAACTGTATTTTGAACATGCTAGATAAGGGCTCATAATTTATAATAACACCTTGCATCTCCTGAAAGTCTGGTTAGTACTTGGGAAAAAGCAGGCTTGGTGTTTGTTTTCTCTCTTGCCTGATTGGGACTTGACAAGTGAGTATGAAAATCTGCCAAGTGTGACTCGCTTGCCAGGATCTTGAGGCATTCAGTACTCACCAAGCTGAAGCTGGCATTTACTTTATGAATCAATAAACAGCTGACCAGCTGGATAGTAGTCAAAAAAGACCACTGTCCTAGTACTTGGTAAAAAATAACTCTCATCCACTTAAATAAGGATTGTTTTATTCTCTATTAATTCTGTGTGGATTTCAAGCCTCTTGAATTAATGGAATATGTATAAAATTACTACATATGAATAGTGAAATCCTGGTTCAATCCATGTGATAGGATGTTTGTCATTACTTTAGTGGGCTCGGGATTTCCCATGCAATTTCATAGGAAATATGTCCAACTGCTCTGGTTCTGGACAATCCTGTCTGGCTGCTGGAGCCCAGCCCACTGCCCCAGGAACTGGGGGCTTCTGACCAGGCTAAGGGATGTGSCTGCCACATTCTTGTTTGCAGGTCCAACCAATAGCAAACATGAGCGTGAATCTCAGAGACACATAGATGGTCACAGATGTACTTCAGCTTTGAGACAAGGTAAAGGAACTGAAGCACTGAAAGATTTTGGTACTTATCCTGCATATTTCATGTCTACAGGGCCTTCAGCAGCTGTCAAGGCACAGAAAATTTAGTCTGCTTTAATCCAGCAAAAACCCTCAGATCTTCAATAAGATAGTCAAGTGACCTAACTATACCATACCTCCCTGCTCTCACAAGATTATCTTGATTACACAGTTGCACTTGTCACCATAGTCCTCACCTTTATGTTCCATCTTATAAAATATTGCCATTATTCTAATATGTTTGTCAGACATTAGTCTAATTACTGTGAAAAAGTTACAACTGTATGTCCCACTGTGATCTCCAAAACAAGTTTCACTTAGGAATAATATTGTTTTTTCACATTATTTTGTTCTGCTGATGTTAGAGCTTTGCAGTGTTTATTACATGAAATATTAGTTACTTTTTCATCCTGAGAAGTCAGATTTTTGATGCTATCACTTTAATAACCAATCAATCCTTTATTTCAACCTCTTTCTTCCAAATTCCTATTTCTGGGAAAGAAAAAGATTTGGAATAATAAATAAATTATTATTTATTATTCCAATAAACCGACTTCTATGTTATTAATATAGGTCAATATATCTTGACCTGTTTAGTGTTGTCTCTCCTTGATAATGTTTTTACATTTGAGATCTGTGGTACTGCCCATTTCTGTGTTCTGCTTTTTCCTGTTGTATATCTTCTTTTAGACCCCAGTTAGGGTTTTGTGCTCAGCATTAAAATGACTAAGCTCACTCAGAATCCTCTTCTCTGTAAATAAATAGCATTAGTTTTTTGTTTGTCTTTTTTTCCTCCACGGTGCTTGAATGTCAAGGATTCACACCAATGTGTTACCCTTCTGCAGTGGAGTCTTACGTTTTAGAATTATAGCTTCAATTCAGAGTTAGAGAGCTTCCTTGCTGTGGCAAGCCGGATGATTCAGGATGTCCAATGGAAAATTATAGCCATTCATCAACTAAGGCTARGGAGTCATCTTATATTATAAAACCCTCAGTTTCTGTATGATTGTAAAGTACAGCAGACAGGAATACTCTTGTTGTATTCCTAAGGGACTTCTTGGTTCACAGGAAAGAGAAACAGGGATACTGATTTTTTTTCTTTCTTTCCTTGCTGTCCTCCTCTTTTTCTCAATTTTTTTTCATTTTTTCCTTTTTCTTTTTTTTTTTTCCCTTTGAAACCACAGTGTTCCAGGATACTTTAATCACAGGAATGGGTCGAACCTATTCCAGATTATAGTCTGTGCTTGTTCAGTGCCTGCTTTAATTTCCAAAGAATTTGACAGTTATGATGTATATAGGCTTCCAAATGTCTAGGAAGAYTGGGAGCTGTGCTCTCTCTATTGATTGCTTTGGACAGAGATGGAAGAGAGAGTTGGCTGCAGCTGTTTGCTACTGAAAGGGTGAAGAACACAGGAAACGGGGCTTTTTGACTCAACTGTTTGGTTCACTGCAGGACAATGAAAGAGGTTTTATATCAGTTGCACTAAAACATATAGTTTCAACAGTCATCCTGTACAATATGAGATGATTGCTGTTATCTTTGCTAACTCTTGATGTGTTTGTGACACAGAAAAATGGGAAAGCAGACTTTCATGAATCGAGTCTAAGGAACAGTTACTTTTAGCTTTTGTCAGTCTGTTAGCCACTACTTTGATGATTCTGCTGAAGCATTGTAAGGATTTTGAAAAAGTGTTTCAAGCAATTAGAATTCTGTTCTGGTAACATCATGTGTAAAATTTAAGGATTTATGCCTTGCAGTGAGAAGGACCTCAAGTATTTACCCAGATGTGAAAGCAGAATTCTCAAACTGAAGTCAGTAGAGTAGGAGATATGGACTTGCATCACTTAAGGTACCTCCTGGAGGGCTCCACCTAGATCCTTAAAATGCTGCTTGCACATAATTGACTACATCTTCTTTAGTGACATAATCTTCTTGAGCTAGAACACGTGTCCACAGTACAGGAATGTAGGGCTTAGTACCTTGTTTTCTTGATTTAATTTCCTTTCTTTTTACCAGTATATACTAGCCTTAAGGCTTGCAGGAGTAGAAGAARCTGTTACAGATGATTTTGATCTACATTGCATGAATTAAGTAATTGAATGACAGAGGAAGGGAGGAAGTGTATATGACTAGCATTCAACGGACATGGCCCTCTTTCGGCAGAAGACACCTTCTGGATTTAATTTCATCCTCATTTTACACTTCTATAATGATGTAGGAAGAAACATCTCCTCAATCCATATCTTCTGCTCAGAGAGTTTTACAATACAGTAGTGAAGGCATTCAAAGAGAGGGAAATTGTGGTCCTAATCCCTGATGGATAAAGATTTTAATGAAAGGAAAAAGAAAAGTAAATTCTCCCTTCAAAACGCAAAAGGGTTAAAGCAGAGAAAGGAAATTGCTAGAAACTTTCTCCCAAGAGATGGGAGAAAATTATCCTAAACAACTCCACAGAGATTAAAAATAACTTCTAATTTACTTCTCCTATATGTCTATGATAAACGTTACTGAATRTGTTATGTTAGGTCTATCTCTGGAATTCTGGAAAGGGAAAGGATAGAGTCTTTACAATCTTTTGAAGTTTTTTATATTTTATTTTATTTTTATTTTTATTTTTCCWGATAGAGCTGTACCACCTCAGTGGTATGTCATCACATTTATTACGTAAATGCACCACAAAGCTGTTGTGATTATCCTCAAACTGAGTTTGTGAATTAAGGAAATTCAGACTTAAACTATGCATATAAGAAATTCTAATATTGTGATGTAGAAAAGAACACTGCTAAGGCACTGCACATGAGACATCAGAGACTCCAATAGTAATGAAATTATGACGAATGCATTGGTTCTTAGAAAAAAATTTAAAAATGTGGGCTTTGAGTTTCCTATGTCCACACTTACCCCATTACATGGAAAAGTGTAACTTTTATCCAGTAGAAATCCACTTTTTGCTACCAGTGGTGTTATTTTACTTAAAATGCAAAAACTGTGTAAGATGTATCTGCATGTGTATATGAAAAGAGAGTAACTTTTCCTTTTTATCTTTTGGTTTTTTTCCCCTCCCCCTTCTCCGTGGTGGAACTATGTAAAGGAAAAACATTCTTCCTTTCATTTCCCGTGCATAGTGTTTTTTATCCAACATTTCATTTGCAGCTTTAGTCAATAACTGTTCTTTGCCAATGTCACAAAATTCCTTAAAAAAGAACCAGAACAAAAAAACCCAAAACTGCCCTAAAGCTTCCAGACAGGATTTGAAATATAAGTTGCAGCTGAAAAGTTCTCTTAGACGCATATTAAACCCACTTCTGTTACTTTGTAATTATAAGTTATACATGTCTCCTGTTTAGGTAAAATGAGAACTTCCCATTTTTATTTGCAACTCTGAAATAAAGCCATTCAATATATGTTTAAAGATATTTTTCTCTCAAATTATGTTTGGATGTTCATGTTGTGACAGCATATCTTTCCTCTAAAGCATAATGATTGTAAAACAAGTGAAAAAATGATCAAAGCATGACTGAAATGTTTCTAAGGTGAAATGACTTTCCTAGAAACTAAATCGTGTAACTGATTACATAGGTTCTATTTTTTTTTGATTAATGGTAAGTAGTAAGGTAATATCTTCAGCTTTAGTTAGGGCATTGTTTAGCCACAAGCTTCTATGCTCAAAATTTGTTTATAGGAAGAAGCAGCAAACCTGATATATATTTAAATAATGACAATAATTTATTGTTCATATAATGGAAATCTTTAGAATCTAATAATTCTTAGTCCAGACTGAAGTGCTATTGAATAACGAAACAGTAATAATGTACTTAAAATTGTTATACACACATTCAGTTTTTGTATTTTTTTTCTGATGAGCTCAGCCAAGTTTTCTGGGCTGTGAGGTTGGAGGTTTAATTCTAGCTGTGGGTTTTTAAAGTGAGTCACTGGCATCCAGAGTCTTTCATCAGCAGGAGGAATGCGGTATTCTTGTTGATGATGGTTCCTTCTTCACTCTAGGATTCAGTAGGGGTCATTTTTGTATGTTTGCCTGCACACTTTCACACATTACTCTTCTTTCATCTGAAACTCCAGGGTACACCCAGATTTGCCATGCAGAGTGACTTCTAGTATGTTTGACATCAGTCTTGTGTTCTGCTTGTAACTCCTAAATGCAGTTCTGTGCGGTTCCAGGTCTGCATTTCTTTAATTGATGAAGGCTGAGTTGTTTATAACTGTGTGGCCTCTGGTGCCAGACTGTGCCCATGTGTTACCATCCTGTGTCTGTACTTCTCGGTGCTGCCCCCTGCGTCTCCCCTTCTTAAGGCTCCTGGTATCCAGGTCTGTTTTACTCTACACTAAACATTGTGTGAGAGTCATAAATATCTCATTATACATGAAATAACTGCTTGCTACTGCTATTTGCACAAAAATTATATTATGATTCTATGATACAAAGATAAATAAAACAAATGAGCCATAGACACCTGCTCATTCAGAGAAACTACAGTTAGAGGTAAACCAAATAAAACAAAGTTGCAGGAGAGAAAGTCTGCCAAATCACAGTCCTGGAACAGTGTAAATTAAGTACAAAGCTTGTAACCCATTAATAGCTTTGACAATACCTTTTTACAGGCTGTGTTCTCACAAAATGAATGGTATACCTGTTTTTTTTTCATACAGATCAGCAACCATCTTACAATATACATAGATCATTAGAGTACAAAGTGAATAAAACTAGTACTTGTAATAACATTACACAGGTGCTATAAGAAAGCAAAATATTTTTTCCTCCTAATATTTTTGCGTTTGGAAACAGTAGAATTATGCTTGAAATTCTCACAAATAAACCCAACCCAGATCTTATATGTGTAGAGGTGGCTGAGCCTGCAGCAGAGAATGCTGCAGTGTTGGAGCCAGCCACAGGAGTGACTGAGCAGCCTGTTACTCCTTGTTCCCTTATAAGGTTCAGTTCTAGAGTGTTCTCCCTTACTCAGGCATCCCATTTATTCCTGTACCCCACTCCTCCCCTTGTTTGCCCCTATTGGTTGCAGTTGTATTACCCTGCCTTCCCTCTGCCCCCTGACCCTCAACCCATTGGTCCCTGTTGTCTCTCCGCCTGCACTGCCACTGGGATAAAACCCTGAATCCTCCATTGTTCTGGGTTCTCTCCTTCCCTGACGATTCATGGAATAAAATTATTTCGTGGAACACATAAGGAGAACCCCTCCGACTCTTTGCCTCTGCTAAGTATGTGTTTGTGTGTGTGTGTGCACTGCCGAACGCGTCATGGCACCGCCGGACACGCGCTGCGCCTTCGGGAAGACTGCGGACCACAAAACCTATTCTGAATTTTTTATTTAATACAACATTTATGCTGTTCAAAATGATAGGAATTTGCAGAAAGGAGTGCTCCTAAATGTCATTCTAGTGAATAGATCAGTGCCGAATAATAATGACAAAGCAGCACCATTTAGTATAACATACTTAATATCTTTGTTAAATGAGTATTAACCAAATTATGTTTAGTTAAACGAGGTCTGGTAAGTAAGCAGATTATGAAACACAGTATTCTTTTTATAACTTCTAGTGAAATAAGCAAAAAACATGTAGGATAAAGAGATCTTGTGATGACAATTTTTAAAGGGTGAGGATAAATGGAAGAAAATTTGAGCCATCCCTGATGTAATAAAGTGTAGTGGTAGTGATGCGTTTGTGTGCTTAAAATCAGAAGCTGGACGATATTATGAGGGTAGGGAAAGCAGTTACCTTTGTTTGAGGTCCTCCCAGAGTACAAAGCACACACTGATCAGTTTTGTGTCCCGTCCCAAGTGTCCGTTCTCCTTAGTGTGTGTACCCATAGCACTTTTATAGGTTTACATCAAATTAAAATAGTTTATAAAAATCTTCCAATTAGAAATACAGTTAATGAGGTGATCCCCTTTGGCTCAGCCTCTTACCAAAATCCCYGCCTAATACTGCTAGCTACTGTTGTTTGGGCTTCTAGGAGACATGGGACAGAGAAGTGTCCCTGGTCCCCAGGACACTAGTGGTGATAAGGTTGACATAGGAATCTTATTTTGACTATAGGGATAGGGAGTATGGGATAGGCAATTTGCTAGCTAGGAATTTACAAGGTTAGAGGGTAAAGGCTACAGGGCTACAGGGTTACTAATATACTAGGTTACTAATATACAAGGTTACTAATATACCACTAATATAAAAAGCATAAAAACAAAAATCTCTTTGGCATCAGTAGTATGTACATTTTTTTTTTTCAGGTTATCCAACAAATCTGTAAGAACAGACAAGCAGGTTTCTTTTTCAAAATTCTCTCTAACCTGATGTGCTCAGATGAAATTGTCTACAAGGCATGGCTTGCTGTGGTGCACACAAGCATGCAGGAAAAAGACCACTTAACAGCAAAAGTTTTTTAAATCTAAAAAACTGAAGAAGGTGAGTTAGGTTTGTACTGATGATTCATACTTAACCTTCATGGTTTGCTTGCTTGCCATATGCCAGCATGACTAACGGGAGGGTGCCAAAAATAACCATTGATCAATAGTTTGAAATTGCAGCACTTGAACTTTCACCTTTAATTCTGCTGTGCTGTAGTATGTGTTCAAACATCAGACTTTTAGAATTATTAATTCTGGCTGCAGATAAGCATTGCATAGACATCTGCAGAATGTTAAACATACATTTCTTTCTGGCATGGAATAACAAAGCCATTTTCAGTATAGCAACATGGTGGAGCTCAAATATTCTCGGTTTAAGCAGACAGTCTGGGAACATTAATATCTCTGTGCAGTAAATCTAAATTTTCCTTCAATTCTGATATTACAAAACTTTTTTTGAAATAAGCATAGTTATGTATATGAGAGGTGGCATGAGTGTGATTTGATCCAGAGACTTTCAAAGTACATACAAAACTTTAGAGTCACCCCAGTGGGCTCTGGCAAGGGGTCACCAGACCATATTTTCAAAGAGTCTTTAAATCTTCAAAGACTCCAGAATTCTCTCTGCAGTTCTGAAGTGTAATGCTGGGATTTTGCAAAGTCCTGCCTAATGTATGAGTAAGATCAGTGAGTAGGAAAGGAGTTTGCATGGCCAAGGCAAAATCTGACTTTTCAGTAAAAAAAAAAATGCATAACTCTCAAAACAGACTCCTCATGTAACCTTTTTATTGTTATAAGAAGTAATGGTTGAAACCTGAGGTGCACAGTATGATAAAAGTGACGTTCGTATTTTCATCTTTTAAGAGATGTGGAAGACGAAAAAACTCTAAATTAAAGCAAATTTGGTCATAGCAACACTGATTCTTCAACTCAAATTTTTCTGTTTAGTGCAGGTACTCGGTGTGAGATTTAGTCAGCTTTAGTTGTCAAAGATTTGGCATCTGGCCTAAACTATTTAATTTATTTCTTGCTTTTGTCATTCAAAAAAGTGACTCTAGTTGCAAAAAAGCATCTCTAGTTGGTAAATTATCCCCACACTGTTTAAGACACCTACACAGGACTCCCCCTCTGGAAGTGTTTAACTTCTACTGACTCTGCAAATTGCTTAGATAACAAGATTAGACTAAACACCTATGAATGGCTAGAAGTAGATAAAATGAAGAGCCATTTTTAATGATATTCTACCTTTAATACACATAGCTAGAGTAATTTCAGAAGGAGTTCTGTAAGAATCAAGCACAACTGAAACTAACTGTGTACCTTCATTGCTAGAGAAGTACTAATATTTCAAGAATTTTTATTGTATATAATGGTTGCTTATTAAAAGCAAAGAAAAAGAGAATAAGTTCTTTGCTTTCCTATGGAGTTCGGTGTTCATGTATTACTTCTAGTCCAACACCAAGACATTCTTTGTGTGGATGGCCAGCTTATTAGGAAAAGAAATTCCATGGTTTCATAAAGCAATTTTAGAGAAATTTGTCAG
This sequence comes from Amblyornis subalaris, assembly GCA_018881555.1. Classification (NCBI taxonomy): domain Eukaryota; kingdom Metazoa; phylum Chordata; class Aves; order Passeriformes; family Ptilonorhynchidae; genus Amblyornis; species Amblyornis subalaris. Next base: position 756,287 of record JACAXG010000133.1, on the reverse strand, counting down.
ATCAAAAGTAGAGTTCTGCAATTCGAAATTTTTTTGTTTTTCACTGATGCAATGTAATGGGCAAAAAGCCAGAGAAGACAAAGCAAAATAGTAAATACTACCCAGAAAAAGAACTCAGGGGAAAGTCATTAACAGTGCCAATCATGGGAGTTGTTACTCTGGTCCTACCTAGCCTGCAGCTTCACAGTGCTATCTGCTAATAGATGTTGGCTTGCATCTGAAGTATCTGTGCCTGGAAAGTTCCTACTTCAAAGAAAACAGAATCTCTCTAACAAGACTAGATATACCAGCTTTTATCATCAGCACTGCTGCTACTGGCTGAAAGAAAAGGGAAATAGTTATGAGCATTTGAAGCTTACCACACGTCTTTCAGCGTTTATGGTAAAATATATATATAGAAAGAATATAATAGGGTAAGTCTTTAAATTACTACTTTCATCAGCCTGTCTGTCCTTTTTAGTTCGGCAGCACTGTTTTAAAACTATGTTCTTTATCAGTTACAAACTTGTTTAGTACCTATAAATAGTATTAATTATAAATGTGGTTCTGAGAAAAACCYTTTTCCAGTGTGAGAAAATATACATATCAGGAAGATCGATCGATCGATCTGTCTATCTGTCTATTTATAGAATTCTGCATTTATACACGCCTACAGATGCACAATATAAGGTATACCACCATTCAGTTTGAAACATGTTCCATGCATATTTATTTTAACAAAAGGCGAGCATTTTCTGCAGGGAATTATCTGAACTTTTAATCCACATCTTAAGACTTCCACCTTACTGAAAATCTGGAAATCTTTTCTCTTTCTTTTTTTTTTTTTTTCCTGATGTGTGTGTGTTTTTTGTTCCCTACCCCCCAGTCCTATTTCCTGGAGGTTGTTACATTCTGATTACTTTTTGATACTTTTCTATGTATCTGGCACATTATGACATCTACAATAAAACCCTTTTCATTATTCCAGTCAAAGAAAATAACTTGTGTGTATAGACAGTTCAATAAAGGCATGTAGTGACTATCTTCTCTTTTAAAATTTTTTTAGTAGTGAAGCTGTAACAAACTTTTTCTCCTTGAATGTAATTAATTTTGCATAATTTTTAAATTTGTTTAAAACAAAACCTCCAGATGCATGAGTATTAAGTAGTTTCACTGCTGTCCTAATGTAAAGCCAAAATGAATTGTTTTAAAGAAGGACTCTGGGGGAAAAGATTTTTTAAAAATTAAATATCTGTAGCATTTCGTATATCTCTGGATACTATTTTTCAGGTGAGCAATCAACTGGATGTCAGGTTAACTTTCCATTCTATTCTGATAGTTTTTCCTCTCCCTTTCTTTAAGATAAAGCAGTTGGCACAGCACTTCATTCAGGGGACTGTAGTAGAACTGATAATCAGTAATTCTACCTGTGATATTTCATTATAAAGACAAACATTTTTGTTCCTCTGTTACTGTAATCCTCTTATATTTGTCTTATGTATACCCACATTAATCTAATTCTATATCTGGATACAATGTAACACAGTAGAAGTAAGGATTACTGCCGAGAAAATGGTATTCACATCCTGTGGGATGGCCTGACATCTAGAAATATTGTCCCAGTCAGAAATTGAGGCTCATAATGAGTATTTTGTATGAAGCATATTTGGAAATGTTTTTACTGCTGTAACAGTGGTGTGTAGATACTGTGTTGGGTTCAGTTAATTTGAGGAAGTGGTAAGGGTGAGGTACCCATGCCTGTTATATGTCAGCCAAATAACTTCTCTCCAGTGTCAGTAAGAGAACAGAAAGAGAGGGAAAGAGTGAATGAGGCCTCCAATATTGTCTCTGTTGTGTCAACTATTGCCAGGAAGCACTGAAATTGCCGTGTCTGTGGCTCAGCTCCCAGGGAGCCTACCTGGCTGTGTTAGACTGAATGGCTAACTTTTAGACAGCTAAACATGTGACAGATCCCCCTCTGAACTGGTAGCTCTCTGGATGAAGCTGAGGGAAGGAGGAAGTGAAGTCAGTCTGTGCTTGGGAGGGATGTATGCCTCTCTTTGGAAGCATTTCTCATCTGTGGGAGTACAGCCAAGTATCTCTGTCTTCATCCACAGTGATGGGAGACCATGAGATCAAAGTGAAGTCTACAAAGTGTCAGTTCTGTACCGGAGAAGCACTAGAGATGCTGACAATGTGCTGGTGTCTCAGGGGCCTGTGTTAATTAGCTCCCATTGAGGCTTGTCTGCCACTCCAACTCTGTGATCTTCTATGCTAATCAATGTAAGTACTTAATTGCTGGTGTCTAAAGGAGCCAAAACAAAAATGCTGCTACAGATAATTTCTCTCACGCCATTTCTCAGTAATTATTTGAGGCTTAGGTTTACGTTATTCTTGAAAAGCTCTTCTGATTTAGTGTTTACAATATAGAATTTGCATTATTTATAAATCACACTATAACTCTATGACAGTTATATATTATTGTATGACAGTTACATATTTTTGTAAACACATGGGTATGATATAATAAAGTTCAATATTATGTCAATGGCAGGTGCTTACACATGGTAAAATAAAAATAATGAATTCTCTTGATTACTTCTTAAACCTTCTAAACTGTCAAGAAATCATTTTAAGACATACATTTATCAGTGGCCAGTTTTCTGACAGACTGTGACTTTCAAAGTCTTTTGTATCTCACAGCAGTCATAACTAGACAAAAAAACCTAAATTTTCTGAACTTTAAGATTGTGTGCACTCCATGATTGTAAAATAAAGTGAAGAAAGATGGCAAATTGTTTTATGCATAAGAAAATATATATTTTTTTGTTGCTATATTTTAGTTATTATGTCCCACAAAGCTGGAAATAACGGGAAAATTTGTAGGCTAGTTTTGCTCTATTAGTAATGTCTTTATTGGACAATGTTCTTCTCAGGAACCTTCCTACATCTTCTGTCTCTAAACCTTGCTGTGCTTCATTCTGTGGGTTTTCAGGAAGTGCTTTCAGAGACTAACATTTGGGTATCTGTGCATGATTTAGCATTGACGTTTCTGAGATTCTAAAAGTGCCAAAAACCATACTGGTGTTTCCACATCAGAAAATACACTCCACACTGAATACTCTAGAAGACTAATCCATTTAAAGATAATTAATGGGATTCCTCAGAATTTCTTCATTACTGTAGCATCCTATGATAAATTGTACAAGCAAAGGAATGAAATACATTTAATATGGTTTCAGTTTAAAATTATCTCAGCTGGAACCTCAGCTGGTAGTGATCCGTTTTTTTCTCCCCTTTAGTTCTCCAGCTGGCTGATTTCTTTAAGCTGCTGTGTATGTTAACATATTAACCAACACCTCTTTCTTAGAATTAAGGCAAGGGAAACCTGATCATGATGTGTGAATTAAATAATATCACAGGCAAAAAAGATGAACACCCTGTCACTTACCAAATAGCAAATTTCAGAGGTAAAGGTGAAGTTCATGGACTGAAAAAAAAAAAAATTCCTTCTAATCAAATTTAATAGAATAATAGTCTAGACATATAGATTTAAATGTTGAGATTTTTTATTAAATCTATTTTATTAGAATGTCATAGATCTTCATTCTGGAAATTCGCTCTATATTTGAACTTTGATAACTTTTTCACATTTTCCTCTATTAATTTTCTCCATTTATATACTTTTTTCCCCTCTTAATAGTATGCATTAAACATCAAATACAAAAATTTTCAGCATGAATCCTCTTTGTCAATTTATGTAAAACACTACTGCTATCTACAAATTGTGTAGAGACTAAATGATCAAACATCCTATTTGAAATGACATAATATTTTGAAGTATTCCTACCCCTTTTTTAATTTTTACAAAGACAATAGCATTTCACAGCCATTCCTTAATAAATGTTTTCATAATGTCTATTTGTCTTATTCAGACTCTCTTTCCAGCTCCAGATGTAAATGGGTTCCTAGTCAGATCAGTTTGTAACTCAGCTTAATTGCATCACTAATTTGGGTAGCATTTGGTAGAGAAATTGTCATACTCTAAGCGCCATAACCTACTGAAAAGAAAAGGCAGGCCTAAAGCTGATTTTATTTTAAAAAACCAGTATACAAACTGGTTTTTTAAAATCTTTCCCTTTGGAAAGATGTTTTTTTCTTCTTGACTATCATATTTATGTTTTTCTCTTTTTTTCCCCAGCTGTCTGTTTTCTTTGGGTGTTATTTTAAACGATTTATTTTCATTGCTTTATCATATGTTTGTTTCATTGCTTTATCATATGTTTGTTTTTTTCTTTTTTGTGCCTATACACTTATTCATGCTTCTCCTTTCTGAAACTCTCTCACTTCTATCATCCCCTGAGACCAGCTGGTAAGTAAGAAGCAGTTTATTGACAGTAGATGTGATACTTTTTGACTTCCTTAAGAGACACTTGCTTCTTAGGTTTCAGTCTAGCTTTTATGGTGGAAACCCATCCTAAGATTCACTTGGATTACCCATTTTCTATTTTTATATTTGCTATGGTTACTGTATGTTCATCTTAGGTGAATAAGCAATTGCAGCTCTAGATTTGTAGAAGTAGTGACCAGTCACTAACAGCAATGATTGAATTAGTTTACACACACACACACACACACACACACAGAACTTACCCCACCCTCCTGCTGATTTTTTGAATACTGTTTATTTTAAGATGAAAACAATTAGGAATGCTTGGCATGCCTAGATTCCCATGCCTCTCTTTATCTTTATTGTTCATGTGGAACTTAATATCTGCAGGGCCCTGCCAGCTCTAAGATGTGGATGGCATAACAATGGGGAAAAAAAATTAAAATAAATCAGTTTTATTTCAGAAAGAATTTTTAACTATATATATTTTCCATTTCACTATTTTTCCTTCCCAGATAACATTTTAAATATTTGTTAGACCTTTTGATGCCTTAAGGATTAGCTTTTTGATTTTTCTAACCCTGCACTGTACTAGCGTGTAATTCTGAAATCCATATTATGTGCTTCACATTCTTGTTAGACAAAACATTCTCTCTAAGCCTGGAAAACAAGGTCTCTATCCTAGGCCAAAGTATAAACAAAAGTGAATTGGGAGGGGGTGAATGGGGGCATATTACTTCATTACCTGGAACGGTAATTGGACAATTAACTTCTGATAAGCAAATGTACCAAACCTAGATCTGGGGGGGAAAACTCGTGATCGGGGTCCATCTTGGTCTTAGCCTAGCATCAGCAAGGCTCTGCACCAGAGGTGTACCACTCGAAGGCCTTCAGTAAATTCATTCTTTTATCCACTAACTTTGTTCAGTCTCTGTTTCAGGTACTCCCAATTTTAGGCATCACTTTGACATATTATTTCCGCATACCGGAGGAAAAGATGCTCGGATTGGAGGAGAAAAAAATCCCAAAGCAAGTTACTTACATCATTTTTCTTCAAGTATTGCTCAGGATTCCCTTCACCATGAGTTTTTTGTTTGTTAGTTTGGTTGGTTTGCTCATTTGTTTGTTTGACGTTACTTTCCTTAGAAAGTCTACTAGAAATTCATAAAGGCCATTTCATTAATTAGTCAAAGGTAAAACAAACCTGCAGTTCATATATCGCAAGTCTGTCTTCATTCTGACATGTATTTAGCCATACTTTGCTTTATTTTCTTATGATTTAAATCTCTTGCACAGCCTTGCTAGCTAATAATTTTCTCTTTGCAGATAGCGAGTCACATTTTCTGTTGCACCTGACTTCTCCGGTCTCCAGGTCCCTCTCATTCTCATCAAGTTCAGAGATGTTACCAACTCTTCTTTCCAGGCCTCACTCTTTATACAGAGGCAAAAGACAGTGCTGAAACACTGCCTAGAGAACCTTTCTGACAGAGATAAGCACCAGCTGTTGCATTACTCCACTGGTTTTTTTTAAAGGTTACCTCTGCTGGAGAGCTCAGAAGCTGACTAGAAAATATTGAAAGGAGTAATGATTCAGTCAGAGTCTGTCTGGTGTAAGGAGTGCAAACAAAGGGCTCACTCTTGCATATTTTATCTAACCCAGTGGTAATACCCTTTGTGATCTAATCAAACCCAGAACTCACACTAAATCTCTCTATAAAGAACATGATTTGAGGAAAAATGTTGAGATAGACTATTAAGCTATTTGGTAATCTTTACAAATCATGTGCATGTTCATTATTGTAAGAAGAAAAAGAAAACAGGTGTGGGAATGTATGTTGCAATTACTTGCAATTGGCAATTTACATGTCACTAATCTACTATGAGTTCATTTGGCTGTAGTGCAAGGTCTTGACATTTTTATATACCAAATCAGCCCTTTGGCAGGTGAATTTAATGTATCTATTTGCAGCTGCCTCCTTTTCTAAAACACTTAATGGTAGGATATTATGGTGGCATTCCTACAAGTCTCACCGAAGGATGCCACAAAGAGATGGTGTTGTCAGTGCATGCAAGTTTCCATTCCCTTTTGACTAATGAGAAAGAAATTGTTAAAAATTTTAACCGTGTGTGAAGATATAGCTTCAGTTTATTCTTACTTTTATAATTTGCTCTTCTGGATTTTTTCCTTGTGCAATTTTATTCTGATTTTGTTTAGTGATTTGTTTTTTCACAGTGAAGTTGCTAACCATATTAGATGTTCTAGATGCAAATTTAAGTCTGTTCAGCACACTTTAAATTCACACACTTTGTCCTATTTCTATCAAAGTGTGGTTATGCATATGAGAGGCTAATCTGTCCATATTTCTATTCATGATAGCCTCCAGGAAACTTCCTTTACTGGAATGAAGATATTTCAAGCAGTGAGAAATTGGAAGCTTGTGACCCATATGGCATTCCTATTGGGTCAAAAGCCTAAATACTCTTACCAGCTGATGTGACAAGGAAAGACTGTAAATATTCACAACAAAAAAGAACATGAATTATTTCCATGCTTGATGTTGCTTTGTGCTGAAGCTCTTCCTGATTAAAGTGTTCCTAGCTGCCGAAAGGAGTGGTTTGATTCTGACTTTTGCAGGCATGCACATACTTCTCTTCCTATTGCTATGAAGAAAATCCTTTCTTTATTTTCCTATTTATTGGTTAGAGTGAGGTTTTCTACACTTTCAACTTTTGTCTTACTGTCTTCCCAGAAACGAAACAGTAAAAGAAACAGCAAACAAGTACAGTTCTCTGAGGTATGTTTTAGGACTTACATTAGTGAATATACAAATAGACATGCTGCCACTGGTATGTCCAGGAGTTGTCAGGACAAGGTCCCTAGTGTTACAATTGATTTGTTCATATGTAGCCACTTCAGTTTATGCAGGACCTCAGTAAATCCAGTATAGGGTTGCTCAGCACTTAACTATTTTGGCAATTTCAAACAATCACTCCCATTCTGTCAGGGAAAAATATTTTCAGACAATGTATCAATCCCCGGTATAGTTTAAGAACATTGTCAGATTTTCATACGAACTCTATGCACCCTATTTCAGATTTTTCAGTAGATGTGGTTAGATGTGACTGTAGCTGTGCTCTGTGATGACATAAAATGCAGGTATTTCTCTGGTGCAAAGCTTAAAATTTTTGATTCCTTAGCAGCTGGGAAAAAAGTCAAGACAAAAACTTCAGGGCTGTGAATTCACTTTAAAACTTAACTTGAAGCACTAGAAACACTGAAACTCAAGTAGTTATTTCTCCTTGGGACCTTCTCTACATATGTGCCACTAATGATGGTACTCAGTTTATTACTTAATTTGATAAAAATAGTACCATAAATCTATAAGCATGACAACTGTTCACTGCTATTGACAAATGAGAGCCATGGAGTGTCTTGATGCCCACCCAAGTTACTCTTGTGGCCAGCTCTACACATTTCATTTAATATGGTGTTCCAGGAAACCACTGAAGCTTCATTGACTCAAGGACTTGCCCTGTTAAGTTTCAATGGAATGTGGTAAGAATATCATTAGGTAGTCTACAGTAGCTCATTTGTGGTGTCTTTTAACATGGAAGTAATGTCAGTTAGGAATCAAATAACATAGCTTTTCACCTCTGTCTGCTTTCTTCTCAAACTTCTTCCTGAGGTTTTTCTATCATGATCTTCTCAATAGGTATAAATATGGAATAATAGTTCAGTGACCCAGTTTTCAGTAACCTCCATCATGGGAGAATAAATTCCTTCTGCTTTGTTAGTGACTGTTAGAGGCATTAAAAGGGAGTTTTGATGTCTAGGTTAGAAAGGGAATGCATGGAAAGTGTAAAAAGTTTGATTCTCCTAATTCAGTGGTTATAATGCTTAAATCCCAAGACAGCAACAGTTGCTTCTTGAGGGTTAAGTGAACGGAAATAATTTAGAAACCTCACTTTTGTCGCATATCAGAAAGGATGTTTTTCTTGAATTGCAAGGTGATTCAATGGGTATTAATAAAATCTGCCCATGGCAAGCCAATGTTTGTTTATTTCTTTATTTGTTTATATATTTATATTAATGAGAACCTGTCTACTTCAAGTTGGTTATCCCAGTTAGGAAATATTTTGTATTTGTTGCTGCAAGTTTGTTTATCTAATTTTTTATATTATGAGAAAAAAATTTGATTACTTCAGATTCATGCACTGATGGACATTCAAAGTTTATGTAAAAGGATGGAAGCACGCTCAAAGATGCAAACTTTCTAGGTTATGCTGTATGTTTTTAGAATGTGCTGGATTTGGAACTGAGAAAGTCATAATGCCTAAGTGATGATATGAAGAGCACTTAGTATTTTCTCTTTGCTTTGTGAAGATCTAAAAAACAATAAGCAAGGTAAATAAAAGAGAGAGTGCAGAAATTCAGAAACACACTTAACAGGAAGACTTTTTTTTATTTGTGTAAAGATGATGCAGTAGTTATGCTATCTTTCGTTGTAAACATGAACTTTATGTGCAAGAATGCTTAAATATAGTGGAAGCAATGTATGTTCCTTAGAATGTCCTGAAACGACATACACAAGAAGTCAGAAAGGTGAACATGTGAAATGGAATTAGGTAAACTATTGCCTTGACAGGCTAATAGCATATTGCAAGAGTACTTTAAAACAGAAATGGGACCTGTTCTTAATTCCTCTTTCCTGTATAGAAAAGGGGAAGTGGAAACAACAGGATATTCTTTTCCATGTGTTTCCTGATAGGAGTGAAAGATACTGGAAGCAAAATAATACCTGTTTTACACGGAGATTATGGTGATTTCTTGGATGCTCAGAAAATGTATCTAAAATATAGTAGCATAACATAAGCCTTTTCTCCATTTTAGAACACATATATACATTTCTAAAGTTCTGAAGGTTGCTCACAAGTTCTTAAGAACACAAACTCTCATTGGTCCCAGACCGATAATATTATGAATTCTTAGTAGCTTGGAACCTAAATGTGTGGCTTGTTTTTTGTTTTGTTTTGTTTGTTTTTTTGTGGGTTTGTTTTGTTTGAGCTTGTGTGTGTGTGTGAGTGTTTTGGTGGTTTTGGGGGGTTTTGGGGTGGCTTTTTGTTTTGTTTTGGGGGATTTTGTGGTGTTTTTGTTTGTTTGTTTTGGGTTCTTTYTGGGGTTTTTTTGGGTTTGGTTTTGTTTTTTTGGGTTTTTTGGTGGTGGTGGTGGTTGGGGTTTTTTTGTCTTTTGTTTTTTTCCCTGGCATTCCAAATTGCTAGAATTCTATCTGGCTTATAAAATCACTGTTTCCAAAAGTGCTTGCAAGGAAACGTGTATGACAATATGTCCCTCGGAAATAAAATACATATTTTTYCTTTAAAGCCTGAGAGGTCTTCTAGGCAACTTTGGAGACATTATCAAGAAACAAGGATGTATTTCACTTCTAAGTACAATCTTGTCTACCTATTTTTAGGTAGCTCTAATGCCTCAGCAAAAATCTGTGAAAGATGAAATTTAAGGACAAAATGTGCAAGATCAAGTACCTGTGGACAAATAGCAGAACAAAAAGAACTACCTACCCCCAAACCAAAAAAAACCCTGAAAAGCAAAAATCTGTAACTGTGGATACATCAATAAAATATGACGGAGAAGGATGACTAGTTGTCACTATAAAGCTGCCATGAAAAAGGGAAATGTAGTGTGAGGAGTTACCAGGCAAATATTTCTTGGTGAAATCATCATTGTTTTTGCAGCAAGAAGTGATAAGAGCTCACCTGAACTACTCTTTATGTGACAGGCAGTAAATGTTTAAAAAAAGAGAAAGTCAACCTTCAGAAATTGTCCAAAATTTATTTCAGGAAAACCATTTCAATGTGCTGTCTCAAAGGGGACTGAAAACTCGTATGATTTAGCAATAGGAAGATGAGCAGAAATATAATCATTCTCTACTAACTGGGAACAATGGCTGCAGATAGAGAAGAGTTAAACACTGTAGAACAATACTGCTATAAAAAGGTAAAAGCTTGAAATAAATTAATTTAGCATATAAATAAGAGGGTTCAGAGAGTTTTAGAAGAAGTTTGACCAGTTTTTAAATAACACTTGTTTATTGTATAAAAGATTTTATTTGGAACTTTGTCACGCAAATAGAAGGGATAGTAACTGATGATCTGCAATTATATTTCATAACTGTGAACTTTCTACTTACTTTTTTTTTTAAGGTCCTTAAACATTCCCAGAAACACCACTATCTGACATTAAAATGTAATGATACACATAGTTTACCAAACATTCATACTGGTACAATTTTATAAGCATACATTCTAGTCTATGTAAGACACACTCAAATTAAATTCTGATGAGAGTTTTCTTCAATTACTTTTATTTCTGTTCCTGTTTTAATTCCAGCAGTTTACCTGCGACTTCCTACAGCACCTTTGAGATGTTCCTTCAGAGCTCATACAGCTCTTCCTGTATCACTCAGAATGTCTGTGCTTGTGAGGGCTGGTCTGACACATGCAGAGGTAATAAAGCTTGGCCAGAAGTTTAGCCAACTTTTATAAAGTTCAGTAAAATCTTGGTAAAGAATCAGTGCCCAGTTCTTCTGCTCTCTTCAAGCTAATTTTGAAACCAATAGCCAGGGATTTCAAAATGCTTCTCAAAGGGGGTAGCTGTTATTTAATGCTTTTTTTTTTTTGATGTAAAGGCAGTAGGAAAACAAGAAGGTAGCTTGTTCGACATCACACAGCAGATTCATAGGAAAGCTGTGAATAGTTACCAGGAGTACTAGTCTGGCACTTAAGTCTTCAGACTGCACTGTCTTTAACAGTTTGAGTTCATACATTATTTATACTTACAAAATAACAGTATTCTGCAATACTGAAGAATTAAATTAGGCAACTCCTTGCATTTTGCCAAGATCAATTAGAAGGAAGCATTTTGCCAGAGCCCAGAGATGGATTTTTCGCCTGAAATACTAAACCAAGAATTTATTACAGAGCTATGCTGGTGTGCAAAAGGACAGACTAGGCTACAAAATCTCCCCTAAAACTCAGATTTGCAGTATCTAAATTACAGTATGTTCATCCTTCTTAGTGGTAAATGTATGAAAAATTTGGAGCTTAATGTTTCAGTAAAATCAAAGAATAATGATGCAAATAATATAAATAAGATCATCAATAAATCTTGTGAGATAATAAAAATTATATTAATGAAATAAGAAGGAATTGAGATACGTTCTATGAACTCATGACATTTCAGTGCCCTTTGAAGTGCATATCAAAGATGCCTTGGGAAAATAATATGCACTAAATGACCAGTCAAGAGTTCTTCAAATACATCATAGGACAACAGTATTTATTTATTTATTTATTTATTTATTTATTTATTTATTTATTTATTTATGTGATACAAGTTATAAATAGTAATGCATGTAGCCAAGAAGGATTATTGTGAGGTTTCAAATGAACTGTTTGGCCTGATACAATATTGGGGTATTTTTTTCTTCTGAAGAACTGAAGAAAAACATTGCTTACATTTCAGAATGGAAACAAACTAAATATAGTTGTTTCTTAAACAATAAAATTTCAGTTCTTCTCTAAACCCACATTTCAGTTATGGAATTGTGTTCTGCATTTTTCCACCAGAAGATAATATATTTTAGACCATTCAGGAGAAACAGAGAAACATGTAAATAGCCTAAATGAAAAATTTACCAAGTAATTATTGGCAAAGCTGCTTACAGGCTGCAGAATTAAAGAGAAATTTTGAAACATTTGTAGCCTCACAGAAATCATGAAAGTGGCTAGATTTATTTTTGTCTGAGTTAGCTTTTCATAACAACAACAACAAAAATAAATTGACCTTGACAGGAAGTGAGCATTAAAAATATTAACACAGTTCACTGTGTTCTAAGTAAAGAAGAAACATCACTGGTTCTTCCACTACCATTTTTTATTTTGTTTTATTGCACTTTATCACACAGTGCTTCAAAGGAGAGGTTTTTGTATGGTAAGAGAAGGCAATGGTCTGTAGCTTACTTTTACTGCTATTAAGATTAATCTATCACTCCTTCTGTCAATTGTATTTGACGAGAAGCTTCTTACACTTCAACTTTGTCATGTGGTGACAGATAATTCTGCTTGTTTGTGCAATTTCCTTCTTTGCAGAGGCTTCACTATGAAGTGTCTCATTATTAACCACCAGCATTAGATACGATTTTTGTACTACATAGGCTTAAAAAAGGGGAAAAAACCTCCAGCAATAACAAAACTTGTTGATGAATGTGGAAAGGATGAAAGGAAAAATAACTTTATAGCATCACATTGAAATGGTGGCAAACATTATTTCCTGAGGAGACAGGAAATAGCAATTTGTTGGAAGCAGAAATACACTGGAAATAGAATACCTACTTTTCCCATTTCTTGACTTGTGCTCCCATCAAAATCACAGAGATAATGCACATGATATGTTAGGTACATTTTAAGCACCATGAAGTAGTCTATCTGAAAACACTGCTATTTTTGTGGAAAATAGTTATGGATCCATGTGGCAAAGCAATGGATTATTGTTGGTGTACTTAATTCTAAGGAATCCAGATGTGTTTGGATTTGTGGCGTTCTTTGTTTCAAGCCAAGTGTCCCAAAGTCTCAAAATTACTTTGCAGGTAATCAACTCCAAGTCCACAGGGCCTATTGTCATTCTTCCAGTGGACCTCAGCCTTGCTTTGACCAGTTACTCAGCAGTGAGAGTAATCTCTGTGCATATTCAATTTTTTTCTCAATTTGCTAGCAATATCATCACAAAAACTGGATGGTAATCATACTTCTTTCCCTTCTACTTTGCCAAGCAAATAAAGGGTTCATGTGCTTTCTGTTTAGATTTAAAAACACTACAATCCAGGAAAAATGGTTTACATCCCTTGTCTTTTGGCATAAGTGGCTATACAGAGTCATAAAGGAAAGGTTTAATGCAGGGAAAACTACCAAAATTAATCTGTTGCTGGTTTTGCTGTAAATGAGTTTACTATTATTTTGTTAAGGATGGCTTTAAAACAGTGTTATATTTTAAAAGGAAGGATTAATGTTGAAAATGTTTAGTTAATGTTTTGGACATAACTTGGGAGATAATCCATTTGTTATGCTCACAATAATGTAAATGTATTACAGTGTGAATGTCACTTCTCTGGTATGTGAAAATGTGCAACATTTATGTGAAATATTTTTAAAAATCCATTCTTTTATCAATATATCTACAAGGAAGAGTTTGCTGTTGTCCCATTATTCAAACATCTGTGACTTTGAAGAGGCTTAGCTGAGAGAGACTTTAATTTTTGCATACAGTTTGAGAAAGGACAGTAAAGCTCAAAGGGACATCTAAGAACATAGGTTTGCATGGAGGAGGCAGACTCTTGGGTTGGGAGGCCAGTCAGTCTGTACATTCCTCAGAGAGGTTTTAGGGTCCCAAGACAGTTCCTGAAACAACTCATCAAGGTTAATTTACAGATAAATTTCCTATCTCAAGCACAAAAATTAATTTACAGAGAAATACACTATTCTGCGCTTTGTTGCTCAGTTGTAACACCTGTTGGCTGATTTCTCTTTTTCATCTTTTTATTTTTTAGGTGACTCTACAGCTTGTGAAAAAATAACTACAGAAATATTCATTTTACATTAAATGGCATTATATAGGAACTAGTTTATCTCATATATTGCAAGCTGCTTCGGGATACACACAATGCATGCAAGCATATCTTAGTCACTAAACATGAATATAAGAGCCTTGTCATTACAATTATACATATCCTATAGAAGAATTGCTCTGATAGGGCAGATTTAGTGACTGATTTGACATTGGCAACATAGATCACACACTGATGTACCAAACATTGCAGTACTATGAACTGTCATAACGCAATAGTGAACATTACCTGCTGTAAAACTTTGGCTATAGAAAAAGTCAAAATGTATAGATCTACATCATTTCATGTGAACACACCTATATGAACAGAATCTTGAATAATTCCTATTTTTATCATAAAAGATTTCCCAGTTATTGAAATAATAGCTTGTCATTGTCATATCTAGATGCTTCCTAAGAAAATGAAAGAATTTTATGACTCCTATAAATTGGTTTGAAAATCTCTGCTGCCATATGCAATGATAGGCATGGGGTTGTGTGAAATATTGCTACTAGGACGCTTTCCATTTTTCAGATATGTGGCATTAATTGGAATTTAAGATACAGTACAATGACTTGCTGTTCAAGCTTCTTAGACAAATTTCTGTAGTGGTTGCAAGGGAATTATTTTGACGACATAGACTAGAGTAATTTGTTAATCTGCTGGCAAAGATCTGATAAGGTTTTTGGGGTTTATAAAAGGTAGCATGACATTTCATTTCTGCACATCTGATCTAAAATCTGAAGAGCATCACACTCTTTTGCAGCTTGAATAACCCTTCTGAGCTGAGATAGTGTCATTCTGAAGGGTGAATAAGTAGTGTAAGACCTTTCACAATACAACTTTTGCTGAGATTTAGCACACATGGTCAGCTACTACTCATGGATTTCTACAAGCTTCATTCTTTCTGCCACAGTGCAACAACTRTGTCTTTAAATACGTAATTTATAATTTTATTGTATTTTCTGATATTACTTCCAAAGGATGAAAGCCTCCTAAAAAGAAGTAGGTGGAATGAAGAACGCAAGAAGGCAAGAACACAAATTCCAAAAATTATTCCCTCTAGTAATTTACCTAAGATTCTCTGTAGAATGTGCATTCTGTGAATTAGTAAAAAAAAGCCAGTGACTCAGCCATTGCTCTGGCTTTTTTTTTTTAAGTTATATATATTTTCTGTTCTCTGGATTAACAAAACTCTCTTGGAGTAAGCACCAGATTATAATTTTATACAAATATTGCTTTGTGCTGTAAAATTTGCTTTCTTTTGCTACTCTTTTGACATTACTTCTTTTTGATCATGCGCCACTAAACTTTTCTCTAAATACTGAATAGTTAGGAAAAAGCTACAAGAACTAAAGTTCTTTGGTGTGAAATATTTAGTCTCTCTTGCAGGAATGAATTTTAGTGAACAGTCTCTAAAGCAGCWATAATTTTTCTACTTCTTTGGTCATTCTCCTAATATCCCCATAAAGTAATGTTAGCAAACATGTGAAGAAATGGACATGGGAACACAACACAAGCATGTGCCTCTTGTGCCTCTTTAGAAATATCAGATCAAAAAGACCTGAGTGAGTACCAAAGGATATTCAATAATTGTTTCCATCACTAAATTATTCCACACTCATCTTCAGTAGATCCATAACCA
Organism: Amblyornis subalaris; assembly: GCA_018881555.1. Lineage (NCBI taxonomy): Eukaryota > Metazoa > Chordata > Aves > Passeriformes > Ptilonorhynchidae > Amblyornis > Amblyornis subalaris. The sequence continues at coordinate 740,593 of JACAXG010000133.1, read as the reverse complement.
CCCCGTAACACCTCTTTCCTCCTGCCCTCTAGATAAAGGGTTCATAAGGCATGTTTGTGAGCTAAGCCTAAAGCCCTACAGGAGAGAAGATACTCTCTAAAATCAGGATGTAATTTATATCTCTAAGATCAAGAGGCAAATCTTTGTTTCAATGAATTCAGTGGATAAACTGTTAGTTGCAGGTTTGGTCAAAGTTAAGACCTGAAGACAGGCTGCTCCTTTGGAAACTACAAACTGCTGAGGTGCTTTAAGATACCAAAATCGATTGAATTCTTTCATGACCAACACTGGGAGATTTAATTTTTGTAGTATCTTTTTATATTCAGATCTATCCACAGTCTATACAAATCAAGGTTTATACAAATCAATATACAACTTATAGTTATGGCATGAAGATTTCCTTGGGTTTTTCTTCTCTTCCATTTGTGCCATTGTTTTATTCCTGTTAATTGTTTGTAACCTTTTTGAATCCAGTCCCAGGAACACCTGGTCAGACAGAACTTGGGAAATGTGTAAAATTCACAAATTTTGCCTGGAACAGTGTCCTACTCATGGCATTTAAAAAAAAAGTGTCTTAAAGAAGAGCTGCTGCCAGACATGGAAGGCTAATGCTGACCCTACTTCCAGACAATGACAATGACACCCAATGACCATTTAGGATAATAAAAAGTTTGTACTGATTTTCCAGACAATATATTTTGCATAAATACTTCTGATTATAGGATGACAGTGGACAACTTGTGTAAAGATGTTTTATGCATCTTTCCAGTCTCACAATGCTTAATGTGTTTGTTATTTTTGGAAACCAGCTAATACCATTGGATATTCATGAAGGGGGTCATAAGTTAATTAATAGTCTCTAGAAGTGGCAAATTTAATTAACACTAAGGATTTTTTTTCCCCATAAATACAATTATGCAACTGGAGTTCTGTAGTTAGAGAGACGAATGTAAGAAATGTATGTATAGCCCAGAAGCAAAGCAGTGAATTATTGCACACCTTGCTAAACAGTGTCCTATTAAATAATTTTCAAATGGAAATGAAGTAAGAGGCATACTATACTAAAAATAGACTTAATTATCAATGTTTTAAAATTTTAATTATAGTGAATGAGTTCAGTGGTAACTTGAGCCATAAAGCAGAATGGAATCTTCTTTCCAGAAATTCAGAGACAAGAGAAAAATGCCTTGCCCTGCATTATATGCATAATCTGAAACCTCTTACATGTAAGTAGATTTGAAGACTTCTGCTGAAAAGAGGATTTTTTAATCTTGCAAGAAGGGTCATGAGAGATCTGAGTGTGATTCAAACAGCAGTTCTCCATTGTCTTAATGGTGCAATTTTTTTCATCAAGTAGATGAAAAAGTATAGAATGGTTATTTTAATACTCCTGGCAAATAAGCATGCAAACCTGAAATTTTAGTGTTTGAAATTGTGGGGTTTTCTACTTAAGACTGACCCTTCTCAAATGGATATTATTTACCTTGCATAGGCTTCTTGTCTATGAATTATGGTTGTATGCATAGTCAGATGGAAAGCAAATTCTTTTAAGTTAAGATGTCTAGTACTTTTCTTCTGTATTTTAACCTCTCATATACATCATCAAATTAGCACATTAAAACCATGCATTAAATGATTTAATGTAAAATTTAATGATTTAATGCAGCTCTGCATATCTTGTCAGAGACACAGCAGGGAACTTCTTTAGCATAACACAGCATAGCACAATGCTAATGAGAGTAGAAGAGCTGGAAGAGTTAAAAAGAATGGTTTTCTTTTTCTACAAGTCAGTATTTGGCAGAAAGATATGGGAGGTTAACAAGTAAGTCTGTACTATTGGGAAGCTGTAAGGGATGAACAGGAATGAACAATAGTAGATCAGAAGCCAGATCAACCATGAATTATCATCATACTATCCATAACACAGGGATTCTTGATCTTCTGTTTCCAAAAGTCTCGATATCAATTTTTATGGTTATTTCCTTAAATCTAGTTCAGACAATCAACGGACAGATGCTGCAACTGGAAATGTTAGATCTCGGTTGCAGTCATTAAATGAAAATGGCAATGAGTTCTTGAGGACTCAAAAWCTGAACTAGAGTCTGGAGGAGAGATACAGATTACCATTCAAACGAGATGGGTATGGTCATTAGGTACTTGATTCAAATAAGTTAATATAGGATAAAGTCTTGATCCATTTTTTATGCTAAAAAATGTGTCGTACATCCATTGAACACAACCTATATATGTACAGTTTTAGGTCACTAACAATGGGGAGAAAATTGTCTTAATTTAACAATGAAAATGGATGAAACATTAGTACCACAGCTTCTTAAATGCATTAACTTGCATTGTTGCATACAAAATATGTAGAAATTAATAGTTACTGCATATCAGACAAAGCTAAGCTGCAGAACTTGCTCAGGAGTTTAAGTCCTGGAATTTGCAAGCAATTCCAAGGGTGAAGGCTGGTGCCAATTCATTGAGTGACGTGAGTTAAAAGGGGAACTACAGAAAAAGGGTAACGGCCTAATGGCAATGTCATTGCCAGGTCATGAGATTGAATGAACAAGGAGTATGTTGCTGGAAATAAAGCTTGTGTCAAATCCTGTGTCTTGGTAGGAAGAATTGATTTGCAATTAAAGAGGAGTTAGAGGCAGAATTCGAGTTGTAAAAGTCTAGTAAATTGTGTTGATTGCGACAAAATATAACTCAAAGTCCTATTTGTGGTCCATGTACGAGAATATTTCTGAAGTAAAATGTGACAAAGATTCCATTGGATTCCAGAAGAAAGGAATGCACTATTAGATGATCAACAAATTATACTCAAAACTGGAGAGAAATGGCTATATGTCTTATCACAACAATATTTTGCACTGTATCTGGAAAAAAAAAAGAAGGATTCAAAAGGTACTCAAATATTGCATTACATCTGTGGGTGAAAACCTCATATCTTTATCCGAAAGAACTGCCTCTGGACACACCTTCAAATAGGAGCTCTGCAGTTCCCCTGAGATGCCTAAAGGGAATTACAGACAGGAAACTTTCTTCAGGGTGAAGTGAACTATTATCGATCTTGCCACGTTGTCAAAGGCACTGAAAAGACCCTACAGAGTTATGCTGGTTAGTATTTCACTGAGACACTTCTACTTGAAATGAAATTTGTTTCTGAAGTACAAACAAACTTGTGCATGTACAGCTAACCATACTTTTCTACCTGAGCTATTAGTTAACTCTACTTCAGGCAACACAATTTCTCTTCTTTGTACTTGGGGGATGTATTTTATTCCCTCTGTGTTGATACTTCTCACAGGCCTGAGGCAGAAACAAACACAGCTCTGGAAGGAAAGATAATTATCATAAATATTTACTAATTAATTAATTATTATTCTGTAAGTGTGACCAGCTGATATGTTGCATATTACAGTTATCAAGATGTTCTGCCTGTTGTTCTGCCAGGACTTAATTGACAAATTCTTTTTCAACATTAAATCCATTAATATGAAATATATCATTTATACAGCTTCCAAACAATTTTTTCTGTGCATTTTCACTCAGACTGCTACCATAGTCACCTTTTTAGAGCATGCTGAGAACACTGAAAGGAGTTAGAGGTTAGAATAAGTTTAATTTAACACAACCCATACAAGAAAATCTTATGAATAAGGATAACTTAAAGGCTGTGATAAGGTAGAAAGGCTTTGAAAAAAATCCTTCCTTCTCCTACCAGGTCCTTGAAAAGCTCTTGAAAATGGCTGTAACCATTTTATCACATCTGGATTTTTGAAAAATTACTTTTCTGCTAGTGTTAGACCTAGCTAGTTTCTGCATATGTTAGACCATATGTCTGCTCTCTACCCTTTTCGGAGTCTCTCAGTCCATGTTTACTGGAGAATTGTGTCTTGCCTGTTCTCAGCTTTCATTGCTTTCAGGGAAAGAGCCATCTCTTCCAGAAGGGATCTTCTCTAATTGGCCTTCAGTGAAGACAAACGAGAAGACACCTTTTCTTTTTCTGCCCAGCTGACCATTTTAAAAGGACACAATCTACAGCCTTTGATAACAAATAAAAGAAGTGTGCTATTGGCTGGCTATGCCAGCCAGGAGGCTTGAAAAAGATAACTGTTAATTTCATACCCCTAGCTGTGAAAGAAAAGTAAGATATTTTAATATCTTTCAGTATCTAAATGCCTTTCTTGGATTTGTTTTCAATGGATTAACAGAAGTTTTTAGAGAAGGAGAGTGACAGATAGAGAGGTAACCAAACTTTTGCCTTAGAAAGAGTCTGGAACAGCACAATGAAGATAGGATTATTAAGTTAACCTCATATTTATCTTCTATATCTTAAATATTTCTATTCATATCTATTGTTATGATCCTACTGCTAATGCTGTACTGCATTTTATCCAGACTTTGCTCTGCTTAATTCTCTTTGGACTCATATATTGCATATATAGTTTTTCTATTATAAAATTATCATTAAGGTTTTGCTACGTTTAGTGAGAAAAAGTACTGGTCTGTACATACACATACATTAGTTATCTTCTTCATTAGTACACACTAGTTAACTATATATAGCTACCACATAAATGTCTCTTTCAGTTTATAGYTGAATCCTTCCATTCACTTTTTATATAGAAGACTGTATGCATTCACAAGGAATGATTACTAGGTTTCCTTTTCTATATGAAAGCTGTATGTATTTCTTTCTCTCAAATCACTACTATGAATAATCAGTCCATTTTGCTCAAATGAATTACAGCTATGATTTTTTTTTCATTCTTTTTAATGTAACAAATGGAGGCTGCTAATGCACTGCGTGATGGTCAGCATCATCCATGAAGTCTCAGTTCTTGGACAATTTTAGGGCATGGAAACTGACAGACTCTTAAAAAAGCGCTAGAAGCTCTATAATGACACTGAACTATTCCCTTTTGTTCAGCTCTACTATACAAAGAAGAGCCAAGTCTTGCTTTCAGGAAGTCTGGTACAGAATTCCTCTGACCCATCTCTGCAAACAGAATAAATGCTGGTTCTAATGCCTCAGGTCAATTTGACCGAGGCAATAGAGGGAAAAAGTATGCGTGGACACAGAAAACTCTTGAGTTAGTCTCACTTGACAGGACCTTTGCTCTCTGCTTGCCTGTGTCAGTGTCCATGAAAACTTGGGGTTACTAAACAAAAACTAGAAAGAGATTTTAAAACACATACAATAGTGACTAAATCCACTTTAAATGTCAGGGCCTCTTTGGTAAAACTGATGTTTTGTTGCAAGAGAGTGTTTGTTAAATGAGAAAAAAAAAAGTCAAATGACTTCTTGTGTCAACCCAATTCAGAATTTCAGAAATGAAAGGTGCTCCTCAGTAGACTACTGCTACTGTCACATTCTCAAATATCTTAGAGGAGGATGAAACAGGACAGACAAGCGTGCATTAATGACAAAGACTCAGAAATAAGATTGCAGTTGTGCTTCTGTGTGTAGAAGTATAGACCAGGAATCACTTAATCCTAGACATAAAAGATTTTTCCAGCAAACTCTTAGATAATCCTTCAACCAGATGTCAGCAGCAGAATAGTTTCAGATGGATAACTGCTTATCTAAACCCATCATCAGTGGTGGCTTTCTTGACTGTTCTCATTATTTGTATTCAAGGTGTTTTTTCATTTTCATAGGGCAGGAGGGAACATTAAAAACAAGCAAACAAATAAATAGATAAAGCAAAAATACCACTCCCCCAAACCTTTGTGAATTTCCTTTCCCTGAAACAGGTGATCAAACTGAGCTGCTTTTGCAGACTGTGTTTCAGTTTATAGAGGCCCTATCATCTTTTTCTGTGGGAAGGGCAGTCTGTGCTCTTGAAGCTGTTCTCACCGTCACACATTCAACTCTTCTGTGGAGGGAGAATGTAATCTGTTCTTCCAGTCCTGTAGAAAAGGCTGTGAACTGCAAATCATGCAAGGTCAATCACCCTCTCCCTGTATGTCTATAGGGTGTGAAGGTTGCAAGCTAGAGCTATTCATTCTCTGAGCTGAGAGGGAATGAGTCCCCACATGACCATTCTAGAAGCTGTTAGTGCATGAGTGTTTCTAGTAAACTAGCATTTTGTAAATTATTTCAGAAACAGAGGTGGTTTCTATCTTTTCTTTCTTCATGCCTGGAAATACTGACATGTCTCCAGGGACTGCAAAAGCCCAAGTATAAAACTTGTCTTCTGAAGTGTTTCTCCCAAATGTAAACTTAAAGGTTCACCAAGGTGACAAACAAGAGTAAGTCTCTTTTTCTGAACATTGTTTCTTCAGTTACAAAAATTGGTTTTGCTTGTTGAACTTTGAACTTTGAAGTGAAACCTCAGCTACATCTTGAAATACATTAGTTGAACAAGCCACTTTATCTCATCTTTAAACAGGCAGAATACCAATGGGCAAAGCTCAGATCTTTTACCTCTATGTCTGACAGTTCTCTGATTTCACTGTCTTAGATGGAATTCTATTCAGTTCAACAACCTCATTCAAATTCAGTCTTAGGGAGTTTTGTAATTTTGATTGTACTAATCCTCTCCTGCCCCACCCCCTATAAATAAAATACATAAAGTTTGGAGCATTTTAGCTCATGTTAGGGAGCTAATTATGATATTGTTTCTCTTTAAGGTAGTCTCAGAACTTTACTTCTGAAACCTTGCCTTTTCTTACTTAATGTACTACTGTGTACATATTCACTCCTTAGGATATGAACCATTTAAAAATATTCAAATACCATAATAAATGCATGATTTAAGAAACATGTCAGTGTTTCTTCAAAGAAAAATATTTATACTATTGTGCCTTCTCGGTGCATGGCAAAAAACCCAACAACCCATAACACTTATGCTATTCTAGCCACCAGTAATATCAATTTGGCCTGCTTCACACAATGGGTCTTGTCTCAAAAATTTTTTAGAGTATTTTTTTGCTTGTTGATTTATTATTTCCCTACAATCAACATTCTTATTGTTCTTACCTTTCTTAGATTCTTCAACATTCTTTTCATTCTTACCTTCTAGGCATGGTGAATGTTTATAATTTGCTAATAGGATGGCTTTCAACTTTGTATAGATTATCAAAGAAAAAAAATAACCATGCTAGTTACCTACAATATCTTTTGTGCAGTTCTTGTTTTGTTTTTCTTTCAGGATCTACTTCAGGGTTAGGAATTTGATAAGGTTTGTGCAATGAGAAATGGAAATATGCTGATTTAGTTCATAAATTATGACAGTTACTTGATACTTGGCAGCTTCATGAGGCAGACACTGTCACATCACACCCAAAACATGCAAAATAACCAGATTAAAAGCTGTATCCTTCTACAAAACCACAGAGTATATGACAGACAAAGCATTTCAGAAAATGTAGCAGCATTTCTTGATTGTAGTTTATGGGGATCTGTTAGAAAAGCAAAGAAGATTGAATTTTGTGGACCTTTCAGGGTATGAAGTTATATATGAAGTTCAGCAGTGTCTTCGGAGTGTCTATCACAAGGACATGCCTGTAAGCGTGTGTCTTCAGAGTTCATCAACTAGTACAACATAAACCTTGCATAACTGCTGATCCTGCAACACCAAATATTGGTCTGTGAAGTATTTGAGAGGATAGGCTATCACCATATTATTAACATTTTCCTCCTTGCACTGGTGCACTGGTATTTATTTCCTTTTAAGTCAAAATTCAGTATTATATATGTCTTTGATTTCTATTTTTCAAAGATCCTATTGGTAGTTTGCTATGTTACGCCATGACACATTTGGTGGGAATAAGAGATAATGATAATTGTAATCTTCAAGGATCACCTCTCCTTAGTTCAATTCTTACCTTTTCATTTCAACAAGAATTACATAATTCTGTATTTACCAATGAAACAACAAAAAGATGTTCAAAATTAAATTACTTCAGTGTTCTTCCCTGCATTGCTTTGATAAGCTATTACAATAGTATAATCATCTTAATTGTCACTCTTTTGATCATTTTGGTACCAAGAAATGCATCAAGAAATGACAGTGCCTGAGATACTCCAGAGGCTTGGTTGTCTGTTATAAATTTCCTTACAATATCATTGCTATAGTAAAGGTTGTGTCAGCAGTTTCATTATAATGCCATTCTTCAAGAGGTGATAACTCAACCGTAAAAGCTGCTATAAGCTCAGCAAGGTCACAGTTCTCAAAGCCAATTTATCTAAATGATAAAAATATTTGACAAATTTAAAAAAGTAATGCAAATTATATAAATGTTTATATTTGCTCATGAAGAACATATAGTTACGAATTAAAAATTATCTGTTGTAGTTGCCCCTTCATTTTCTAATCTAATCTCTTTTCAGATGTCTTTTATAGCTGTGATATTGTTACATTTTTTAATTCCAGAGACATGCAGAAAAGTTCACATGTTATTCTTAGTAAAACCACTTCCGAATGAAAGCTGACCATACTTGGACACAGCATTTCATGTAGTTAACCATCGCTATCCAATACTGGCTAAATATATAATCTTTCTGTGTGTTTTAACCTCCCAAACATAAAGGCAGAATATTGTAGAGGGTAGTGAACAGATGTTTTTAAARTTAAATTTGATCTAGTCATTGTTGATTAGACATCAAATGTCCTGCATCAGATGCTAATGACAATTTTAATAGAATGAGATGATATTTGAGGATTTGTTCAATAAAAATCAAAACACAGCCAACAAAAAAGTTTTTCAAGGATTGAACTCAATTAAACCTGAAGTACTTCCATGAGGCTCTAAAAAGCTTGGAACTGTATCTACTTTTGGAAATGACTTTGATTAATGATGTCTGACACCTGTAAGAATTTAATGTTACCCAGGTGTGTTGTTTTTATTCTTGGTTCATCTCTGAATTGATTTTCAAACTAATAGTTAAATCTAAGTTCTGGTCTCTGAGAAAGACTGAGTTTTTGACAGTTTAGGGGTTTCATTACCTGCACTTCCATACGAGTATGGCATAAACTTTGAAATCTTATTGACCATGTTAGAAGTATTGGACAAATTTGGCTCTAGACAAAATGCCCAAATTGACCTCYCACTAACTATGTGACCAGAGACTACAGGTAAATCATGTAGGAGTATCAACTCTTTCTTTTCTTCAGTTTGAAACATCAACTCCTATAAAATGAGCTTTCTATGTATCATGCAGTGAGAAATCTTGAGTCTTACACCTATGTAGTAAACTAGACTGACTCTTAAATCAGTTTAACTGCTCCATTTCTCAGAACTGATTGCATGTGGTAACCTCTGTTTCTTGTTGTTAGGGTCTTTCTTGATGTTAATTGGTGTTTGTTATCTCTACCATCTTTCATATGACCTATTTTTTATGAAGGTTTTGATGGTTCTCAAGTTATAGAGTACCTCCACTTCCACACTTACTGTGTTATCTGTCAGTACACTCAGATATCAAGAGCCTATGATGAAGCATTGGAAGCATGTGGATAGACTTGAAGCCACATGTGGAGATGATACTGAAGTATCTTAACAGTGATTATACAGACTTTATCTGTAAAGTATTTTACGGATTTCAGTGTATGAATAAATCAGGCTAAGAATTTAGGCAGTTTAACCCTGTTGGGGCACCAGATCATGATTAAGAAGCTCAGCATACATGCTTGGTGTGGCCTACCCCCCTTATTTAGGACAACTGCTGTGGAAGATTCTTTGCCAGGTCAACTCTAGGGAACTTTGAGCCTGGTGGTAAGTTCTGAATGCTAGGCTTACAGTGCTGAAATTGCCAAAGAGACATTGAAAGAAAAAATATGGATCAAGTAAGACAAAGTAATGATAAAGTGAATTAAATTTTTGCATTCATTCTGTAACCTAGAATGACATTTTTCATTTAATTATTTTTTTAATACTGCCTAATAGATGTGATAGAAATGTTGAGAGATTCATTGTGGGCTGTCTACCCTTTCACAGAAGCTTGGAATATGAGCCTGAACACATTGTATATAGTAGGTTTGCTTTAAGATTAATAAAAATTATTTTCAGTGGTAGGCAACTGACTCCTGTTGAAAGCCATGGGGTTCTGCTGCCTCACTTCCAGTTAAACCTCCAGGAGTCCACCTCATAGAGCATTTTTTGCTCAGAATAAGGCAGAGACAATGAAAAGTTTTTTAATCCAAATATCCTGTTTGCTTCCACTCCCAGTTATGTCTAATGTCCTTACATTCCCTCCATTTTTATTTAGTGTTTCAGCCAAGACAGTTCATTACATTAGAGACTTTCACAGATACAGAGGTCACAACATCTACATTTTGAACAATGCTTTGAATATGTTATATCTTTTATTCTTTTTTTCCAGCAGTACCTCAATGGCCCTGTCTAACTGTGCTAGACAGTGTCATCAACAATATTACCTTTTACCCTTGCCTTTATTGATTATACATCAGGATTTACAGCATCCATGATATGAAAAAAAATGAGTCTTTATGAAAGGCAGACAATTATTTTCCAAAGTTATGATGATCCTTTGAGAATAACCCACTGCATGCACACTTTGGCATTTAGGGGTAGCCATAAAGCATGGCATGAAGGTATAATGAACCCCTAAAGAAGGACCATTATATTTGCAAACCTCAGTACCTGTATACATACAGACAACTTGATATATATACACAAAATATTTGCTTCTCTAAATGCTCAAGTTAAGTCTTTCTTTGAGATTTTTTTGCATTTGTTTTGGATTATTTATTCTAAACTAATAATGCAATCACATTATTACTTTTTTTGAAAGCTGTTTTGATGCATATGGGGAAAATGTATTTTTGCTTAATGTTTATCTTACCTCAAATAACAATTTTTTTTTAGTTGTGTTTAAAGGGGTCATTTGGAAAGGAAGCATTTGTCTTCTAGCCTCCATGTCAATTTAACACTGAAAAAGTGTCTAATTTTTTCCTCCAAGAATTATTTTTTTGGGGGAAAATYAATTAAAAATATACACATTTTAATAACTGTACTTTTAAAAATAATAGTACTTTATACGTAGTATATTCATGTTCTAATAATATAGGAAAGCAAGATTATTTTTTTAATTTTTTTTCTACTTGGTCCAACACACTTAATGTAATTTCTACTAGGAAATACCACATATTTCCTTTTAAAAAACTTTCAGGCAAAATTAGGTAATCAGGTTGTTCTTATTGGAAGTAATGTTAATTGTTTAACAAGAAGAATGTTTTTGTCAGTTCTCATGAATTTTTCAAYCAGGGAGCATTAGTTAAATAAAAAGTAAATGAAAAATAAGAAGTTCAACATAACCAAACCAGAACTTTGTTTCTGTAGTATAGTAACACTGAACATTACATTCAGCACAAATATTTTGTATCTTGTTTCTCCTGTATTGGTAGTGTGAAAATAGCTAATATTCAACCCTTGCATTTTCAAATGAGAAGCATGATAATTTAATTAATGTTTAAAGTCTAGGACCCCCTGAAAATCATACATAATTCAATTACTTTTTATTCAATTATTTTAATAGCAAACCACTTAGCTATAATTATGCTTAATCCCCTGATTTTTCTCCTCAGCTGTTTATCAAGAGTCTGTATGATATCTTTGAGGAAATCATACTGCAACATAATTATCAACGATCCCCAGTGGAATTAATGCACTAAATAGTACTCAATTATGAGTAACATTCCATTGCTGGATGGGTTAGTTTGGAAGACCGTAAGAATGCAATATATAGTTTGACATTTCTGAGCCACTTTCCCCAGAGTTTTTGGGAAGAGGAGAAAATACAGTTATTTCTCCCACTAGCTGATACTGACCACAGAAATACCAGCATAGAAGCTAAAACTGAACCAAAGAAAAGAATTGCAACCAGGCCCTTCTAAGCACTGTGGCTGTTTATTGAATTGTAAATATTAGAAATTACTTTCAGCAGTATCATAGTCTCTTATACAAATGGTGGTTGGGCACTGGAACAGGCTCCCCAAAGAAGTGRTCATGGCACCAAGACTGTTAGAGTTCAAGAAACATTTGAACCATACTCTTGGGTACATGATGTGACTCTGGGGGCTGGTCCTGTGCAGGATCAGGAGCTGGACTCGATGATCCTTGTGGGTTCCTTCCAACTCAGCATGTTTTATTATTCTGTGATATAGCAAAGTGGTATTGGTATCTGTAATGCTGGAACCTTAACAAGCTAAAAATTGCTATTTCATTGTTTTATAGATAAAAGAAGTACACACATAATGGTGTCAGACTCTTGGAATTTGTCAAAGAAATTAGCCAAATTTGCTTTTCTCATCGTGCATTCTTTTTAAGCAGAAGTAGGTGCATCACATGTCGGATGCTGTATTTGCAGGAATGTCCATCACCTATTCAAGAAGTTCAGCATTAAACATGATATTAGATTATTAGGGACATCCTGTTGATGGGTTAAATTCTGGTTTCCTCTGCAGTCCCATACAAACCCAGCATYTTGCCAGGCTTTGAGTCATAAAACACAGAGAATGAAAAAACTGAAGTTCCAAAGTTGAAAATAAATGCCTATTGTTGAGATCCTCACATTGCTGACAAAAGGTGTAGTATTTTATAAGGATGTTCATCAAATCTTAAAAAAAGCTATGGTTCTCCTTGTCTGAATTGAAGTTTTTCTGGTTTTAGAAGTGTTAATTCTTGCCCAGCTGTGTAACAAAATGTGCAATAAGAATGCCTAATGATCCTTAAATAAAAAAGTAAAGATGCTTTGTCAGCTTATCTGTATGTGTCAAAAAGAAGCTAAGAAAGAAGTCACATAATTTTCTTTTTGCTTTGATAGCCTACATGCAGTGTTGCAATGCATCAGGAAGGAACATTTTTGTTTCTCTAAATGTGATACTGTAACATGTACCTATTTTTTGCATGTTGTTTTTCATGGCTATGAAGTACCCTGGAAGATCAGGTCATGTGGAGGGTTTTGAATCTGCTCCGTATTCTTCAGCTCTAGAAGTAATGTGTGGTGAAGGAAAGAGTAAATTCACTGTTACTTTTATTTTTGTAATGTTAGATAATCCTTTCAAAGCTGAAATACAGACACCACATTTCCCCACCCCTGCCAAATTTGCAAGTAGTGCAATGGAAAAGCCTAGATTCACCTATTCTTGTCTGAAGTAGGGTAAATGTCAAGGTAGGTTCCTTAACTAGTCAAGACAGTCAAAAGTCATGGGTATCTAGAGCAACATATATTTTCATCATTCTCTGCTGACTCTGGTGAGAGCTGAGTGTGAGTTAAAGTTAATCCTAACTTTAGGATTCAACCATAGATATGTCTAGGCTGAATCTAGAGACAAAGGCCATGATTCATCAACCAATCTGCCATGAGTGCTTTAGAACAAAAGCTTAGAATTTGCTAGGTCATATGTCCTGCCATGGTTTTTTTTCAGTGTTTGTCTTTCTGATGGATAGTGGAAAGGCAGGATATTATGGGTTCGTTTCACTACTTTTGTTTCAGGGAGGTAATATTCCTTCTAAAATCATGCCTGGAAGCAAGTGTTTTTGCCTGAATTTCAAGTTTCACTCAGGAGATAATGTGAAATTCTGGAGAAAAAAAGATGTTTTGAATACATACAAAAATTTTAGCAGACCTTTACTGAGAAAAATTTAGGTTTAATTTCTCACGCATATATATCATTTTTACTCCAATCTCTATCCTGGGAAAAAAGTTTGGACACCTCATTTTCCTCCCTCTTTTATTCCTAAGGACATATGACTACTTCACGAGTACCCACTTACTACTCCATTTCCTCAAATGTATATATATATATATATATATATTTATATATATCTGTATTTAAAGTCCATTGTCACTCAGTGTAGTAGAAGTGAAATTCACAGTCTTTCATTTGTTCTTCATTGTCAAAAGATGTCAAACTATCACTGACTTTACTGTTTTACTGCCTTCTCCCATTGTTTCTAAATAGGAAATGGCAACTCAAGGAATTTACTGAAATTGAAAATTAAATCAATTTAGGACATCAAACAACATGCAGGGTAAAAGACAAAGCTTTCACTGAATTAAAAAAATGAGGCTGATATAAAGGAAAAGAGGCACATGCCACTTCAAATTTCAAACTTCCTAATGAGGTGATATGAGGGTCTGACTGTGAAAGTGGAAATAATATCACCTGCCAGTTTGATGTCATCCATGACCATATTTTATTGAAGGAAATTTAAGCATGAAAGAAGTAGACTCGGTATCGATTATGATCAAAAAGCTTCTGGCCAGAGTGGTGTTAGTTGGCTGTGTCAGAGCGGCAATTACACAGCACTGGTCCCCAGAGACTTTCACCTACTTGTTAGATGAAATCAATAATACCCAGACAAGCACTGAAATGACATTTTAATGTTCACAAAGAACATTTACACTTCCGGGCTGCCTTTGAAAAAGTTTCTAACAGTGATGGAGAGGGCAAATGGAGGGTTGTCTGTAGCAGGCAAGGACAGTTGCTTTCAAACCAGGATATTAGCTGTCACTGGAGGGGGTTTTGCGAAGACTTTATGTAGCTACCCAGGGTAACCTGGGTTAATTCAACAGACACAGTTAATTTTGACAGACACAAACTGTTTGCAAGTAGTTTTGGGGGAGGCACTGGGGTGATAATGAATAGAGATGAGAAAGGAGAAGAGTTGGAGGCAGTTGCATCCTCTCACCCCAAGAGATGGCACAACTCAGCATGATGGGGCCAAAATATAAGAGATGGCAAGTGGGAGCAGTTAGCTACATTTCTCTCTGTGCTGTCTTTTTTATTCCTTGAAAAAGACACATTTGAATATACTTCAACTTCCTTTATGCAGAATGAAATTTGGAAGGTAAAATCTTAGTTTGCTTTTAATGCCTTTATTTCAAGACAGCTTTAATTTCTGCTGGAGATTGAAAGTCACAAAGTCACCTCCATGTTTTTTCTGAAAATTCTCAAATGCCTAGAGTTAGATAATGATACTCAGGCATCCAGGTATGCCAATCAAGGTACTCACTTTTCCTTTTTTGTTGTTTAACTCCAGTAGCAGCGAAGCCCCACAAAAGTGCTTGCTCACTTCCCCTCAAATGGTTGTGTTGAGAATTGAAAGAGAAACAAGAAAACTCATGGGTTGAGATGAAAGCAGTTATAAAGGCAAAGCAAAAAAACTGCACTTGTGAGCAAAATAAGGAATTAATTCACTACTTCCCATCAGAAGGCAGATGTTTAGCCATCTCCATACAACTACTATGAAGAAAGTTAAATCTATCCTGTACAAAAGCAGTATATCCCCTTCAATTTCATCATGATTTAGGAAGAAGGCTGCTAASTCCTTGCACTTTGCTTCAGTGTCGGTGTGTTGCAGGAAGCAAGAGATKCTTGCAGCCTGGGGTAGGTTGCCTGTTCAGACAGACATGATTTAAATCCATATTTCTACTTTTTTAAAGAAAATTCTTGAAGTACTAGGCTAATGTGCAAACACAGCTAAAGCTTCTTATTGAATCTTGGCCAATAAAGCCCCTCAAATTTTCTGGCATTCCTGATGTGAAAATAAGTTAATTGTAGTTTATTTTGATTGTTGTAGTTAAAATATTTCACTAATTATTTCCTCTCTTGCAAAAAAAAATTAAACATGAGAAGAAGTGGGATTATCAGAATCTTTCCAATTGCAGTGTAATATTATATATGTAATTTAATTCCTGAACATGAGGAAAATACCAATTCAATCTGTCTTTTTTCATATTTATACATCAGTGTGGACTCTAGAGTGCATATGGCATAGAGGTTATTCTCTGATAATTTTTTTTCTCTCTTCAGGTTAAAAAATATACTGAAAAACAACATAAAATTCATGTATTTATTCTGCAGTAGTTCAGATCTGTAACAGTGTTTCCCATATGCTAGCTCAAAAAATCAAGCTTTACAAAATACAAGCAGAAATTAAAATTTCTGACTTTTAAATGAATATGATTAGATGGACAAGTGATATGAGAAATGTCTAATAAATAACTGAACCATGCAAGATCTGTCAGAGTCCTGCCAGTGCGAACTGAAAAGATCCATTAATGATCAACAACCTCATGCAATATTTACTGCTGCTACATCAAATGGGTCTGTTTGTTATACTAACATAGCCAGCGCCAAGAACAGTGCTGCCTTACAGATCAGTGAACAACAGTAAATCAGTCAACCACTGCCCTCTGGAATTACTGCATCTACCAAAAACCTTTTCAAGCATCAACAGAATCCTGGCTTTCCTAGCTTACCTAGGACGTGCTGTGGAACAGAGGACAATAGAATTTCTGCTTGGTTTTTAACAAGCAATTGAGGAGGCAGGGAATAAGTTTGTTCCCTTTTTTCTTCACCTTTATAATTCACAAAGAAAGCCTGAAAAGAGATCTCTGGAGTTAAATTTTTCAATGTTCTTATTCCTGTTTTCTTTTTCCCTCTGAAAAGGTTTAATCAACTACAGAGGACTTAACATACTTATGCTTAAGAATTCAGTCTATCTCCTTCACAGAAACATGGCTATAAGTCTCATAAATAAAGATATCTGATGTTTGCATGGACATAAACACATTAGTGTCGCTGAGATCTGGTTTGAGCATTCCCAGTTTCAATGTTACAGTTGGGTACTCCCTTTTGGTCTCTGAATACCATACCTCCACCATCACAGCCTTTCCAGTCTGTAATGGAGTTGTATTGGTCAAACTGCTTATGATAAAACAAAGGTTAAGAAAAACCCTTAGACCAATAGCTCAAAAATTGTGTGTCCAGCTTGGAAGAGAAAGCTTTTCCACTGCAGGTTTCAAACTGCATTTTATCTTTGTTTAATTATCACTTTGGAGAAAGAAAATATTTGTTAATGAAGTAACAACAAACCCCTTAGATTAGATATTAAACATAGCACTATCCATTCTCTCTCACAACACATCTTTCTGATGTGTTGTGTAACCAGGGAAAACCAGAGTTGATATTTTCTTTGAAAAACACAACGGATAAGATGTATTCATCCCCCCCTCCCTATACTAAGCAGTTCTCCTGTTTTCTTCATAAAGAATAGAGACTTCAAAAAAGTTACTTTAAAAGGCACCCTTTTGATAGCCACCTTTATGAATGACAGTATGCCATGTTTAAACAAAATTACTTTTTATATAATGAATCATAATCTTAAAAGTAAAGCAGTTCATAAGGACATGCTTTCTATGAAGTCAATAAGACCAGGTATTAAAATGCTTATTACAATTCTGGATGTGGCTGCCTTTTCATTTTGGAATGCTAGTAAAACCATTTTTTGTTAGAAAATACTTTTGCTGTTAAAATATTATTTTTAGATTTTCTTTAAAGAAAATATATTTGTCCTTTCACGTATTATTTCTTACACAAATCAGGATTCTACAACTACAGGTTGCAGTATTTTGCATTCATTTTGAATTCTAATAGCTGTAGATGGTTGTGTGCACTGAAAAACTGAATCTTAACATAGCAGCCATCAATGAACTAAATCCTCAGATCCTTTGAAGTGGGAACCAGGAGCAGAACTCTTATTCCCACATATGTGTGTCATCAGTACTGGACGTGATCCCAAAAAGCATTCAAGTCCATTCTGCATAACAAAAGAAGGTGTATCAGTCAGTGCTTTGAGTAATATCATTAAAATAAATGTTTGGGGTTTGGCTTGTTTGTTTTTTTCTTTTAGTGGAAGACCTGTGCTTTTGAAAAGAAGCTCCTCATCATCTCTAATTGCTAAACTTTGGAGGCTGTCATTGTGGAGCAGACAAGCTGCTTGCTAATCTAGATGTGATTGTCTGGGGCTGCTCAGAATTATTTAATGAACTTTACAGAAAGTAAATTTGATTCTAAACAGTTTCTCATTTGAAAATAATTTTGGCGGAGAAGCAGRTGGCATCAAACAGAAAGATTAATATGAAAATGAAAAACTGCAAGACATAAAATCCTAATTACTTGTGTCAAGTACTCCCAACTCTCCACTATTTTTTATTTTGCATTGTCATTTATGTTTTTGCAACCTAAATGTAAATAAAATTTCAAAACACTCTACATAAGAAATAGAGGCAATTAATATTTCTTTTGCTCCAACATAAATGGCTCTGCAGGATACAAAACATTTATGCGTCAAGCTCCTTTTATTCAGTGTGCAAGAGTTGTCATATTTTGCTCCTTGGGAAATACTCGGATGGAGTAACTAGTATCCTGTTTGAAATTTTGTTACCTGTTTGAAATTTTGTTACCATTTTAAAGGAAGAAGTCTCAGGTTAACTGTAATGACTTTATTTTGTCAATAACTTTGTTTCTAGAATAAGATGAACGTGTCATAAATAAAATCATCAGATACTAATTTTACACATTTTTTGTGTGTGTGTGAGATATCCTGTGGCAATATTACTCATGTGTGTCTGTGTGAGGGCATGTGTGTGTGTCCATGTTTTGTCCCTAGAGGAACAGCAAAATCTGGATTGTAGAGAACCTACAGAGATAATTTGGTTCAGCTTCCTGCCCAAAATCAGACCTCAATTTAGAGTCAGAGCAGGTTCCTCAGTGCCTCATTGAGTTTTGAATGTTTCCAAGGATAAGGGTTTCAAACTTCTGCAGTCAAACTGTCCCCAGGTTTAAACGTCTGTAGTGAAATATTTTTCCTTTTATTGAATCAGAACTTCCCTTGAAGTCTCTTGTCTTTCTGCTGAGTGTCTCCAAGAACACTCTGACTCTGCCTCTTTGCAACTCCCATTAAGTTACTGAACATAATGTTAATATCTTTTAATTTTCTCTTTTCCAAATTCCATGAACCTGACTTCCGCAGCTGTTTCTCATTTGTTATGTCCTTTGGTCGTCTTGGGGATTTTCCTCTGGACATGGTGCAGTTTTTCAATGTCTTTATTGTACTGAGAGCCCAAAACTGGATACAGTTCTCCAGATGCAGCTTAGTGAGTACTGAATACAGGTGGAAAAATATTTCGCTCAACTCCTTGTATGTGTTCTTGGTAATGCAGTCCAGTATGTGATTAATCTTCATCACCAAAAGGCATTGCTGACACATGTCCAAAGTGTTGACTGCTGTGACTTGTAGGTAGTTTTCTACAGAGCTGCTTCCTAGCTAATTGGTACGCAAGATATTAGACTGGACTTAATCCATCCCAGGCACTAGATGTTGCACTTGCCTTTACCAAACTTTGTGAGAGTCCTGCTAGCTCAGTCCTCTAGCCTCCTGCAGCTGCTACCCTCAATTTGTTTTCACTTAAAAATTGCTGAGACACCTTTATCCCATCATGTTTTTGAGACACCCATATAGATCTCATATTTTGAATAAAAGGCCAAATGTCTTACTTAGACTAAAAGAAAATTAAGGCCCTACCTGTTCTATGAAATAGGTGCTCAAGTTGAGGCGATAGATCCTCACGGATTTTCTGACAGAGGGATCGGAAGAGGAGGGTGATCATATCTTTATAGGGACCAGAAAGTCTTATACCAGACAGGTACAATTGGCCATAACTGTAGGGAATTTGTCCTAGATGTCACTAGGAAATTCCAGACACAAGGTATAAATCCAAGCTAAAACTTGTCTAATTATCTAAAAAGCTTGCAGTGCTACTGCTTTCAAGCTAGTAGTTCAGAGTTTTACCCAGGTAACCAAAAGTACTGCATTTCATGGCAACATTCATTAATTATTCTGGAGACAGTTAGCAGCTACTCGTCATATCCCAGCGTCTTTAATATTTTTTTTCATTCATTTTAAGAAAGCTTCAAGTTAATTAAAAGAGTAACAATAAGCTTCATATATTTCGTTTTCCTTTTTTGTTTAATCTCTAATCCTGATGTGTATAGCACTTAGGTATTCTAAGTTGTCTAGCACATATGTATTCTAGACTTTATACAGGTTTCTAAAATGTTTAGAATTATTGGTTTGACTTTGCTTGAGATTATTTTATTTGGTTTGGGAGTTTTTTCTTATGTGGAGTGGTTATTCTACTACTTATTCTGTAGTGATTGCTTTCCCAAATTTTACCAAATGCATTTGAATGTTAAGTTTTCAGTATACATTCAGTTAGGCTTTTTGGAAGGTGCGCTATCACCTGCTAAGACAGCAGACTTTCCATGGAATTGTTGGCTGATTTTTATACTGTTCAGTCTTTATATTGCCTTAAAAAGCATTGGACTTTGTCCATTGCCACCAGGGCAAATTCTCATTCAATATTGGCACTCTACTGACATCTAATTTAAAATAGTATTTCTTAGACAAGATAAGTAACTCCAAAAGAAAAATATTTGTGTTTTTCTAAGATTTCTAATATAGTTGTAAAAAAAAGGATTGCATTTTCATTTTAAACTGGAAAATAGTACTTTAATCTAAAAATAAGTTTTATTTGCAATATGAACTTTACATGAAGCAAGAACTTGATCAATGAATGATAAATACTACTGGAAACCTTACATAGTTTATAGTTTAACTCAGGTGTGTAACCACCCCATTCTGCTAAAATTATTTGCACTTATTGCAGCACAAACCTGAGAAAATTTGTTTGCATTCTTTTACAATAATTAAGTAATTTTCCTTAATTCTGTAATTTCTGAAAACAGATATATCTTGTGTAAAATAAAAAATAACCCTGTTATCTGTGTTATCATGGTGAATATTTATATAAACAATAATTATGGGAAATTTACTTTATAACACAATTAAAACTAATCCTTTTTTCCATATCTAAAGTTGCAGAAGGATGGCAGAATGCCATTACAGAGATGCTGAGTGCATTAGTGGAAAGACAACATTACACTTTAAGTTGTTCATGACAGAGTTGCATCAGCAGACCAACAAATTATACACTTACGATATAGCTGCTCAAAGATGAGACAAAAATACATTGCTTTTTTGAGCCTCCAAATCATCAATGAAGTCAGATAAAATAATATTCAAATGAAGCTTCATTTCTGATTCTTCTGAGCCCATTAAAGCAAAACAAAACTTAACCTGATACATGATCAGGAAGACTGAAAACGTGTGGCTGTTACCTCTTGTGATGCCTTATTAGCAAATGTTTGCTTTTCTCTGATTCTCTGTCTCATCTACTGTAACTCCTAAGATAATGGAAGAATGGAACTATGGATAAAAGCCCCCATTGTCATATGGAAATATTGTATGGTGAATTACATTCTCCAGCTTCTTAAAGATATAGATACACAGCAAAGCAGATTAATTGAAATCACTGAGATACTTTAATACTTTAAGCTTTGCACAAATGCCACAATTAGACCTGGGTTTATCTCCTTCATCTTTGTTGTTTCAGAAACTCCTTAGGAAATATATTATGATGTATGCTTGGTTGTCCTCTTCTCCAGCTCTTGATTTTCCTCTGGCAATGCAGTGTTTGAAACAGATGGTCATGACTAAGAGATGAACAGCTTATCTGAAGAAAACAAATAAAACACTGGTGTTTTCCTTCACCAGATCACACAGACAGAAAAAAGCTACAGCTTCTGTCAGCCATCTCCTGCTGTCAGCTATCTCCTGCTGTTTGAGTGGTGAATCATTGCTCTGTGACTGAAAAGAGTTCTTGCGTGCATCATTGAGGGAAGAAGTAGTCATGGCATAATTTATACATTTGTAATTTATACATTAAAAAACCCTTTTAATTCTTGTTTAAATGGTAAATTAAATGATTATTTATTCTATCTTCCTATATTGTTCACATAGCATTTATGTCACTGAAAGCTAGACTCCATTTCCAGACTGTCATCATCTGAGAATTTGGGGTATCAGTTTCATTTGCTTGAAAGTTAATCCTCAGAAACTATTTTCAGCCATGATATTTACTCCCTCTTCACACCAACATACAACCTTATGAGCAGGAACATTGCCAAAACTAACAGTCAAGCAAGAATACATTTCTAAATGTGAACCAGCAGGTGCTTCAGATAACAGGAGCAAGAACCAGCCCAGTAACAAGACAACAGCACCTCCTGAATATCTGCATCTAAAGGAAGAACAATGCTCTCTAACAATAACGAGGAGCTGACTTATTTTAAAAAATGTGCAACCACAGAGGACACACTGGTGGCCTACAAGAAAAATCTGTTACAGCTTGAAAGAAAAAAGGAATACCACATCTAAGTCTTAAAAATTGTATCAAAAGGGAGGTTACACAATACTGGAAAATAACTCCATATATTAATTAGACCTGATTAGCTGCCAATGTTCTACTAATAGTCATTATGCTAATCTTTTAGGCACAATATTTCAGAAAAAGGTGAAAAATAATCAGAGAGGAAAGTGAACTTGTCTTTTTACATTCTTCCTTCACAAACAAATACCACAGGTAAATCCTATTAAAATGTTAGCTCCTGCAGTCAGGAACAACATTTTCCTAAATGTCTGATACAATGCTGGATATAGCAGCATTCTGTTATATTAAAACAATCAAATGCTTACAAACAAAAAATTCACGGAGAGATTTCTGAATGTGTAATTTGCAGTAAAACTGACTACAGGATTTGACTCTTCAAATAAATAGGGCTTTTTTCCCCCAAAATATTCAATGGCAGGGCAGAATAAATACATTAAATAGTTTGAAATAAGTGTGAAAGCATAGATGTTGTATACAAATAATTTAACTACAATCTGATAATAATAGTGGAACTATTGTGACTGATTAAAAACTTAACAGTCTAGATATCAGACAAAAGCAAAGTAATTAGAAAATGTGTGGAGAGTTTTCTTTCATTATTAAACAGGATTAATGTTGCTTGGACACCTATTCATGTATCAATCCTGGAATACATTTAAATTTCCATTCATTTAAACCATAATAAAATACTGGAATAAAACAAAAGAATTCTCTCTATTTCCAGAAGCCAGAGAAAGACTCTGTTATATTTAAGTGGATGGTCAGTTTTGTAACAGAAAATAATTGAAAATTCGGGTCATTCATGCAGTAGCACCTTAAGTACAGGCAGCTAAACTGTAGGTAATATTTTGAAAGTGCCCAATACTTCACTGATGTCTCCCATGAAATCATATTTGCTGATGAAGTGGCTTTGTGTATGAATTATATCTCTACTAAGCAGCTGTTAATATAAAAATATGTAGTGTGTAAGCAACATCTCAGGAAAATTTTAACAGTGTGGGAATTGTGAATAACATCTTATCTTGTTTTACTTTCACTGTGTCTATCTGTTTAGCCTAAAAGAAGATTTTTATTAAGAAATTTTACGTTAGGTGTTACATAATGTAAGTTGCAGATACCTAACTGTGGAAGAGATGTTAAACTATGATACCACCGTCATAAATTAAGAATATGTATAAATGGGCTAGTAGAGAGTACAAAAACTTCCAATTTATTCAAATATTAAATCTGACATTGATTCATAAAGCATGCCCAATAACAGTCCTTATTGATACCTTCACCAGTGGCATTTTTATTCTTTCATATCCAGCCTTTAAACCAGTGTTAATCAAGATACTTATAATAAGTGAGCTGTACTCATCTGTACAATGCCCATTATTTTGAACTCAAAATTGCAAGTGCAACTCTCTACAATCTCAGTAATTGTGATATAAGGTATAAATGTGCTGCTAAAAGATAAGCTGATTTGGCTGCAAATGTACACATCAAAGTCCTAAAATACAATACACCACCTGAATCCTTTTACTCTTTTTCCATTAACACTTAAATTGAAAAAAAAAAAAAAAAAAAAAAGCAGTTCATTTGTATAACAGTACACCACTCCAGCAATATTCTTACTATATATTTTACTATTAAGATTTTGGAAGACCCAAGCCATCTAAAATGTTATTGCTGTGGATACTACAGATGCTTCTGTTGATGTTTATGTGCAGTTTCAGCTTTTATTAACAGAGAGATACAATTCCATTTCTGAAACTCTCATAAATATGGTTATTAACAAAGTCCAGTTTGTTTTGGTTTTATCTACCTGTAACTGTTAAGGCAAAGTAAGAAGTTGAAAACAAAGACTCAATTTGTTTGAATAGATCAAACAACAGCATAACACTGAGCAAAAAAAAAATTACAAAAGTAATAATACCTTAGGTATATATCAAAGCTGATAAATTTTGTATTGGCAAAACTAGAAGTGATTAAGTTTCAATTTACTCTTGGCTATAAAAATACATTTAATCCTGATCAAGTGCACTTGCTTCTAATCCAGGCAAATTCCTCATTATATCAGCTTCACAAAATGAGGAATAAATAAAATACAGAAGATGGCCAGTGAAGCCAATGAGAGTTTGCCTGAATGAAAGTGCAAAAGACTCATTAAAATTTCCACAATTTGGCCATGTTTGAAATGAGTTAAGGATTAACCATGTTGATTAGATTTCTCTGCTCAAAACTGGTTGCCTGCATTATTTTATAACAAATCAAAGATATGACTACCATTTGCTTTTAATTTGACAATTATAAAGGAGTATCTTAAAATTGCTGCTCAAAACAATTATTTTCCTGAATTAGCTAGAGCCTTTTTTTTTTCCTTTGAAAACATGGCAAGTAGAGATAATTGATTCAAACCAGCAACCTCTCTTTCAGTTATGAACAGTGTAATTGAGAATGGACAACACAATTAAGTAGCTGTCATGGTTTCTTCAGCTATCGACTTTGGAATTCAGGAGATGTGCAAGTTATAATTTATGTGCAACCTGCTGCTACTGTAACCAAGTAATATCACAGTTTAGTGAATAATTCAACATGCTAATTATGTAAACAGGATTGTATGAGGACACAAAGGCATCAAGATATTTTTTTAATCTAGAAGTTTCGCCATGGTATTTCCATGTGTATTACCAGCATTTGTCGTCCTATACATCTTTATACATTCTCTTCTCATACAATATTGCTATTATTTGTAATACTAAGGTATTATGTCCATAGCATTTATATAGAGAATTATTTTTACTCATTTTACAATGCAGTGAGTAAGTGATACTGTGGTTAAGTCTGTACAAAAGATTGTCTGCATTGAAGGCTTATACATTTGCAGTGAAGGACTGCAAAATTGGAGAGCTATAGATCCATATATAAAACTCTTGAACTTTAGATTGAAACAGAGTACTCTGACCCTTAAAAGTTGGAATTTTCTTGCTCATTCATTTTATTGTAAGTTATGACTAGAATATTAAATGCTTGACCTTCATTAGTGTCTTGCAAGCCTTGGGCACCAAGGTTTGTTCTTCTTCAGGATAATCCCCATTTCTGGTTATTTTGTCAGCAGGTATAGTTAACATTTATTGTTCTCCCCATCCCCAATTCTCTTTTTAAAATTGATTAAMTGCTTTCTTTCCTGTTATGGTTTCTTTGCTTTAAATTGTATAAGAGATTTTTGAGGGCAATTTTGGTTATTTCAAGTGGATCATTAATGTAAAATAATTTCTAACCTATTACATGAATAATAATGTGTTTGTTGGAAAATAAACACATATATTCTATTTTTGATTGGTCCTTTGGGTTTCTGGGGCTAGCATTTTCAAGCTGTAAGTAGCAATATCATGTTTGGAGGGCAGATTATCTACCATCTCTGTTTCTCACAATTTACATTGTTGGCATTTCTTTTTGCCTCAAATGTTGTCAATATTAAAACCATTATCTTATTTCAGATAGTGTAAAGTCCTATCTTTCTCTGATTGTACCCTTTCCATAGGCAACTTAGTAGTAGGGTGGATAAATTTATAAGTATGGGGTTAAAAATAGCAGCAGAAAAATCTTAAAACAAGTATTTACCTTTCCAATTTCACACAATTACTGTAGTAATTATCTTCTCTATGGTAGAAAAACTTCTTATCAAATACATCAATTTTTTTTGTACCTTTGTAAAAACTGGACACTGGTTGCTGCATTAATATTAGATGAAAACTGATTGTAGAAGACCGGATGAATGGTTGACTGGCTTGAAGCAAYCAGGTGGGAAGTGGGGGAGGGAACAGGGTGAGCTCTGTATAGGTGGGATAGCCACTGCTCCATACCCCTTAGTAAGTGCCTTGTTGTGTCTGGATAAGTTAAAGTTTGCTAAGTTAAAGTTTGCGAAGTGCCTTACTTTGGATTTTGTTTTAAAATTTGCTAAGTACCTTATTCTACCTTAATGTTCTAAAAAGTTTGTTATTGAACCTTCTGAGAATATTGTTTCTCCCGTGCACTGCCCAGCGTATATCAAACTACCTTGCCCTAAACCAGCTGAGTGGGCCAGGGCATTACACTGATCTGGATAGATTGTATATGATGCTGAAACATGAAGGATATGATATTTCTGCTGATTGCTCTGCAATGTTGCAGTCAGTAGAAATCCTGGGGGTGGTCCTTTCTTCCTATAAAAATGTAGCTGGTGGAGAGCCTTTCTAGCTCAGTGGGACTTCAAACCATTGCACTACTTACCTACTCCAGAACAGCTCACATCTGGTGACTTTCTGGCATGACACAAGGGACATAGATGATATTCAGCGAAACAGCAGCGTAAATAACCCAAATATTTAGGGAAGTGAAAATGATGTTTTGTAGGCATTTGGTGGACTGAGTTAATGACAAAACTCTTGGAATACTGATTAATTGAAGCAGTGTTTTGATTACTCAGAAATTTGGTTGCCTTACAGTAATTGTTTTTTTAAAGACAAGTAAGGGATGCCTAACCCTTATCATACAGAAGTGTCTAATTTTAGAGGCTTCCATTTTATCTGTTTCATTGGGGTAGGACAGACTTCTAAAATGCCAGAAAGTCTGCTTTCTGTCATATACCCTGGATGTTATTCAATGTACATAGGTCATATGCAATCACTTCAGCATGTAGGAGGGCTACTCACACATGATTTCAGTAAGCAGTGTTTTGGGGGGAGTTATAGCAGAGGAGGAATATTTAAAATTGTAACTGTGAATCATGGCTCCTAATATAGGTAAGATTTGGGAGACTGGAGCTACAGTGTGCATTCAGGAAAAGGTGGAAACACAAGCCAAGACCAATAGCCCACATTAGTACACCAAAACCCCAAAAGCTGAATCCAGATAGAATTGCATTATTTTTCTGTAAGAAAGCAATTGTGGAAGTGAGAAGTGAGTAGCCTTCAAAAAAAAGAGCCAGGTTTTATTTTCATTGAAAGGGAAGGCATATATTTATGGTCATTTAATTTATTTTTTTCTTATGGAAAGTCCTCTTTCTGCTCCCCAGAGTTGACTAGAGGATTCAGCCTGTTTCAAAACTCATAACAATTTACAGGTTGTTTTCTTACAGCCTTGATAGCATTGGTTCTCTGTGGCACTTAGTGCTGATCAAGTGATTCTCTTGATTCATTCATCAACAGTGAAAAAGAGACTAGCTTAGCTCCCAGATGAGAAGTGTAAAAATTTAGGTATAACATGTGAATGAAAAAATTCTTTTCTCTCTTTATTTGTGGCCATGCTTCCTGTGAAAGTCTCCTCTGTATGAATGCATATTCATACATTTTCCAGTATACTAGGATGCTTTAGATGATTTTGCACTTGGATGAAGGCCCAAGCCTTTACGGATCTTTGTAAAGATGTATGTAATTGTGCACATGTGTTTGAAAAGGGGACAACTGAATTAGTGTTGTCCTCAATGAATTCCGAGCACGGTGGTTTATCACAGGTGATAGGTATTGAAATGCATTTTCTAACAATGGAAACCAGTTCAGAAATACTGAACAYATGTTAGCATTGTTATTTGAAAAGGTTGTTGGCATTGTCATTTAAAAAGGTTCTGCATGCCAAAGACTGATAATGAAGCAATAACACACATTGTTAAACTATTTCGTAAGAGAAGAGGAAAAGGAAAAAATGAAAGGGGGAAATTTTGTAATTTTGAGCTCTTCTGCATCTGGTTCCATTGGCTGAACACTATGTTATTGTATAACATTGTCTGAAACAAAATGTTTTTTCAAAGTATGTGAAATTGTGTTTAAAATTCCAATGTATTACTTGGGTGGCTTGGAGGTTTTAGTTATTACATTTGAATACATTTGTGGACAGAATGTTAAATGGAAACTTATTAACACATTCAAAATGGATTGATTAGGACCATAACCTTTAAAGAACGATTTCCACCTTTGTTGGCTTTGATAACGTGGACCCATTTTTTCAAGTATGTGAAGCCTTTTCTAATCCTGTACTTGTCAACAACTAGTGATGACAGACACTCAATACATGCAAACATCAGTTTCAGGTTATACATATGCTTGGTAAGAGTAATTGTGCTGGTAATGTTTCATAGTATAATACGTTGCTAAAGGTCCCTGTTTCCAAGTTTACAGAAAAAAAACCAACGCTGATGTGCTCATGGCTGAATATAACACACTGGCATTTGTATACTGAATCCTTAAAATTTATGAAATTGCAGCTGGAATGCCACCTTTAGTTATCCATATGCATTGCTTTAGAACTTCAGAGTATATTTCCTGTTACAGATTCCCTCTCTTTTGATAGGCTGTTGCCCCCTGAATGCTTCCTTATTATGGAACAGATCGCATGTGTGATGACATGGCACATACAGAACAACCAAGAGATCAGGCCCAGCCAGTGTAGGTTTGGAGAAGGCAGATCCTGCTTGCTCAACCTGGTCTCATTTTATGACCGAGTGACCCACGTAGTGGATGAGGAAAGGGCTACGGATGTCATCTACCTGGACTTCAGTAAAGCCTTTGATACTGTCTCCATGGCATTCTCCTGGAGAAGATGGCAGCCCATGGTTTGGATGGATGTACTCTTTGCTGGGTTAAAAATTGGCTGGACGGCAAGAGAGTGGCGTCGAATCGTGCTATGTCCAGCTGGTGGCCAGTCACTTGTGGGGTTCCCCAAAGCTCAGTATTGTGACCAGCCCCGTTTCACATCTTTGTCAATGATCTGGATGAGGGGATTGAGTGCACCCTCAGTAAGTTTGCAGGCGACACTAAGTTGGGTGGGAGTATTGATCTGCTGGAGGGTAGAAGGGTTCTGCAGAGGGATCAGGACAGGCTGGCTTGATGGGCCAATGTCAGTTGTATGARGTTCAATGAGGCCAAGTGCCAGGTCCTGCTCTTGGGTCACAACAACCCCAGGCAACACTACAGGCTGGAGGCAGATTGATAGGAAAGCCGCCCAGTTGAAAAGGACCTGGGAGTGCTGGTAGGCAGCAGCTGAACATGACACTGCGTGTGCCCAGGTGGCCAAAAAGGCCAGTGGCATCTGGGCTTGTATCAGCAATAGTGAGGCCAGCAGGACTGGGGTAGTTATTATGCCTCTGTACTTGTCACGGGTGAGGCCACACCTTGAGTGCTCTGTCCAGTTCTGGGCCCCTCACTACAAGAAGAACACTGAGGTACTGGAGCATTTCCAGAGAACGGCAACAGAGCTGGTGAAGGGTCTAGAGGGTGAGTCCTATAAGAAGCAGCTGAGACAGCTGTGGATGTTTAGCCTGGAGAAAAAGGGGTTCAGGGGAGACCTTACCATTCTCTACAACTGCATGAAAGCAGATTGTAGCCAGGTTGGTGGTCAGCCTCTTCTCTTGGGGAGCTACAAGGCAAAGGGAAATGGCCTCAAGCTGCACAAGGAGAGGCTCAGGTTGAGCATCAGGAAAATTTTCTTCATAGAAAAGATGGTTAAACATTGGAACAAGCTGTACAGGGAGGTGGTGGTGTCACCATCCCTGAAAGTGTTCAAGTAATCACTGCAAATGGCACTTAATGCTATAGTTTAATCAACAGGGTGTTGTTTGGCCAAAGGTTGACTCAATGATTTTGGAGGTATTTTTGAACCTCAATGACTCTCTCATTCTATGATTCTATTAAAAACAAGAAAGAAAAAAATCCCAAATCTGTGAGTTATCAGGAATTTGTATTTTATTTTTTACTGTTGATAGTGCTGAAAGCCAAGCAGTAAGCGGAAACTTAGGGCAGGATGACAGCACACTTCCCAGAATCATGGTGTTTAATCTCAGGTATTCTGACCAAATGTGACACGTATGAACCTATCAACAAAGTAATGCATTTATTTTCCAGTCAGTAGTTGACTCCATTACTTACTGGACCCAAACTTCAAGTGAGAACTATGGAATTTAATTTGACATATCCCAACATTTTTGGGATATAGGCATTGTGTAGAAGCACAATAATGAGCTCCTTTCTTAGACCATAACTTTTCAAACTTTTAAATAGTGAGCTTGTGTGATCATGCCTTGGGTGTACTTTTGCAAACCATATTATCAGGTACACACACATTCACAAATAATACCAAAACAGTTTTGGTGGACACATCAGACAATAAATATAGATAACTGTAAAACAGATGTGATTTTTATGCTAGTCACATGTTTTGTGTTAGCAACAACAACAAAAAGGTATTTAACGTACTTATGAATTAAATATTTTACATTTACATTCCAGGAACTCTAGTACAATCTGGTCACTCAAAAAGTCAATTTTTATTGAGAGAGAAATATTTTTAGGGGGGCATAGAAAAATCAAAACAATTAATGTAAATCTCTCCATTTTCATGATGCAAACCTTGAGATAAATATCTTCAGCTCAGAACCAGAGATATTTTATTACTATTATGGTTAAGATTAGGAATTTAAAGAACTACATTTTCAAGGTCAGCATGTTTTCTAATATGCTAGCAAATACAAATTCAGGGTCATAGATAAAATTACTACTAAACCCTGTGGTTTTACAGAAAAAAAAGTAAAATCTATATGTGGTGTTTTTTAAGGAGGAATTAAATATGACCAGTACTGGAAATGTCATTGTTATGGGTTAGAAAAAAAAAAAGTAATCAAAATCTGTTTCCTTTCCCCCGGGGTACCAGGGAGGCTGTGTAGTTGGGGAGGGGCTGGCCGGGAATTGATGGGCGATACTTAAGAACAAAAGGGAGTTATCTGTTCAGCTGCATTCCACGGTAATGACGCAGAAGGGACGGTACTTAAGGACAAAAGGGACCACTTGCCCAGCCCAGAAGCCAGGACAATTCCCTCAATTAAAGAAAAACAAAGACTTGGAAATACTGAAGGGGGATGTTTCCTCAGAGGCTGAAACATCTCGGGAGAACTACCAGAGACTTAGGTGAGAGGTGGGTGGAGACCGGGGCCTGCCTCGCTCCCCACTCTGCGTTGGGTGAAGGCGGTTGTGTCTGCAGCGAGTGCCGGTTTCGCTCCGGGAACACTGCTACACTGCAACGCCTCTGCCGGCTGGCTCCAGAGCACGGATACCCTGTGACATCCCCGAGGGTCCCGCAGCGGCACAGGGTTCAGAGTTACGCTGTGACCAACCTCCAGCCGGAGCTGCTCGTCTCGGCTGTTTCCTGCCTTCTGCTGGTCTGTCGGTGAGTGATACCGAGATCCATCGCTCCCCAGTCAACCCTGCCTTCCTGCGCTGCTCGCTGCCCGCTGCCGAGGTTGGTGGAGCCGGGCGGCTGCTCCGTGGGTTCGCGCCGGAGGCGACCTTCCCCCCTTTCCCGTTCGCCGGAGCCGCCATTGCAGCGTGAGAGTCGTCGCGCTCCCGCCACAGCGCCCCCTGCAGCCACGGGGGAGTCACCGCAGCCTCTCTGCCCCAGCAGAGGATTTTTCCCAACAACACACAAGAAACTGGTAAGGGGTTTGTCTGTTCTCTTATGGTTGCCGTTTAACCGTCTTGTTTTATATATATATATATATGTATATAATTTATATAACCCTAGTAAAGAACTGTTATTCTTTTTACCACATCTTTGCCTGAGAGCCGCGTAATTTCAAAGGTACAGTAATTTAGAAGAGAGAGGGAGTCATTCCTGTGCTCAAGGGAGGTTTCCCACCTTCCTTGACAGACACCTGTCCTTCAAACCAGGACAGTCATGTATGGAATAGATTTTATCAAAGAGATTGGTAGACTAAAATATGTGGTTTCAAAATAGTTTTGTATAAGAACAGTCAAACAGTTTCTAAAAAGTTCAGTAACAGATAAATACCTGATTTTAAAAAAAATCTACCAACTTACATAGGTACTATTTTTCAAAAGGGCTGTTACTAAGCAGCCTTTTATGGACACCTTTTTTTAAGCTTAAGTATTTTCAGCAATGACTTGGGGATAAATAAAATGTGATTTATTCTTTAGGTGATACAAAGATAGGTGAGTAGCACAAGGTACCCTGGATTATTTGTATTTAAACAAAATGTGCGTTATTATAATCAAATGCAAGACCATAAAGGTAGGAAGAACTTTGCAATCCTAACTGCAGAATGGGAGACTGTATCCTGGAGAATGATGAAACTCTGCATCCTCTTTTTGGGCCTTCTGGTACAAGAAAACATTGATGCACTAGAGTCAGTTCTGCGGACGGCCACCATGACAACTTGGGGTGGGACACTTGTTTTGTGACAAGAGACTGAGGGATCAGAGCTTGTTATCTCAGAAACTATTAAAAGCCTTAATAAAAGAACACACAATGTGAACTACAAGTAAGAACTTTATCCAGAACAGATAGCCTAATACATGGCTATATAGAGAGGTCAGTAGGAGTCAAATGGTAATTCCTTTTTGTACTGGATAGGTTTTTGTTTTATCTCATCTTTTATAGGATAGATAATAAATTAAGAGTGCAAATAGAGTTTTAAAAAGAAGAAGTCTGGAAAATTTCCTTTTAGTGAGATATTCAAATTGCAGTCAACTTATTAAGAGGTAGATAAAGATTTGATTATTATGCGTATGTACCTTTGCAGAAAAAACCCCCAACCAGCTACTTAGGCTTTTTTCATTCTAACAGAAAGAAAGTTAAAAAAGCACAACAACAGGACTTTGATGTACTTGATCATAATGATGGCAATAATAATAATAATAATAACAATAACTGTAAGCACTACCTGTGGGAGAAAAAACAACCTGTAGAATGAGGCTGATATTTTTTAACTGTTTAGATAAGGAACTCTAGAAAAAAAGAAAGTGGTGGATTTTCTTACTTTTAGTGGCTTCCTCTCAACTGTGGTATTGTAGACAAACTCAAATTACTGAAGTCATTAAAGACATTGTCAGGCTAAATTCTATGCACCTTGTGAGCAACCTAGTGCTGAAACTCAAGCCACCACTGAGTCACTACTGGAATTCCTTGAGTTTCCAGGTGGAACAACCACTAAATTTCTCCCACTATATGCTTCATATCCTCATTCCTATTGATTTCAGTATAAGAAAAAACTCAAAACAGCAACAAAACAAACAATCAAAACCAAATGCAGAATGCAATGTCAGCAGTAATAAGAAGTAACCAGTAGTAATAAGAAGCTTTCTTCCAGCACCCGATTTCATTGTTCTGTTCTGATCTTTGACTTCAGTACTACACATGGTAGGGAAATGCTCTGTGCTTCTCACAAAAACCACTCTACATTCACCTTTATTGAGTGACATGTGACTGACTTTGTCCCTTTCTTAAATTGGGCAATTTTTGAGAAATTTACTGCTATCCCCAGCCTTTTTTCAACAAAACAGTGCATTAGTGCATGGTCTATAACTGTATCTTTCAGATTGTTGAGAAATATACTGAGAAATACTGGACCAGGTATTGGCTCCTGAGGGAGGAGGTCTAACACTCAAACACGGTAAATGCTGTGTTTAAAGCAGTAAATGCTGTTTTAAAGCAAAGTCCACAATCTTTTTTGCTAGTATTTGGTTCATCTGAAGACAGAATAGAATGAGCTCTACAGTCTTTGATTGCCTACTTGTTCCCTGACCTTTTAGTCTGCCCTCCTGCCCTTATCCACTTTCTAATAAATTAAAATAGTGCCTTCCAAGCTACTTCTGCAAAATCTCCCTCATGATAAAACTCTGTAGAATGTTGTTTTGAAATTCTTTCCCTCTAAAAGAAAATAGCAGATTTATGGATCTTAGTGAGCATATTTACTCAGTCCGTATTTCTCCAGATACTTTCTGATTGTGCTTTTGAATGTTTGCACCTATACAGACATACATTTCTGATTGAATTCTTGCAAAAGACCCCTGGAAACTGGACTCCTCATATAGAGGAAAAAGAACTGGAATCCTTTTCAAAAATCACTCACACACACGAAAAAATCTTCCTCCATTTGCTCTTTCAACAGCATRTTTAGTCCATCTGTCACCTGCTACTGAACCGATGAATTATGAATATTTACAAAAAGAGGATAATAAAAATAATGCAGTGTCAACTTSTTAACAAGGGTTGTGATTCACAGTTCAAACACTTTTTTTTTTGTATTGAACTTCACTAACCTTGCTGCTTCATTCTGTACAATAAATGATAGTTTTGCAGTCTATTTGATTTTAGAATCTTGAGGGGAAATGGATCAAAATTTGTATTTTATATACATATATCCAGTCAAGCTGCAAAGCTATGTAGGACAATATTTTTTTAGTCAAAGAAATGGCAATGTCCCAAGTTGGCTTATTTTTCTAATTCACCATTGATTATGCCATCCTACGTATTCTAACATATTGATAATATTGAAAATACTTTCTTTTGATGTTCTATGTTTCATAATCAAAAAGAATATGGCATATACTACCCCTAAGGCTATTGTTCCTAAATACAAACCCTATTCCTGGGAATGGACAGCATCTGAAACAAACAAATGGCAATAAATCAGTCAACAGAAACATCAATTTTAATGCATGACTCCAAGGACAGAACTATTTGGGATTGTTTATAGTTGGTTTGTTTAATATATTCAGCACCAGGTTGACATTTTCAGTGGAGATACAGAATGCAGTTGGCTCCTGAGGCCAAGCCATAGCTGACAGATTTGGAGTGGCAGACAGACAAAATTCAGTGGAGATTTGTAAAAGAAAATAATTTTCTTTTCTTATAGCTTAAAATGTTGAGGAAAACAGATTAGAATCAAATGGCTTGTGATTCAGAGACTGTGAAAACTGACAATCAAATTCTCAAGTCAAATGAGACCAGTAAAAGTCATGGGCAATGGCATGTGATACTGAAGTAGGAAGCTTACAAATACAATAATGATTAATGATTATTGTTAGAAGTACTTGACTCATACAATGTCATGTGAAAAGTTTATTACGATCTTGTACACATAATGGCAGTACAGTCACTATCTAAAATAAGTTTATACCAGGTCTGATTTACAGTGCATGTGAACCTAGAGTGGTGCCATTTGAAACTCTAATCATTCTATGCACCATAGGGATAATAATGCAATGTAGAAATGAGTAAATTAATTTTTTGTTCTCCTAGACCAAACAATTAAAAGTGAGAAAGCCTAACCTATCGGCTGTTTACCCAGCTTTTCTTTAAAAAATACCAGTGGAATAGTATCATCTATTCACATTTTTGTACCCAAAGTGCCATTACTTTGAGTCAGAAATTTTTGTTTGGTGGCAAAAAAAATAAATGTTGAACAATGCCCCTCTCAGCACTTGGTACCCAACATGTGGATTTGCATTTCTGTGAAAAAACCATACCACAGTGTCAGTAGACACACAGAGCAAGACTGGGGAATGCTTTTCTCATTTCCTGACATAAAGGGTTGTTCATTTGGAAATGTGTTATGCTGTCTGCTCTATGTCCAGTTATTGTTACTGCAAGACCCTGCTTGGTGATTTCCTTAGAATAAGGACTGTCAGAAAACCACAGTAATATTTGCAAAGTGTAATGATCTTACTCAAAATCCAATAAAATTGCTGTGGAAGAGGTTCACACTTGTGCCCAAAGACATCGAATTGTACCACAATATAAGCAAAAGCCCTAGAAAAGATGGGAGTGCACAGTGTGCTCTGCAGCAGCAGTATAGTGTAGATACACCCAAACTCTCTTTAGAATTACATACATGAGCAAACAATGGTCTCACAGCAGCAGCACCAAGTTCAATACAGCCTGAAAAATCTTTATAGGCATTGAAAAAATTTATTAATGTCCAGCTTATTGTCCAGCCAGGTGAGGTAGCTCATTTAAAACTGATTTAGATATGCAGGCTAAAATTAATCATTCTAGAGTTGTAAAAATAGTTATATRTTAGCCATTAAAATAAGTGAAAAGGAGTTTAACACCTTAAATTGAGGTTTAAAAATCTCATTAATGCCCAAATCTATTCCAGTAGAGGAGATGATAACATCCATTGATTCAACTCTAGAAGATTTACCAAAGTATCAGGAAGGTTTAATTACACTAGAGGCAGTCAAAGAGAAAAACTCTCAAATGACACAATATAATCTGAAGCAAACTTAAATATTATTAAAAAGCTAGTCCTCAATAGACTTAAAAGTTATGGAACACTTTAATTTCATGAATTGAAGTATTCTTAAAAAATATTCCAGCTGGTAAAATTCAGTAGAAACACCAAGTGTGTTATAAATGTTAAAATATCTGACTAGGATTCAAACCTAACTTTACACTAGTTGCTATCAAAGCTGAACCTATTATTGCAGGAGATAAAGTAAATGTCCATTACACAACGCACCATTTTAAAACTGCAACGCACTATAATGCTATGTGTTAATAAACAGTGTATAGTGGGTAAACACTGGTAGTGGGTAAAAGTGAACTGAATACAATTTTTGTTGGACTGTTAATATTTGGCTAACTGAAGTTGGTAGGACTCTTTTAAATGACTTGATCAGGTTTTGGAACATATTCAGAAATACGGAACATGAAACTTCTCTTAGATTAAATATAGTAAGAGTCATAATGTACATATCCTCTTACCTGACTTTAACCACCTTAAAAATGGACTATTTTTTTGGTTTAAAGTGGTATTTTTTACTTCCTCTGTATTCTACAGAGATGGATCATAATTAGAATGTAATTCATCCCACCCTAGGTGAATTTCAGTTGACCATACAGTGTTTCCACATGAATGTATTGGCACAGAGCAGTAGTGAGGTTCTGAAGCAGATCCCCCACTCATCTCTGCGCCCTGTACACTGACTCTGCTTGCAGGGCAGTTTGGTGAGCAAAAGCTTGGTTCGCTTGGTTCTTTTCTAATAGGTCTAAACATGATGCTCCAGTCTGGGCACACATGAAGGTGCTTCTACTCTTCCTGGGAACAAAGTGCCCATGGAGATAGGCTCCAGACTGAATATAATCCGAAGAAGAAGCTCTAAGCTGCATTTAGTGTAAGCATATGGACCTAAGCGCCTAAGGTGCTTTGATCCACTCCTGCAAATTACTTCCTAGTATAGACACAGCTGAGACTCTGGTTAGATGAGGTGCAGATCATATGAGATGAACTCATATGTAACTGGTTCCTGATGAAAGACTTCAGAACTTATATGGGAGAGGAAGAAAGTTTTGCTAGAAACATTAATTTTCATATCCAGATTCATAGTAATTTTGGGAAAGGGAGGAGTTTACTGCTATAGAACGTATGTGTGTGTTGATTCAGTGGATCTAGTTGGTTCAAAGAAGGAGCCAAAAAGCTTAGAAAACATTTTAATGAAATAATTAATAAATCTTCTAGAATGCAGGAGGATGTGAGACAAAAAGTTAAACCACTTTGTTTCCTGCTAATATGTTTATTTTTAGAATCACAGAATCAGTTCAGTACATCCAACTAAAATAGTAAGGTACATACTTGGAAATATATGTGTGTACTAATAGATACAGAGTTTACTCCTGTAATATAAAAGGTCTCACTATTTAAGCATATTTTAAAGGTCTTTTTGGAAATAAATACATATTTTTAGATCTTTAAAATGCTTATATTTCAACATTTTAACTTTAAACTTATTTAGAGTCACCTTTCTTCCACACATCTCTCTGTCTTATGCAACCAAAGAATCTTAAAATTTGAAAAAAATAATTTGATCATTTATGTCCACTCTCAACTCTTTTTTTTTTTCAGCAGCATGCTCTTCAGGTATTTGTCTGGACAGTTTAAAAGTTCCAATCAAATGTGATTCCATATCTTTAAACGACAATCTAATAACCATAATCACTATTATCCTGTTTAAGACAGTCATCATGTGGCCAATTTTAAGCATTCAAAAAGCATCATTGACTTCACTCAGACTGCTAGACTTACCATTATGCCTGTTTTTAAATGCCTTGTCAACTCAGAGTAGTACGATGCTGAGAAACCTTGTCGGTCTAAGGAAAAGTAGATCCTGACCTACATCATTTAAATATGCATTAAAATTTACAAGTATTTTTCCTGGGAGTATCATACATCATGGCTAATAGTTTCTAAATCTTTCTTCATGCAAAGAGACAGTAAAAATATCAGTGTCAACCTTAAATGAAAATCATTGCTGATTATTATAGTTAAACTTGCTGATTATTATAGTAATGCTGATTATTATAGTCAAACTAAGGCTAAAGGTCAAACTAAGAATTTCAAATGAGTTCACTGCATAACTAACCGGATTTTCAAACAGAGACAGCTTATAGCAAAAAAAATTCCTTCAGTTATCCACAAAATCTGAAAGGTTTAATCAAATTTTAAATTTGTGTTAGTATACTTGGGCATCAGTCTAGTAAAAAACCTTGCCAGCCGATTGAAATGATAAAAAGGAATATTGAGGGTGCATAATGAAAGCAGAAATAAGTAGATCAAGGATTAAAGGAATATTGTACTACATTTCTAATACTCCCAATTAATGAAAAGCCTATGACATGTCATAGATTCAGAAGGAAAAAGTTTTCAAGTTCCCTTTTTACTATCTTGAACACCACATTTCTGTATATTTCTTGAAGATGTCTATGATTCTAGTGTCTTTTCAAAGTCCCCAACTTTATAATGGTTTTTTTTCTCAGAAAGGGTAAGCTATTAAAATGCCAATCAATCGAAGTAATAATTTCTTTAAAATTTGGAGATCTGAATTTTGTAGTCAAAGGCCTTTTCAGTGCAATTTCCTTAAAAAAGGAAAGGAGTTTTTTTTTTAATTATGCATTCTGAGAATTAAGCAATGCTACTGATGAAAATACAAAGGCTCTCAATTTGCCATTCGTGGGAGTCTGGCCATGCAATAGCAATTCATTCAGCTTCCATTCATGCACTGTCAGCTTGAATCCAAAGCTTGGCAGAAAACGGGGGGGGAAAATGGTTCATGCAATCTGCTTTTGTTAAAGGGCTTTAACTAGGGGAAATACAACTGAGTGAGGCAGAAAATTCATACAATATTCGGATTATTTTCTAAAAAGATTATTCGTTGAAGAAGCATGTATTTGTTGGAGGGGTTCTTATAACTGGTAACAGCTGGGAAAAGTGATTGAGAAGGATAAAGATACTGGGTAACTGAGTGAGGCTGTGGGACATGTGACAAGAATAGATGACAGGGTAGCTGAGCGATTAGGTATAGGAAGATGCTGGCAGATCTGCTTGCCTTTGTTCAGCAATGGTAACCCCACTCTGGATGAAATGCTTTTTGTTGTTTGTGGATTTTCAGAATCTTGCTCCTAAAGTCCCTTTTTAACAGGGTGCCATTTAGAACTGCTATGAGTTTAATAAATGCTATTTATTAAAAATATTGGCAGCTTCTTGACAGACCTTGCCTTCTAAATGGTACTTAAAGGAACTGTGCACAGTTTATACTGCTTTCAGTTTTACCAAAGCAGTTGAGACTTAGTCACACTGGGAAGTTTTTTTGTCCATAAATCCTAGAGTTGTTGCAGACACTCCAGAAAAAAATTCTCTGAGGATATCAGAGTACAAATGGGGTAAGATATTTGGCTATTTGAGACCTTCACTTTCCCTATCATCAGCATACTTTGCTGGCCTTCCCTCGAGGAGACTCAAATGCAGTGCCATGGGAAAAACCTCCCATGAAAACCTATAGCCAGTATGCAACAGTGTGGCAACTCTCCAGGGAGAGTGTCTTCCTGCAGTGGAATTGCAAGATATATACAGATGCTAGAAGGAAATAAATAAAAAATGGATAATATAATTTATTTGATGATCCATGAGAGGTTCTCAGGAAGGGATACATTTTATTGCCTTCAGCTCAGAGCAGGACAGTAAATTTGTTTGTTCAAAAGTCTGTCCAAATGCTACAGTCAGGGAATGCCTTGAGCACATCTTTAACAAAAGTGACAGTTTGCCCCAAATGCCTTAAAGTCATTAGCCTGGACTCATCTTGCCTAATCTTTAGCAAGGAAGACATCCAAGATGATGAAAGTGAGTTAGATCTTATGTAGTATGAACTGTCCCATTTCACCCCCTAACTACAAGGGAGCTGCACCAGCAAGAGTCTCATGTGCTTCAAGGTACATGGGACAAATGTGAATGAAAATGTCTACAGATGGTGCCATGTTTACAGCTAACTGAGTTGTCTTTTAAAAAGAAGTGTTTAGCCTCCATTCACACAGTTTTTTGGAATGCTTGAGTCTTCATTGTTAGCCTTGCCACTTCCATAGTTGCCATATAAAAGTCAGCAGAAGGTGATTATATCTGCTGCTGTCTTGACAGAACCTGGAGGCTAACTTCACTTCATGTGGAAAAAGAGACAACTAGTAGCCAAGCCTTCATGTGATGCTGGTCCTGTTATGCATAGAAATGAACAGATAAATGACTGAGATTACAATTGTAATCACCAGGAAATGCATGTCAGGGTATGCACAAATAATAAAAAAATAATTTTCTAACGTGTGACTTTCAGTCACTTTTGGAAACTTCATGACTGACTCATCAGTCTGTTTTATCTCTTCTGTCCCATAGGCATGGAGATCATTCATGGGGGTCCTGCTTGTTCCTGCCAGAGCATAGCTCACAGTTTATAGAACATTCAGTAGCTGTTGATATTAAAAAAATTGTTAAATCCAAGCTTCATCTAACAGCTTATTTTCATTGAAAAATCTGCTGAATAAGCAAAGCATAAAATTAATTACATTTTAATTAAATTTTTGAAGCTAATCACTGTAGAGAGTCCCTGATAATATAGCACATAGGGGACACTAGATAACAGATTAYAATACATTCAATGAAATGGAAGTTGAGTGGCCTTTAATTGACTTAAAACTAGGGAAAAGCTAACTTCTGTAAGTAAACTCTGATCAGATGTAGTCAACTTATTTAAAGTGTCACTACGGTCTTAAAAAATTTCATGTTGCTGATCTTACTTGAGAATTATCAGAACATTAAAATGTTGTAGAAAATATCCAGTTCTCTAATTCCCACAGTTTTGATAGTCTGTCAATAGGATACATTTCTTTCTTATCACTTTGAATCCTTTTGTCTATACATAGAAAATTGTGAGCTTTTGTCAAGATTTAATCACTAGTCAGATATTAGCTGTATATCAAAAAAGGAAAGGAAGGAGGCAAATTTATATGTTTAAATGTAAGTCTCATCACTCAAACAAAAGTAGCAGTAAAGTCCTTGCAGTAAAGTGCTTACAGTACAGTATAAAAATGAAAGGCATGAACCACCTCCTTTCATTTTTGTCTGTTTCTTGAAATCTGTGTTCTTTTTTTTGTACATTCTGATCTCCACTTTTTTCCCTTTGACTTTTCTTGGCTTTTCTTTTCTTGTCTTTATTTTACTTTCTTTTTGCTTTTTCTCTCTGTGCACCTTTTTTCCCTCTGTGTGTAACCACGGTTGCTGTATCACAGGGTTCTATACAGTTCACTGTTCCTCTCATTGTTCAGCTTAGCTGAACTTCCTCTAGTTCCTCCTCCAGTGTGTTGTTATATTTCACTTTTCTATTTGGTCATTCATTAGTTGTTTTTCCAGCATTCCTTCTACTACAAATTTCAAACTTTTTTATTCTTATATGAAATATAAAATTTAGCCAAGACATTCAGTTAAAATTCATCTTTACCTTTATTTCTTCAAATTGAAAACAAGATGCAAGACCATTTGAACTGATGCAGTTGGCATCAGGATGAGTTGGTGAAAAGATCAAGCAGAGTATTTTTTCAATGCTTATTTGTCCAAGTAGTGATTGAAGTAAAATTTGTAGCTCAATGGGAACACAGAAAGTACTTGCATTTTTAATTAGTAAACTTTCATAAATGCCTGTTTACTGTTAAATTGAAAGAGGAACTTCAGTGATTACAGATAGGTTGTTAAAGCAAAAATAGGGCCACAAATATATCTGTGAATATCAGAATTATAAATGCAACTTGTGCTTATCTGATATGAATTTCTGTATGCTAATAACTTAGCCCTGCTCTTTGAACTGCATTATCAACTGATATTTAATCTGAAAGCTGCTCTTGAGCATCCAAGCACATACAGAGCTGATTTTCCAAGATAGCCAGCAATGTACAGAACACATCAGCTAAAAGAAAGAAGACAGAACACTCCACTCTTGAATGCAAAGGAATTATGAGAATACCAAATAAGGTAGACATAAAGAGATTGGGAGGTGAAAATATAACATTGACTAAAATTATCAAACGTTGGCTCCTAAAGTTATTCACTTAAAATTCATGAACACTTTGCTATATTTTCTCTTCCCTGTCCAGTTGCAGGGGGAAGTGATAGAGAGGCTTTGGTGGGTGTCTGTCATCCAGCCAGGGTCAACCCACTACAATCTTTTAGGAATTTTATTTTCTTTAATTGTCTTTGTGGCTTAATTTGAAATCCAGAGCTTTTGAAAATGATGTTTCCTTTACTTCTGCTATAAAATTGAGATTTTTTAGATAGAAGCCTAATTTGTTGCACTGATTTACTACTAATTTCTAGAAGAAAAAGCAAGATTTTTTAAAATTTTTGTTTCTGATTTTAGATGCCAATTTCTACTCGGTTATACTGATCTGTTCAGTTTTGGATCCATCTATTTGTACTGAATCAGATGGTGTTTTTTTTTTCTTCACTAAATTAATATCAGCAGAGTATTGTTTGGCTGCAAAACTCTTTTGGAAAAAGTCCAGAGAATCAGAAGGAAAGAATCTGCAGGAAGCTCCATACTTGTGTGAAAAGCTAGGGTTTTGTTTGTATTCTGGGGCATTTATTGAAGTTATATGTAAAGGCAACTTCTCAGAATGTAATAATTTTTTTACTTTTTTTGGGCAGAAATATGTATGTCTGTGTTGTACATTCACTTATCTGCAGTATGAAAAAGTTATCAAATGTGGTCATTCTGGCTAAACAGCACAGATGGAATCCTATCAAAGCCTGATTCTAACTGCCTTCAGTTTTCTTTTATATAGTTTCATATACATGTATGCACATATTTCTGCAGCTGTACTTCTGATTAGGGCAACAAATCTGTATGTCTTCTGTGCAAAGGACCTGTCTAGTCACTGTATTAACTACTCTGCCTTTCCAACATTTGTACAGAGCTTTGTTGAAGGAATGTTGTAGAGATTCATGATTTCCTGGATGAATGACAAGATCAGCTGCTGCTTGTGGTTTTGTTTCAGCAAGCCAACATCCACAAAGCTCAGAAAAGTGTTAACAGCTTTCACAATTTCAAGGCAGAATTTCCGAATGGAAAGCAAAAACATGGAGAAGTCTTAGTGTAGGTGCCATGGGACTTGAAGTTCAATTTGAAACAATTAATTAGACACATTATGTGTTTTGCTTTGTTGGTTCTTTCATTCCATCTTAGTCTTGTTTTATGTTTCAGAGCGAGTTGCTCTCTAGCCCTAACCTTTCCTTCCTTTTTGATGATAAATGAAAAGAACAGCATGACTCAGCTACCAGATAGTTTGTTACTTATCATAACAAAGTAGGGCGGCTCCTTCTTGGAAAAGCTTTTTTCCTTCTTCAAAATGAAAACTTGATAGAATAGTATGAATAACAAAACTGATTAAGTTATACTAAAATAAACTGCCTTTTTGAGCTTTGAAGACATTATGAAATCATGAAGTATACTTTCTTGATAGAAACTATTATTTAAAATATTGATAAGTAGTAGAATTGGAAATAATTTAAAAGTTTATTAAGACAGATATGCACYAGGAACAAAAAACCAACCAACCAAAAAGAACATGCAACAAATTTGCTCCTATTTTTCAGATTGCTATGAGCTAGAACAATAATTATTATTTATAATAAGATTATAATTGATTTCATTGCAATAATACAAGGTAGGATTTGTACTGATATGTAAAAATGAGAAGCAAATAAGACTGGAGAAGGTTTAGTAAGCAGAATATGTAGACAGTGATAAAGAACAAGTATACAACCTGAGATGAGAAAGAGTTTGCCTGTTAGCCACTATTTGCCTGTTAGCCACTATAGTAATTTCATGTTACATGGTTTAAGTTTATAAATTTCCAGGTTTTGATTCCAAGCACTCTATCATCTTCTCATCTAATTTTTGAATTGAACAGGAAATTTTCTGTAGGAATTGAGAAAACTATCTTATGAAAAAACAGTTCTATGGAGTCGTGAACTGAGTTATGGATGTCTCCACATAATTTTCATTAAAAAAAATACAAATAAAAAATGGAGATTATTCAGCTGACATTATCTTCAAGACTTTAAAATTTGAACAGGCTGAATTTGTGTGTCTCTGAAGGCTTAACTGAGATTAGAAGATGTAGTGTTAAGTCTACAAATACTGTGTTCACTTCAAACATCATGTGGACAAAATACATCGCTTGCATGGTAGTATCTGATACAACCATCAGCAAGGATTGTACCCAGCTCAGTTTCTTTTGGGTCTCCTTCGAGACTCATCTACTTAGCTGCTAGTAAAACACACTAATCTGGGGTCAGAGAGGGGATGGGTTGACTGAAATAACTATGGGAAGGGACGTCAGATTCCCTTAGTGCTGAAAGGATAAGGCATTCAAAATTTGGTAAACCCTTTATACAGAAGAAATTAAAGAACTCAGCACCAACTCTGTGTTTTGAAACATTTTTCAGGACACAAGAGTATG
The DNA here is from genome assembly GCA_018881555.1 of Amblyornis subalaris. NCBI lineage: Eukaryota > Metazoa > Chordata > Aves > Passeriformes > Ptilonorhynchidae > Amblyornis > Amblyornis subalaris. The sequence goes on along the minus strand of JACAXG010000133.1, from coordinate 695,892 downwards.
AAGCTATCAAGGGAATAATACACTCTTGGGAAGAGAATGGCTAGCAAGAGGAGCTGTTCCAGAATGATGTTACTCCTTTTTGCTAATTTTCCTATATAAGTAAGCCAAGAAAGCCCACTTTAATTCACATTATAAGAAATTTAGAGGCTCACATTAGTGCTTAAGAAATTATTTTCAGTTTTATATTTCTAATATATTTTAATAGTACTTACTGTTGAGCATGCATATTTAACTGGTGGAATATTGATAGATTAGTTTCTTATTGAGTTGAAAAAGTGCACAATATTTTAAACTTTATGGAAAAGTAATGATCAAAGTACCAGGAAGCTTGCTAACTTGATTTTTGATAGGCAAATGGAAATCCTATATGCAATATATTAAGGCTTAAAGCAGGGTGGAAAGCAAAGTAGCATGCTAACTAGTGTTTTTATATGTCTTTGAAACCCTGGGGTTAGGAGATGACAGCAATTGGGAGGAAAAAAACCTAAGTTATAATAAGGGTATAAATTCTGATTTTTTAAAATAAATATGGTAATAAAAGAATTCCATGACACTTAGAAATTTGTGAACAAATTAATTAAAATTATTAGAATCCATGATTTTAGCTTTGAAAGAGGGTATAGAAAATGCTAGTTTTAATACTGTCACAAATATCTAAAGGGCGTGGAGTCAACATCTTAACATGAGACAAATTCACCTGCATGGATGTTTTTCACACTGGCTATAAAACACAGTAGAAGGAAAGCTCAGGTACTTCAGAACAATTACTCCTGATTGATCATAGTCTACTGCAAACCAATGATCCTTATGATCTGTATCATCATCATACATAGGCTTGATAATTAATGTTGCTCTATGGAATACTATAATGACCTGCTTCCTTTTGCATTAAAATGACATTTTGTTGTTGTCCAAAATATTTAACCTGTTAGGAACAAATAGATTTGCATGTTTGATCTTTGCAAATGGTTGGTGGCACATCAGGCACTTTGATTACTTGGGTTTGTTGGTGGTCTCGTGAGGATATATGTGCATGGGAGAGTAAGTTACATCTCAAGGTCATCTGGAGTTTGTGAAATAATTCTGCTCTAAAATATCAGTTCCCCCAAGCCTGCACTTGAAATCAAGGAAGGTAATTTTAATTAATAAAATAAGTACAGTACACTGTTTTGACGAAAGTACATTTTCACCCTTTCCCCTTGCATCTCATTCCCATGTATTCAAGGGAATTTGTCCTTGTCATAAGAAATAAATGATGAAAGACTTTATTTTTTCCTCTATATTTCTGTTTTGTAATTAATGAATCTAAATCTTCATTGGCACAAAGAAATAAAACAGCGGTTTCATCATCGCAGCTTGTGGAAAGAGTTTCAGGTTTCAGTAACTTATTCCAGTCTGCATCAGATGGCTGATCAAATAAAGAGTCCTACTTCTGTGGCTACTCAGAAGTACAATTCAGAACTCATTTTGCTTTGAAACTTAAGGTGAAAAGTGCAGAGCTTAATTTCCTGCTTTTCTCTCAATAAGAATTTTGTTTATCAATTATAACACATATAAGGAGTCATTGTCCATGGTCACCTTTAGGAGTTGTACAAGAACATTTGGATGATTGCTCACTGAGCCATGGAAGCATGAAATTCAATAATTTACCAGTTATGGATTTCTACTTCGCTTACTAGCTCTTGTAGTCATAAAGTATAACATTGTTCAAATGAATTATTAAAATTAATGCCCCATCCTTATCACTGCATTCTCCTCCATCCTAGACATGTTTCTTTTGTGGCCAGAATGTCATATTTCATGGAAAATATACCCCTGGATACTTTGTTTTTCTCTTTCAAGGAGACTCCTTTCAGGAGAAGAGAGTTTTGTGAAGTTCAAATTCAACAAAGCTGCCAGAGAAAAGGACTGAGGAAAAGAATTTTAAAAAGATTGTTTTTGAACAGTTGCACAAACTTTATTGGAGTTAAAAACAGCAGAAGAAGATCTATAAAAATTTAATAAGGATTCTGTGGAAACCACTCTAAAGCCTTGCAGAGATTAATAGAGTGTTGTGTTCTACACCAGCTCTCTTTTAACCATATCACAGATTATATTTTGATGTTACTCTGAGCTACCAAATGTTATAAAACTGGTTTACAAACTCAAGAAAAATGGATGCAGACAATCATGTCCCAGGCTGTGCAGAATAACTCATCATTTGGGTTTGGGAAATTTACTTATTTTCCTATCACATTGTTGTCCTTTGGTGACTTATAAAATTTACTTGATAAGCGGCTGTCAAAAATGGCTATACTTTGCATTTTAAACTGATGGTTGTCTGTGGCAGCAAATAATTGGGGTAGCAAAATATTTAGCAATAGCAGACGATGTGAATAATTGTGACGGACTTGGAAAGGGCAACAAAGTCTATACTGAAGATGCAGTTAACTGTATTTTATTTACCCATGGCTTAGCTGGTCATATCTCAAAGTAATTTGAAATTATTTGCTATATTTAGTTTTCAGGAACTTGAATGACAAACATTCCCATATAAGAAATCTTCCTAATAATCATAGTTATAATTTTTATGGTGCATAATCGGGGGCCAGTGCTTCATACATTTAGTCTTAATAATTGTGTAAAAAAAGACAGAATGACTTTTTTTATGGAGACAGGCATCTAAAAGACTAGTAAGCATGGTGTAGAATGCTACTGCTGGTACATTTCTCTTGCTTTATCTTGTACTTCACGTCTTAAAAAGGGACGTGAAAGGAAAAATGATACAGACCTATTGCACCCTGAGCCTAATATCTTGCATCTTTTTCTGTAAAGTCGGAAATACAGCTTAAGAACCTATGAGAAGCAATGGGAAATAACAGATGAACAGTCTAACAGATTACATAATGTAGATTCTGGCAGGTGGTCTGAGAACATTAATTGATGCTGGAGCTCTTTCAGTCTCTGCTGCTATATTTATGAATTACATGCGATCTCCTGATATAAATCTCTGTATGCATCTATGAGCCTACTTTATGTCTAATTCATCATCTGGTGGTAAATGATAAAAACATGCATGCTGCAAGATGCTCTCTACTCTGAAGAACTTGCAGTGTCTCACGCTGCTGAAATAGGACAAGATATCCTGGAAGCTGGAAAAAAAAAATCAGCATGAACACACAGACATTCATGTGTTCAAGCTGATAATGCTCTGGATAAGATGTGTATGAGGTGTGTGCCAGACATCACCAGAATGACTTTGTTGGCAGTGTTAGTAATGCTCTGTGGCCTTACTGGTACACTCTGCCTCTCAAAAGATTGCCACTGGTACTCTTACATTTCCAAACTTGCCTTCCAAAGCTTGAACGTTGCCTTCAAGTTTTAAGTCAGCCAGGACAAAGCCACTAGAGATACAGATGTACAGCATTTCTAATAAAATTTATTAAATAGTTATGTGGCCAAAGATTTTGAAACAGAACATATATTAGACTTCCCTCATTAGACACAGACCATAAGTATTTGGCATTTTGAATATACGGAGAAAGAGAGTTTTTTGGTGGTGTCAGAAGAATTTTGTCTGAATAGTAGTCTCACTAAGTAGCTTTCAGTAATGAAACTTACATCATTACCTTCAACAGGAATCTCAGGTAAATCCACAGCATAGTGGATCATAAAGGTCACCAAAGCCTGATTCTTTTAGGACACAAGGCCTTTGTCAGGGAGAAAAGCTAGAAAAAAAAGATGGGCTTCTGTCGCGGTGGTTCAAGCCCCGTCGGGAAGGAGGCCGGCCCGGCCACAGTGGTGCGCGGTTTCCAGGGTCTGAGCCACCCACATCTCCTCCCCCTGAGGGGCTGATTAATGGGTATCCCTGTATGGTTAAAGTTCCAGACTTTTCGTTTAAATTGTACTCTCCATTGGATCCCCTCCCTAAGTCCCTCCTTCCCTCTGTTCCCATTCGGTATCCTCCTATCCTTCACCTACTTACCCTCAGATCATTGGTCTGTATGCTCTTCCCGCCCCCGTTGCTATCCCCATAAGCTCCGGCACCCCGGAGCCATCTGGGTTCTCTGGTCCCTGACCCCTTGGCAAATAAACTGCATGCCGAGACCACATCAGAGACCTGTCTCCTTCTTTACTGCTTCCCGCCGCCTCAGAAATCGGTACAAGAGTGTTCACAGYGTCTGCTATCCCGGACCGTGAGAAGTGCCAAAGCCGTTGCTAAAAGTGCTCCCGGCCCGGGACTGCTTCCAGAAGGCTGCGGCACCTTAACACTGAGAGCACTGCCGCGGCAGTTGGCGCCCGGGACAGGGACAGCTTGTTCGGAGGTTCCTGGAAGCGTCCCCGGCGAGAGTTACTCACAGGGATTAAGCCGCGTTCGGAGCAGCCAGCGCCACACGGACGAGTCAGTGTTTTAGAAGACAAATCCRTGTGGGGACCGGTAACCTTCGGGAGTGGAAGGTCCGTCCAGGGGATAGTAGACCGCCCCCGAGAGCTTTTTGTTGACTCCACTGGGTGAGGTGAGTACCCGTGGGGTCCCCCTTCTCAGCTTTTCTTTTGTCTTTTCCTCTCGGGACGCGGGTGAAGTTTCTGGGCTGGAAAGATGGGTGCTAAGCTCACCCGAGCCCAGAGGGACGTTTATCACCAAGTTGTAAATGCCCTTACAGAGAGTTCATTTGATTTTTCGAAAGGGAGGCTTAAGAGGTTTATACATTGGGTTTTTATTAATTTCCCCGATACTTCAGTTGATTCGGTTAAAACTCTTTCGTTTTGGGATAAAGTGGGAGAAAGGCTGACAGATTTAAGGGAACAAGGGGATACCTCAGTTCAGAAGGTTTTTTCCCTTTTTCCTTTAATTTATGCAGCTATTTCGCTTTTGGGAAATGGTAGTTTGGGTAATCCTCAGTTGATATCTTCCTCCCTCCCCGATCCTATACCTTTGTCCCATCTGCAGGCTGAACTGGGAGCTGGAGCTCACCAAGTAGTGCAGGGCTGCTACCGTCTCCCTGCCACCTCCCAGTCCACCCTGAACCCTTCTCTGGGCGAGAAGGCGCTGCTCGTCCAGGGCTCTTTCCTAACCCTCTCTCCTGATCCCCAGACCCTTGTTTCGTCCACCGCATTAGGAACAATAGGCAAAGATGGTGCCGGCCGCGTGGCTGGCCCCGCCATTTTGTCTTCATTAGACGGGACCAAATCGCAAAATGGYGGTTTCGAGTCCCTGCCAGTCACTCCCCAAGCATCCGCCCCTTCCCCTCCCTCTGCGACGGGATGTGATGTAACCGCGTCAGGCCCCTCCTCAGCGTCAATAGCGTGTGCGTCAGGCCCTTCCCATGTCATCAGGACACACCCCTCAGTCCAGGGCCCTCCCACTTCGGGTGCAGGCTTCGCATCCGGTTATGGAGCTTCCRATTCCCGCGCTATCAGGGGCGGGAGTGAGCAGAGGCCTGGCCGGAAGTCGGCCATCTTGGCGAGACCTACTCCAGCCATGGCCTTGCCGGAGGACTCGGACTCCGATACAGAGGATTACTGGGGGAAGCTGCAAAGGGAAGCAACCACGGACGGGGAGTGGGAGCTTGCTAATCAAATCACGGTAGCTCCGGTGACCTATCGGAGGGGAGGACACCCAACCTGGGCACCCCTGCCGTACGCACACTTAAAGGAATTGTGCAAGGTCGCCCGGAGCCACGGCAGGGAGTCTCCATATTTTAAGAATCTATTTAATGCCACATTAACCGCGCATGTGTTCACCCCCCATGACCTTCGCAATTTATTCTCGTGCCTGCTTTCTCCAGCGGAGTTTCTCCTCTGGGAGAGGAGCTGGAAAAGGGCCCTACGGGATCTCCTTGTGAGATACCACGGTGAAGAGGCCAATGCCCACCTCACCATAGATCACCTTTGTGGGGAAGGCAATTAGGAGCGGCCCCAGGAGCAGGCCGAAGCCATACCTGAGGGCGTGCTCCAAGATATAAAGGGTGCGGCGGAAAGGACTTTTCTCCTAACACCTACGGAGACTATGCTGACACAAGCCTTTTCAAATATAAAACAGGGTCCGGAAGAGAATTTTATCCAATATATAAATAGATTAAAGGACGCAATTGAAAAGCAGGTGGAAAACCGAGACGCCCAAAAAGCATTAATGACTGTAGTGGCAAAATCCAATGCAAATGATACTTGTAAAAAGATATTAGCCACTCTGCCTCTCGACCCTCCACCGACCCTAGATGCCATGCTGGAGGCCTGTGCCACCAAGGCCTCCCAGAGTGTCCTTATCGTGCAAGCAGTCGCACGAGAGGTTGTAGATGGCGGTATCAAATAGAGACACTCGTTGCTACAATTGTGGGGACTTTGGACATTTCACCAAGGACTGCCCTACACCGAAGGAAATAAAGATCGCCTTTACAGATCTAGTTCCCTACAAAAAAGAGAAAAGCCATAAGGAGAGAAACCATAAGCGAAGGAAATCTAAGCGAAAGCCAGTCCCTCCTGTGCAGCCCAAAAGACTGTGCAAAGACGGGAAGGATGATGGGCACAGATCTAAGCGGTCGAAGCGCAAAAAGCGGAGACCAAAGCGCAAAAACAACAAAAACTCACAGCGGCATGTGGACTGCTCGGCAACAAATTGCCTGGTCTGCCAATACCACCATCGATGACACTCAGGCAACAGCGGACAGAACGCGAGATGGCCCCATCTGGCGACGTCGAAAACCAAGTCGCCTGCCCAGCGCCCACCGCAACCTGTGCTGTCCACGCTGCTGCTACACAGTGCTCCTACAGCGCCTCTGCATATGGCGCTGCACTCAGCCGTAGCACCCACACCGCGCTCCAAGATCCCACACAGTTCTGCTGCTGCAAGCCATCAGCAACAGCCCATTGCCTCCTCTGCCCTGCCGCCACCTTTTTGACGGCTGCCACTGCCGTGTCAAGTGGCGACACCACCTCCCACTGTCACAGCCCACACCCAGCTAACACTGACCCTGTGCATCACCAACACCGCCACCCAGTCCATCATGCCGCATTGCCAATACGGCCAGCCAGCGCCAGCCGATGGCCGCAACCCACGCTGCTGGCTCGGAAACTGACCCCATCCGCAGCCCCTGTATGCTGGCGTTGCACAGTACGCTCCACCACCTGCGCCGCCGCAGCCAAGGGCACCCACTGCCGCTTAGCTGTGGCGACCTGTCGTCCCACGATCAGAGTCGTGGAACGATAAGTCGTTCCTGTTTGGTAACTTTTTAAGTTTTAATCCTATTCCTAAATTTCTTTGTTGGATATTTTGTCCCCTGCTTCATCGTTCCCCTTTTTTAAGTTTTCTTAGTCCCCTATGTGGTGTTCTTCCTTATAACCCCTTTTCATATTAAAGGAAGCAGGGTAGGGGAAGAATCAGCTGCAACAAGTTCGGTGGCTGGTGTCTCTACCCCATACCTGCTACCTCTTGAGTCCTGAGCTACTGCCAGAGTCCAAGAAGCCCCATCACAGGGTGTATTGAAGAACACCTCATAACACCTTTACCCATTAACAGTTTTACTTTATGTTTTAAAGAAACAAGTGCCTCCTGGAGACAACGTCAGCGCAAGATAAGCCATGTAAACATCTGGCATGCACCACCTCCAGGCTGTTTAAAACCAAAAACCATGCCCCCAAACCCTCTAATCTCTTCCTCATGTGTTTTCCTACCCCATAATCCCTTTACTTATTCTACACCCAATATCTACTTTTTTTAAAGAGAGGGGATCGAGTGGGGAACGGAGAGTTAAGGGAGAACTGTTTTTTCTCCTATACTCCTAAAGATAATCTGGTACTCGCTAAGTTTCTCTTAAGTCTCTGTTTTTTCTTTCAATTTTCAATGATGTTGATTTATGAKCCCCACAGAAAAGCCTGTCCCAACCCCCACACACTGCCAACGCCAAGAGAGGTCTCCGCTTCCTTCTGGTCTGCCTGATCTGCTAGCCCACCATAACATCCAGTGTCATTGCGTGGACTGTCCTGCAGCCAAAGAACTTGTCATCACACAGCCAAGATATCCACGTAGCAGTCCAGCAAATGAGAGACCAGATAAAAGAACTAAGGACCGAAAGAAGCATTGACTAAATCGATAGACTATTGGGATGGTGGGGATTGGGAAGCTGAATGGCTTCGCTAATTAAGATCGAACTGGGGGTAGTTCTAATGTATTTTCGGTTGCCTTAAGAGGCTGCTTTGTAAGCTCATCAGATCTTTCTTTAAAAACAAAGAAGGGGGAGATGTCGCGGTGGTTCAAGCCCCGTCGGGAAGGAGGCCGGCCCGGCCACAGTGGCGCGCGGTTTCCAGGGTCTGAGCCACCCACATCTCCTCCCCCTGAGGGGCTGATTAATGGGTATCCCTGTATGGTTAAAGTTCCAGACTTTTCGTTTAAATTGTACTCTCCATTGGATCCCCTCCCTAAGTCCCTCCTTCCCTCTGTTCCCATTCGGTATCCTCCTATCCTTCACCTACTTACCCTCAGATCATTGGTCTGTATGCTCTTCCCGCCCCCGTTGCTATCCCCATAAGCTCCGGCACCCCGGAGCCATCTGGGTTCTCTGGTCCCTGACCCCTTGGCAAATAAACTGCATGCCGAGACCACATCAGAGACCYGTCTCCTTCTTTACTGCTTCCCGCCGCCTCGGAGATCGGTGCAAGAGTGTTCACGGCGTCTGCTATCCCGGACCGTGAGAAGTGCCAAAGCCGTTGCTAAAAGTGCTCCCAGCCCGGGACTGCTTCCAGAAGGCTGCGGCACCTTAACACTGAAAGCACCGCCACGGCAGGCTTCCATTTTTCTAGGCTCAGATTAGGAAAGTTTATACATATCTTTTCCCAAATCTCAATGGAACTTCATTTTAAACTGAAGAAGTTAAAGCAGTGTGTGGAAAATTTTCTCATTGCTTACGTACACAGACAGAAGTGCCAAATATGGGATCTTGATGCTTCTGTGCAAATTTACTGCCAAAAACTTGGGGTCCAGCTTTGCAGTGGACTCTTTCACTGTGAACCCTCTACCCAGAAAAAGACTGCTACTGTTATAGGCTTTGAGGGTCTTCATTTGCAGTGTTCACATACAAGGTTAATAATTTTCCATTTCACATTCTTTCCGTTTGTATCTTGATGAAAATTGTCTTTATCGAAAACAATGTTATGAAATCAAGATAAATGTATAAACATCTAAGGAACAAGGTTTGACACAGAGTATCAAAAATAATGGCTAAAGTTTGGTTCATTTAGATCTTCAGTAGTGGTGTGGGTTTTTTCTTTTTAATGTCCTTTAATGCTCTAAAAAATTCTGGTAAAAGTTTGTATTTGATAGTATCAAGGAACAATTTTAATCTTTGCATTAAATTTCAACACTGTAAACATTTTGTTGTCTAAAAAAAATTGAACAATGCAAGAAATGTTCTGTACACAGCATATTTTCATCTGATTTCTACTTTCTGAGAAAAACAAACTTCCATTTTCTCGTATTAGAATTTGCTGCATCTAGCTAAATGTGACAATTTGATTAGTTAGATCAAGTGCACATATTTTTTCTTGAGAAACTCTCACTGCAAATCTTAAAAGGTTACCTTGTTATTTCTAGGTATACTCAATTGTAAAATAAATTACCTATATTCTCACACATGCTGCTTTACCATTCATACACATGATGCTGTATAAGAGGAGTAGAGGAAAGCTTGCACATACTGAAGATTCTATATTTCATATTAAAGAAAAAAACCAACAACTTGTCTCTTTAACAATTTAACGTACATCTCATACCAACATAACGCTGTCTCATGGAGTTAATCCAAAACACATTAAAGAAAATCTTTGACAACATTTAAACTGTCCCCTGAAAACTTATTCTATTTAAATTTTTAAAATGCATGAGCACACACACACAGACATGCATTAATTTGAATAACATAATGGTATTATTATTATTGCATTAAGCACTCCAGTTATACTGAACTCAACAGAAACATGAATGCTGAACTGGTATATCAGTATATATATTTCCATATAGTACATAGTATATCTAGAGCAAAGACTCCCTTGGACTTACCCATGTGAGTAGTTTCAGGGAACTTAAGGGTGTCACACTTATAGATAAAGAAGGCACAATTGTGTAATTAATTTTATTTCCAGCTCTTGAGATTTCAGACTATAATTCCAAGCTCTCTAAGCAAACATCTTTTTCTTTACTTCTTTCCAGGCAAACTGATCAGAGGTGATCTGGGGATTGGCTGTGTGCCCAGTTTCCACAAATGCCAAAGACTCCTGCACACTGAGTTAATTAAAATTGACTGCTTGTCTTAGGCAGAAGAAGCAGGCTAAATTCTGGCTTGTTCTAAAAAAAATGATTGAACAATTTAGGCAAACAAAATAACTTTCTACTAAGCTAGGGAATAAATGTAACATATTGCTTTGCCTTGAAAAAACCAGATCATATTTTTATTTTGTTTTCATTTCTACCTCAAAGGCTTTTTTTTTCTGTTGTGTTTTGTTGTTTTTTTTTCTTTACCCTGCTGCAGTGAATTGTAAATTGTTAGATCTGTGTATCCCAAGGACAGGAAGACATATATCAAATGAAGGATATAGACAGATTTTACAGACTGAAGCTATAAATGACAATAAAAAGTCTAATCTTGCAGATGTTTAAACCTCACAGGTGTCTCCCCTTTTGACTGAAACTTCTCCAGTGCCTAGTGTGACTTTCTCACTGAAATGCACCAAAACTGCTGCAGTCTACACAGCCCAGCAGCTGCCTCATGCCTAAATGCGGCCAACTACCAAAGTCTCCAAAGGACATTTAATATGCATTTCCTAAGAACAACTGACTGACACTGAGAGTAGAGGTCTCAGTGAACTAAAAACCTGTTCAAGATTTATAGCATTTGTACACTCAAGGTCAATGACCTCAGGTTTGGGGGTTAAAATTCACACATTTCTAAAGGTGTTTTTTCTCTAGTTTCAGTGAGTATTGTGGACTAAGGTTAGCAAGGGGAAGCACTCCCTTCTTCTTCCTCTGCTACTCTACGGGGAATTCCTAGGAATGTACAGAAAGAGGTAAAAGAAGAAATTGATGGGGAGTGAGAAGCCCCAGAATATATATCATTCTATAATTCAGCTTTTATAGTGTTCATAAATTCTGTCTTTGCTTCAAGAGGCTCTTTTACGCTTTTTAGTAATCAGTATTCTGGGGAATAAAGATGAGCAGACTTGACAAGACACCCACAATTGACTATTTCCCTGATGAGTCCCCACCCCACAAGGTTATGGAGATGTATGTGGGGTGTTTTAATGGATCTTGAATTCTCCTTTGTGTAGTTGAATATCTCTGTCTGCCAGATAAAGAAGGTTTCTAAAGAAAAATGGCCTATCATTTGTTAGAGCATTCTTCAGGGAAAAAGTGACATGAATTTGCTAGTAGATGACATCATGTCACAACTTTATTTATTTAAAAAAAAAGGCTTTGACTTTTGAAAGGATCTTTATCAGGATAGGTTTCTAGCCTCTGGATATGAAATGAACAGACATATCTCCTTATGGGACTATATCCTGAGGAAATCTTAGGGTTTCCTATTGATTTTATATATGTGACTTCCCCAGCACATTGGCTGTTCTGGTTTGCAATCTGAGATTTAAGCATCTCCCTGGGCTGTTAGAGATGCCCTCAAATCAATATATAGCCTCAAAATCTGTTTTAGTAGTATATTTTTGTGTTTTCCCAAGAGAATTTGATTTAAAATCACATTTTTCTTTTAATTTTTTCTAAAATAATCTATCTGCTAACTGATGTCATTGCTCTATCTACATAATTGTGATAGTGTGAAAATGTGTCAAATTCTGTTCATAAGAGCGGTGTGATATTAATTTTACCTCTTGGAATGATCTGGGGATCTAAATAGAATAATTAAGTAATCCTGGTAGGATACTCACTAAAAAAGCCAATGAAAGAATCAGGCAGCCTAATGTTCAGCCAAAGGATGTTAATCTCTCCAGTGTTTTTTCAAGACATGGGCTTATAGGCTTTAGGAATGAGTTTCAAAGGAGGATCCAAGGTCCAAATAAAATTCTTAGCAGACCAAAGTTTAAAAAATACATTACATGTTAAGGAATTTATTATGAAAGATTTATCTATATCTATCTATCTATCTATCTATCAAATTACAAATGTACAAAATAAAATTAGTGAGAGAAGAGATACATTTGATCCTGATTCTGTGATGAGTCCTATGTAGATCCACAACAGAATCAAGATTTTTATTACTCTAATATTTAATTATTTTATATAGACTTACAGGGGTTTTTTTTAAATACATTACTTAGGTAAAAGGCTAAATGTGTCTATTCTTCCTAATAGAAGAACCTGTATGCATTATAAATTGAATGTCCAACTTCCTTTCTAACTTGTTTTTCCATCGTGTTTTTAAATGCCTATTGTATTAAACATTTCCATTTGGGAGGATTTTTGAATGTAGTGAATAAATGGAAATATGGTCATGAAAAATGCTTACATATTTCATATTTTTCACTGTTAGATTATTTTCAGTTTCTCACTGAAACTAAGAAGCGAAATACCACTTGCAGTGCACTGAATGGATTTGCTGAAATTTGCCACTTGCATTTCACTGTAGAGAATTTTCCTCTAAGTAAATCTCATTTTAAAGAAAAGAAAATGTGATCTTTTTAGCAATTACAAACGTCTCAGCATTGACAATGAGAATTTAAATGATATTTTGTAGAAATCTTTTCTTTCTCTTCTTTTTGGTGTATCTGCAATGCAAAATACACTGTCAGCAGAATAAATTTATCCTGTTCTGCAACTGCTCCTGGTATCTCATTCAGAGCTTGTTTAGAAGGAGCTTGGGTGCATTGCTGACTTGTGAAACACATATCCATTGCTTGTTTCTTACCCCCTTTTTGCACTTTGATTTTTAAACAAATTTCCTACCTTTTGTTCATTGTTTTCCCATTAGTTCTTTTATCAATAAGCTCAAATGAACAATGATTTTTAAACTACTTCCAGAAGAGAATTTAAAATTGGTAAATGTTTTTGCAACATTTAAATGTAAATCTGCTTCATGCCTTAATGAGATCAATGTCTGAAAAAGGTTAGAAGTCAGATGAACTGTAATAAAATAAAAAATTAAACTAAATCCTTTACTRAGGAAATTTGCTTGATCTGTCCAAAATTAAATGTTTGAAAATGTAAAGTTACAAACTGCATTGATTAATTTTTAAATAAAACTACCCCGAACTATGTATTTTCTTCTTTATACTGAGTTTTGTGCTACTTAGGATCACTAAATGAGATACACAGAAGTAATAGAAAAGCATCTAATATGAATATAAGTTATACAGAAAAAACTAATAGGTCTTATATGTTTGAAGAATTTGATTCTTCAGCAAAACCTGTTTACAGTCTTCAAAGTAATGGTGTCACTTATTAAAAGCCAAGTGTAAGTGAACAGTCAAGTTTACCTGAAGTGCTCAAGGAACCATAAATCAGGAATGGTTTGAGATTATTCAAGATGTTGTATGCAAGTAGGTGAGAAACCTGACACAGCAGCAAGATAGTTACCACAGCTTTAAGATAAAAGTCACTATTTGAGAGAGGAATTTATTTGTTCTTAAACAAAAAAAATAATTTTCTTTTAAATTTTCAGGTTTCATTTTCTTATAGAGGTAACAAAGTCACTAATACATTGAAAGAAACATTATTTCTTCTTTTCTGGTATGGCTTAGAATATAAACACCTAATGAATATTCTCTCTTCACACACATTTTTCAGAAACTGTCTCTGCATTTATAATAATCAAAAGACAGTGTTTGTATTTGAGTGTGGGCATGTATCTGAGATAGGCCTTTGAGGGATACATGTCAATAGAAGTAATAGAAGGTTTCTTCTCAAAGGCATCTAGAGAAATAGTGAAAAAATTCCATAAAGTTTCTGGAAGATACCCATTGCTATGCCCAAGGAATTGGAAAATAAGATTCATAATGGCCAAACAAAGATTAACACATTCAGCAGGATCTACCGTAATTAAGCTAAAGATGTTGGAATCAAGGCTACCTTTTCAGACCTGCTCTGACCGTCTGTTCTGTTTTCTTTTTAGCAAAGCGTCCTGGTTTGAAAGACAAGTGTTTGTCAAGGAAGGTGGAAACCCTCCTGGGATAGAGGATGACCCCCCCCCCCTCGTCCGAATTACTATACCTTTGAAATTACGGGGCTCTTAGGCAAAGATGTGGTAAAAAGAGTAATGGTTCTTTACTAGGATTAAATATCTATATATATAACAAGACAGTAAACAGCAACAATAAGAGAACAGYCAAACCCAGTCACAGTCCTTGGTCTGTCGTTGGGCGATTCTCTGTTGGGGCAGAGAGACTGCGGTGACTCCCCCGCGGCTGCAGGGGGCGCTGTGGCACGAGCGCGGAGACCTCTCCACGTGGCAATGGCTGCTCTGGCGAGCAAGAGAGGGAGAAGGGAGATCGCTCCCGGTGCGAACCCACGGGGCAGCAGCCCGGCTCAGCACCAACCTCGGCAGCAGGCAGCAAGCAGTGCAGACAGGCAGGGTTGACTGGGGAGCAATGGACCTCAGTACCACCCACCGAGGGGCCAGAGGAAGGCAGGAACAGCAGAGATGAGCAGACTCCGGCACTGACCCACGTGGAGCAGAAAACCCAGGCTGGTGGCAGAGATGGCAGAGGCCAGCAGCTCCGGGCGGTGACAGTTCCAGCGTAACGCTGCACCCTGTGCTGCTGCAGACCCCCGCAGAGACGTCACAGTGTATCCGTGCTCTGGAGCGAGCAGCTGGAGACATCGCAGTGTAGCGGTGTTCCCGGAGCAGAACCAGTACTTGCTGCAGACATGACCGTCTGAGCCTAACGCTGAGCCGAAAGGAGCAGTGAGCCCGGTCTCCACCCTCCTCGCRCCAAAGTCTCGAAAAGTCTCCCTTCATCTCTCGTGATGATGAGCTCCAGCCTCTGCGGAAACAACCGCTTTGCCAACATTTCCTGCTCTTGTTTCTTAAATTGGGGAAATTGTCCTGACCTCTGGGTTGGGCAAGTGATCCTTTTGTCTTTAAGTATCGCCCATTCTGGGTGATCAGTGGGGAATGCGGGTGGATAGATGTAGAATTGCGCACTGCCCCTCAGTGAAAGCCCGGAGGATAGCTGCTGTGTCCCACACCGGAGCTGCGGTGTCTACCATGGGCAGCTCGCACACTCCCACACGCTGTAGGGACAGGTTCCTCACCTGAGGGAGCCTTCCAGGGCTGTTGTTCCAAAACGTGGGCAGAGATAAAGAAGCCGAGAGGGGACTCTCCGTGTGAGCTCCACGCAAATGATTTATTAGGTGAAGGGTTCAGGGACAAAGAGCTGCAGGAGCAGCGTTACACAGGGTTTTATAGCCCACTGAGTGAGGGCGGAGAGAGCAACARTGACCAATAATCTGAGGGYTAAGGGGAGGAGACAAGGCAGGGACATAGAACATCAAYCAAYGGGAGTAATACAAAGGAGGGACTTCAGGAGGGAACCAAGGGGGCATCGAACAGAGTAGAACTTTCCAGGAACAATACATATTAACAAGGGGAAATGAATATTTAAAGCCTAATACATGGAACAGGGAGGGGAGGACAAGTTACCATAGTAACAGGGCCTGCTGGCTGTTGAGCCTGGGGAGAGATCAGTTTTCACTGAGTGAGCAGTCAAATCTCTGCTGCTGCTACAGACCACCAGGTTGTAGGACCAGCCTCTCTTTCTGGGGTCTGGGCAGCCTCAACTGCCTGCACCACTACAGACAGACAATTTTCTTTGTTCTTAAGTATCGCTCATTAGTTCCCAGTCAGCCCCTCCCCACCTACAGTCTCCTTGCTACATGGGGAAAGAAAAGAAATTTTCATTTGTCAAACCCATAACACTAACGAGTCACCTCTAAGAATTGTCATAGAGGGTATTGGAACTGAAACTTTTGTCATAAATCCTTAGCTCCTAATCCTGGAGTCAGGTATTAGATATTCCTGTGCCTTGCTTTCCTTCTCTCTGTAACTGTCAAAATGGATACATGATTCAAAAAAAAGGGAAACCTAAGGTATAGCTGTTTTACACTTTATGTAAAGTTTAAGGTAAATACCAATCCTAACAGAATATGTTCAGTGATACCTGAGAATAATTCCTAAAGGCAGTTTTTATGCAGCCACATCTCACTTTTCCCTTTCTGCTAACATTCCATGCTGATCAGAGAGTTTCTCAGAAAAATCTTAACATTGGAAATGTAATTCAACTGCCTGGTGCTTACTGCTGACCTAGGGACCTTTGTGCATTGACTCTATCCATGTTATGTATAATTTTCAGACTGAATACTCTTGGTATCGCTTCGCTATTTGTTCCAGCTCACACCACTCTGTCTGGAGTTATTGCTTCAGTCTCACTCCCACTGATGCCATTCTCCACTCTTTTCTTCCTTTCATTTTCTCACCTCTCCTATCTGACTGATCTCCCTTCCCTCATTGATCTTCCTTTAACAAAAATCCACTTGAAAAAGTTAAAGGCTGGACACAAACAGAAAAATCGAGAACCAGCAGGAGGACTGCAAATGTAGACATTGTTTGCACTTCTCTTGTCAAGCTCCATTCCTTCGACTTGAATTGACTGCAAAGCTTTTCAGCTGCCTCACAAATTCTCTAGCAACCACACATGATGAGTAAGTGATAAATAAATTAATTTATAATCTTTTTCGCAAAGAGGACAAACCCTAGAGATCATCTAATCTGTGATTATTTCCATAAATTCTTGGCTCCAAGTCCTGTTGTCAGGTCATGCACAATTTCTCTTATGCTTCTTTCTTACTCTCGAGGTTCAAATGGAACCCTGTTAAACTACAGCACATGGAAGAAGAAATTATGGCAATTTTCATGTTTTGCCTGCTGTCAGTAGTTACAGAATAGTTAAGAAGTTTAGGAGTTTTTCTTTAGCTGTTCAGTTTGTTTATTTCTCTTTCTCTAATCTAGTGCTGCAAAAAGTAGTGAGGCTAACAACAAAGTTCAAAAAAAATAAAAGGATAAGCCTTAATACTGTTTCTCACACTTCTTCATGGATTTGAAGTAACTCCATTCAAGTTGAATGAGTGAGAGGGAACAGAAAGAAATCAATTTTCACTGTATATTTACCAGTAAAAAGTCCCACTTTTTTCATACTGTCTTTTAGGGTCAGTGACAGAACTAGGGAAAACAGATAAAAAGAAGTAAAAACCCCTGGATCATTAGTCAATAAYTATGACGGTGAACAAAGTAAGAACAATACAGTGCTATACACAATACACAAAAAAGGATTACAGTTTTTCTTGCAATGATAATGAGTGTCTAAACCCCAAACAGTAGACTAATGCATTGGCTTCATAAGTAATAGTGCTGTTTCTACATCAAAAAGAACTAAAATAATCCTTCAATAACTCACTGTTAGTAAATCTAGAAACGAACTAAAAGATAACATGATATAGCTTTGAGTTACTGTTCAGTGAATTAGGATGCTGCAGGAGTAATCAAATTAAAGTAAGATAATACCCCCCTCAAAAGCCCCATTTTCACATTGTTAGAGAAGGATCCAAAAAGCTATTTTCATTCTATAGGATTTAAGGGTCTCAGGTGTTCATTACAGCTGGTACTGATTTGTCTCATGATTACATTTCTTTTTTCAGAATGTTTCCTCCTGCTCTTTGTTAGAAGTCCAAATAGAGAAGTTTTATCTTTCCTCTGGAGAGCTGCCTTCTGCATAGCACAATATACCATTTACAGCAAGGGCTTAAAAAGATTTTCAAGAGGAAATAAAGGGATCTCCTAACCTTGCTGTAGTATAAAACAGTGACAAACAGAAATTTTGAGCTGGTGAGTAGGGTGATATTGACTTTATATGTTGGTAGGATGGACATTAGATTTGAGGAACAAGGGTATAGCAGCCTCACAGTTTTGAAAAAAAAAGAGGTGTAAACATATCAGARCAGTAACTTTTCTGTTTTACAATCAGTTCATGTCTGGCAGTGAGTTAGGTCATTCTGCACTTGCTGAGGAGGTGCCCTTCAGCAAAAGCAAGGCTGATTGATAGAATCTAAATCATTGCGTCTGAGGCACTCATGTTAGAGAGTCAGCTGCATTCACGATGGTCATCTTGGATGACAATCAATAAATACTCAACACAGGAAACCCTTATTTCCCTCTCACTAATTTTTGTATTTATTGAGAGCTAAAACTTCAAACCATCAAAATGCTTTTCACAATTATTATTCATAATCTGATACTCAGAACTATTAAAGACTGGTTGTATATGTGCTCTACAAAATGTTGGAAAAGAGGTAGAATGTCTTCATGAGATCGAACAAAAGTTTACCTAACACAGTGCCCATAGATTTTGGGCCTCAGGGCTCTCAAATACTGAATTACACAAGTTGAAGCAATTTTTATTAGCAGAAGATCTAGAATTTTTCCCATCATTCTCTGAGGAAATGGAAAAAGGGTGATGTGGTCTAATGAACATTTAATTTTTTTTAAATTATTTTTTTTTAATTGTATAAGAATGATTTGGGAAGAGTTGAGATGATTTTAGAAATAACAAATGCTCTTGTAAGCTTTTACAAATTCAGATATTAAGATACTCAAATAAATCAGGTGCATGATTCAGTAGCACTCTTAACAGTTTTCTATTTCCAGCATTTTTCTTACTTTCACCTATTAGAAAAATTTACCAAATATTGGTACACTTAAATTTATCATCTTTAGCTTGAGGAAAATAACTGAAGGACTGGTATAATGTCCTCACATTACTGTGACCTTCTTTTTATCTCTCCAAAAAGTATGTTTTTTTAACAAAGGAGCCATTAATTGAAGAAAAAGAAAGAAAGAAGGATAGAAAGAAAGAAGTGTTTACCAAGTTCTTCCTATATCTTCAATTAACTTCAGTAGTCTCAGAACTTTTTATAGGTTTAAGGGTTCCATCCATATGTCTTCCATATGTTTTCTTTCTCTTTCTTCCTGACACAAGCTGGCCAATTTCAGCTATATTTGAGAAAGTGATGGAAGTTTTATGAAAATATATATCTGCAGTGAAAGAATAGTAGATGTCAGACATCATGAAATCCATTTTTACAGTTGCTTTCCCATAAATCAATAGGTGTGTAATGTCCATACTATGGACTCACCATTAGGATGGCTGTTACCTTGGGAGGGTTGTCAAAAAGAAAGTGGAGCATAGGGCATAAAGGACACAAGTGAACAACAAAGGAGGCTTAGCTGGTATTTTTCCTGCTTGTCAAACAACTTCTATTTGTTTATTTAACTTGGTAGTAATATATGAATAGGCTTTTCAGCTTGCATCTGTGATTTTATAGAGATGACATCTTGGTATCTAACTTCTCAAGGCTTGCTGGAAATTGAAATATAAAACTTCAGGCATTAATTTTAAATATTAGCCATTAATCTTGCCTGAAGTCAGACTTTGTGAATCATGAATAATTTATATATAAAGATGCAGGGATTTAGAGCTTTTTTTGAATTTTTTTCTCTGAATTTTTCACAGATTTCCTCACTGAATGTTTTTGATTGTAGACTTTAAAAAAGGTAATTTTTAATTCACAGATTACCCTGTTACTTAGCAAAAATAGAGGGGTTTTCTCTAACAATTTTCTAACTTACATAATGATATCACAATTTTTTTACTTTGTCTAGTATCATAAGACTCTCATCTTACAGTGCCATTCAATTACTTGGTTAGATGTCATAACAATAACAGTGTGTCACTGGTTACACAGGTGAAACAGTGAACATTTCCAAAACTACATGAGCATGTCTATTTATGCAGTTATCAAGAATGTTATTTCCATTATTTTCTCAACACTTAAACACATACAAAGATGCAAAGCTCTCTTTTTTATAGTAATTTTATTTATTTGTTTGCTTCAAGATTTCTGCTTGAAATTATATCATCAGCAAAGCTTATATACAATATACTGTATACTGTAAATGTCTTTTGTTTGATAGCTGTTCAACTAATGATTTACATTCTTCCCCTGTCAAACAAGGATCATGAGATAGGGGAAGACCACAGCAGCAGTCATTATTTCTGAAACATTTTTCAAATAACACTCAAAGAAAAAATATTCATGCACACCCAAATACATTTTGATAAATAAATTTGAAAGTGGTCATGACTGCTGAAAATTGATCCAAGAAATAATAGCATTGGTTATATGATATCTCCTGACAAGTCTCAGAAACATATAAATGACCTCTATATTTGTAAAACTAATGCCAGTCTGAGTCAGGCACACTAAGGTGGTATAAACACCTTTTATACACTCACACACACTCTCATTTTAATATTCAATTATAGTCAGATTGAAAAATTATGTACTAGCAATGGATTGCTGTATTTAAGGTTTTGATAATTTTTTATCAAACTAATTATTTTAGTTGCTTCTCTGCTGATAAATATTCCAACTTTCCTCATTATTGTTGGCACAGGAAAATATGCCATCATAGATGTCCCAACAAGAAACACAACTGAAATATAAATAATTCTCTGTCCCAATGGGACTATGTACTTTCTCAACTCCAGAAAATTCTGGATGAGATTTTAATATATCTGAAATTAATCAGCAAGACAGAAAGCTCAGAGGTGGGGCTTTGGGCATGAAAACAGCAGAAGAGCAGACGTATGCTGAGGTAGAATATGTCAGTGAGGGCAGAAATTTTGTGTTCCAGCAGTTTCTTTTATGATACACTGCTAGAATAACTAACAAAACTTTTTTTATTTTTCATACTTCACACTCAACTGTTAAAAAGTCTCAGCAGAAGTTGCACATTTGATTTACAGATAGGGCTTATGAAGGGAAAACACCTTCTCCACACTAATTATGTAAACTAGTAGTTCTGTCTAAGTAATGAAGATGGTTTTCCTTCTTGTCTTAGAATTGGAGGATCCTAAATTACAGGGGAATCTATACTTACATAATAACAAAATTGTGGTACAAATTTCAGTTACATATAAGCAAATCTACTAATCAAAGCCCCTATTCAGAAACAGTCAAGGATGCCTCCAGCTTATTTCTAAATGTGTTTTTAAATCTACGCTTATTTAGAAAAGCAGTTAAGCACATGTTTATTCCACTGAAGTTAACTTTTAGCCTTCAGCTTTTTCTCCTGAATTTTATATAACAGCTACAAGAAAAAAGTGAGAGTTGAATCAGCTACAGTTTGACTGTGATCAGTAGAACAGTTGCCTCATTGAATCAATTCATTGTTTGTATTCAGTGACATTGAGGTAGTTTTAGGCAGCAAAAATCCCTTGTTGCTATTTTTTAGTAGTCTAGCACTGGAGTATCACTGTCAGTTAACTGACTTGGAATCTGRCATATAAAACTTCCAGAGAAATTTTAAATTAATTCAAATTATAAAAGACACATTGAATTTGATGATGTGCAAGCCAAGTAGAATTCAATTAAATCTTTATATCCCAGGAACTGTTTGAATTTCTTGACTAACAAATAGAAGAATATTATTTCACTAGTGAGCATTTATACATAAATATTTTATAAAAGAGATTTTTTTTTCGATTAACATGCCTGGAATATTACGGGAAATATGTCAGAAATCTATAAGAAAAATGCAGTAGTTTTATTACTTACAGAAAGTACTATTGAGTTTGGTCCTTCCTTGTGTTGTTTTTTTTTAGCCTAACCAGTCTGGAATAGTCAATCTTACTCTCGACAGTGCAGCCTATAAAGAGTTGGTATATACTGTTTACAGATACCAGCTCTGAAGAAGAGAAGAGAATAACTACAAATCTTTTGGAATTCTTGTGCATTTTGCTTGGACCTCTGTGGAATTGCATGCCTTCATGGTTATAGAAAGGAGTAGACATCTGCAATGATTAAGCTCTGCCTATCAAAAAAATTACCAGATTCTCCTGTATACCTTCCTGGGCTTAATTGACACTGGATTTTGAACAGATACTGAGAAAGCTGAAGGACAGAATATGTCCTTGCTTCACACACTGTCTCATGAAATATGAGTCACTGTTGCTGTTTTAAATTGCAGTTGAGTTACACCAGGACTAACTGAGAGAGTGCTTAGACTGATGAAGTAAAAAACCAAAAAAAMCCCTGAAAAATATAGAGGCTAAAGAACATAGGAAAAAACCTCAACCCTGTTGTATTAGAAGGAGGATTGATGTGGTCCTAAAATGTCTCAATAGCCTCACTGCTGGGTTCTCAGAAGGCCTATGAAAGGATTTTGTGTGAGGCTTAAAATGTAGTATTGGCAAAGAAATGTAAACCTATTCCTAATGCCAAATAAAAGCATCAAAAGGGAATAGAACATGATAAAATCCTCCAGATAAAAGCAATAGGAAGACAGCTAGTCAACAGCTGTGAAAACAGAATTAAAACTTGCATAAATTGGAAATGGTATTCCCCAAAC
Organism: Amblyornis subalaris; assembly: GCA_018881555.1. NCBI lineage: Eukaryota > Metazoa > Chordata > Aves > Passeriformes > Ptilonorhynchidae > Amblyornis > Amblyornis subalaris. The sequence continues at coordinate 673,453 of JACAXG010000133.1, read as the reverse complement.
CAAGGCTGAAACCAAATAATAGAGTGTGTATAATCTCAACACAGGATTCAAACTGGGTCAACAGGATATCGTGACTAATTTTGTGGATGACTGCCAACATGCTCAGGCAATTGCAGCGTATTGACCAATGTCAAACAGTTCAAGTTTGCTTTCCCCGCAGACTTGAATTTTCAAATAAATATATCTTAGAACAAATGAGCCGGTAACTACTGAACAACATAGTGCTGAGTGTTAGGTTTGAAGCTTAAGTCAAATCGCATTTAACCATATTTCAATATGGTATGTGGATGATAAGAGTAAGAATTTCAAACATGCATAGGATTTGGAAGAATGAAGGGAGGAAAAATTCTACACAGTATCAGGATGTATTGAAGAAAAATTAAAAAGATACAAGACTATACTATAACAAAGTACCAGTCCAGTCGTCAAAATACATTTCTATTGCTTTGAATGATCGAATTAAACCAGTTTATCTGCAGAAAAAAATATTTTATCTACAATATTTAATCTGCACCTACTTTAAGCCTTTTTTTCCACTTATGCATTTTTTAAAGATGTCCATCTTCTTTCAGCTGTCGCTTTACCCTTTTGTCTCCACAGAAATGAAATTTCAATTATGGATATTATCCTGACTTTTTATCTTCCAGTTGCAGACCAGATCTTTTCTAAGGGTCTTTTGTACCAACAATTCTGTGAAACAGAATCTGTATCTCAACTAGTAAACAAAACAGGAACAAGGCATGGACTCAGACACTGGCTCAAGATTGGAATATTAGCAAAGGGGCAGACACTGATCTCTCTGGTGACCAGTGATAGAACCTGAGGGAATGGCAGGAAGCTGTAGATTAGGGTTAGGCTTAGGGTCTCACAGTTTTGGAGGCAGCCGTTTAGACAGAACTAGTCATCATGAAAGCCACAGTCATGCTTCTGATCAAAACTTGCAGTCAAATTCAGAGTTACTGGTATGTTGGTTGCTATTGATTTTGGGGTTCCTTTATCACTCTGATTATTACTTCTATGTTCTTCATTTCTCTTTTTTGTTCCTGCCATTTATTTTATTTCTCTTTTTTAAGAAGGATGTTAAGAGATGCTTCATCTTCCTCCATCTCTGTATTCCTGTGGAATAATTTCTTATGAAATTGTCTACCCTATTGTGTAACTCTCTCCTACTAGCGTTTTGTGACTCACAGGTCTCTGTCTACACTCTTGATCTGCCAAACACCTGTCCAACCTAATATTCCTGTTTGTCAGATGTCTTCATCGATAGCATTTGTTAATGTACTAGTAACAGATTACCAACATAATGTAAATTTCTTGTGCTTAAACTCGCTGCACCTTCTAGGCATTATCAAATATGCATAATTCATAGAATCATTATTCTCCCCAAACTACTACTTCTACTGTAACTGTAAAAAAAGGAGAAAGTTATGTCTATGACATTTTTCATTTTCTTCCTCAGATTACTTCCTCTTGTACGTTCCACTGCTGTATGAGTAATACTTTGAATTTTCTCAAGTTTCTATTTTATTACTAGTTGGTTTGAAGAAATTTAATCTGTGGTTTAAATACTGTAAAAGGAGTATACAGTCTTGCATGCATTATCCAAGAATGATCTCACATGAATATTAAATAAGAAAAGATACATGTTCAAGTCAGAGTGCTTTTGAGGGTGGAGGAGTGTTTGCCTAAACTGTGATCATCCTATTGGAAAAGAATTAATTCACTGAGTTTATAGAAGAAATACTTGACATTTATCAACACTTCTTGATGAGTTCACTCATCATGAGTCATGAATCATGCTTATAGCTCATGCTATACTACAGTTTATATCTTGCCCTTGTCCAGAACTGTAAAAAAAAGGTCAGTTATTTTAAGAAGGTTGCTTCCTTACAGTATATGTATCACTGAATCACAGAATCGTTAATGTTGGAAAATACCTCCAAGATCATGGAGTCTAACCTTTGACCAAACAACACCCTGTCAACTAAACCATAGCAATAAGTGCCATGTCCAGTCATTTCTTGAACACCTCCAGGGATGGTGAATCCACCACTTTCCTGGGCAGCCTGTTCCAATTCTTAACCAGCCTTTCCATGAAGAAATTCTTCCTGATGTCCAACCTAAACCTTCCCTCACACAGCTTGAGACTATGTCCTCTTGTTCTGTCACAAGTTGCCTGTGAGAAGAGGCCGACCCCCACCTTGCTATAACCTCCTGTTAGGTAGACAGGAGGTAGAGGATGGTAAGCTCTCCCCTGAGCCTCCTTTTCTCCAAACTAAAGAGCCACAGCTCCCTCAGCCGCTGTTCATGTGATTGACTCTCTAGACCCTTCATCAGCTCCATTTCCCTTCCCTGGACATGCTCCAGCACCTCAACGTCCTTCTTGTAGTGAGGGGCACAGAACTGGACAGAGCACTCAAGGTGTGGCTTCACCAGTGCGAAATACAGAGGAACAATCGCTGCCCTGATCCTGTTGGCCTTACTATCACTGATACAAGCCAGGATGCCATTGGCCTCCTTGGCCATTTGACACACGCTGGCTCATGTTCAGCTGCTGTCCACCAGCACCCGCAGGTCCTTTTGCACTGGGCTGCTTTCCAGCCACTCTGCCCCCAGCCAGTAGCATTCTTAGGGCTGTTGTGACCCATGCGCAGGACTTGGAACTTTGCCTTATTGAACATCATACTGTTGGCCTCAGTCCATTGATCCAATCTGTCCTGATCCCTCTGCAGATCCCTCCTACCCTTTAACAGATAAACACTCTCACCCAACTTGGTGTCTAAGTTTGTGGTACAACTTAAAATTTAATACATTAATTATATTAATATATTAATTAATATATTTCATGAGCAGCCATATTTGCTTACCTTTAGAATAAAGAAAATGAAAGAAAGAATAAGTAGTTTACAAAATGCTGCCAGCAGAAACTAAGAACAAATTTTTTGAGTTTCTCACAAATTCCTGGAGTCACTTATCTTCAACATTAGCTATATGAATCCTGTTCCTTACCCCATGTTATGGGTTAGAAAAAAAAATGAAAATTTGTTTCATTTCCCCTGGGGTACCAGGGAGGCTGTGTAGGTGGGGAGGGGCTGGCTGGGAATTGATGGGCGATACTTAAGAACAAAAGGGAGTTATCTGTCCAGCCACATTCCATGCTAATGACACAGAATGGACGATAACTTAAGGACAAAAGGGATCACTTGCCCTGCCCAGAAGCCAGGACAATTCCCCCAGTTAAAGAAAAACAAAGACTTGGAAATACTGGCGAGGGGATGTTTCCTCAGAGGCTGGAGCATYGAGAGAGAACTCCCCGAGACTTGGGTGAGAGGTGGGTGGAGACCRGGCTTGCCTCACTCTCCGCTCAGCCTTCGGTGTGCAGCGAGTGCCGGTTTCACTCCGGGAACACTGCTACACTGCGACGTCTCCGCAGGCTGGCTCCAGAGCACAGATACACTGTGCCATCTCCGAGGGTCCCGCAGCGGCACAGGGTACGGAGTTACGCTGTAACCAATCGCCGCCTGGAGCTGCTCATCTCTGCTGTTTCCTGCCTTCTGCTGGTTTGCCGGTGGGTGATACCGAGATCCATCGCTCCCCGGTCGACCCTGCCTGCCTGCACTGCTCGCTGCCCACTGCCGAGGTTGGTGGAGCCGGGCTGCTGCCCTGTGGCTTCGCACTGGGGGCGACTCCCCCGCCCTCCCTCTCCCGCTCGCCGGAGCTGCCATTGCCCTGTGAGGGTCGTTGCGCTCACGCCACAGCGCCCCCTGCAGCCGCGGGGGAGTCACCACAGCCTCTCTGCCCCAACGGAGAATCTCCCAACAACACACAAGGAACTGTTACTGGGTTTGTCTGTTCTCTTATGGTTGCCGTTTAACGGCCTTGTTATATATATATATAGATATATAACCCTAGTAAAGAACTGTTATTCTTTTTACCACATCTTTGCCTGAGAGCACCATAATTTCAAACGTACAGTAACTCGGAGGAGGGAGGGAGGTCATCCTGTATTCAAGGGAGGTTTCCCACCTTCCTTGACAGACACCTGTCCTTCAAACCAGGACACCCCAYTATCTGGATAAATAAAAATTCCTAGAGATTAAAGGGAAATTATATCCAAAGGTAATCAATATGAAAAGTTACATCTAGTTGTAAGCAACAGATTAGGATTCCAACATGAGAAATAGGAAATGTGTTTAAAATATGTCACTAGCTGAAAAGTGTTTGGCTGTATAAAAATGAGTCCAAATTAAAACCTGAGTTGATAAAAAAACTATTGGCATGCAGAAAATATTATGATTTTTTTTTTCTGGAACGATATTTGTATTTTAATCACATCCAGCAATTGGTTAAGACTGTAGCCCTTCCTATCTGCTGAGAGAGTGTGTTCTAATCAGGAAGGACATGAACATTTTTCATCAAAATGCTAACACCAATGTTCCTTGTGAAACATATTATCGTTTTGTTTTATCTTGAATGTTGAACTATCCAAGTTTATTCTTTATTTTGGAAATGAAATGTCATTTCTTTCTTTTACTAAAGGATAGAAAGGCCAAAACCAAACAATTTCTGCCAGTGAGCTGGAAGAGTAGTAAAATACATTTAACAAAAAGAAAGAAAAATAGAACCAAAGAAAGGGAAAACGGTAATAAAGATATCTCTAGTGAACAAGTTTAGTTCTTGTGTGGTAGTATGGTATAGGTCCTTATTTTTAAGTGAGACGGTGATAAGATTAATGAGAAAAACATTATTAATGTCTATATAAATTTATGCATTCATTAACTGGAATACTAAGGTTCAACTTCATTAATTGAGACTTTCAAAATAATCCAGTTACTTTGAATTCTCCATCTTCTTCYAAAAAGCCAGTTTTCTGGAGACTATTTATAACTAATGAATTTGGAAGACTGCTAAAATCTTAACATTACTCAGAAATTATACAGTGTAATCCCTTGTGATTATTTGCACTGCAAGACAAATTTTACACATGATTGAAGATGAGAAGGACCAGTAACAGGAGAGAGAACATCTTGTGATCCTTAACAATGCTTATGGGGGTAGCTGCTCAGCCTTCCCTCGGCAAACTGTCCAGGATGCCAACAGTTGATAAAGCAGAGGTAAGTGTACCAGGGACTGTCAACAGAACATCCAAACTGACAGTGCTAAAGACATCCATTGGCCACACTAAACGTCTTAAGACCAAAGGCATCAGCTTGAGAAGAGCTTCAAGAGAAGCTTGAAAATTTGTGATAGTGGGGAGAGAGAAGAAAACAATGGAGAAGCAGTCAAAACCTGTTTTGACATTGTCAGAAATCACCCCACTTACAGTGCAATCTGTACCTTAACCTTACTGAAAATCCTTCTATCAGATGCCCTGTGGGCATGCATCTAGCTTGAGAAATGACAGTTTGGGAGCAACAAGTAAGAATCCACACTTCTGATGTACACATCTGAAGTTGAGGTGAGCACTTGCTCATGAGAATATGTTTTGTTGTTTTGTAGGGACTGTCATGAGAACATGTAAGCCCAGAACCTACACCTCCAGCAGGATGGTACAGAAATAGAGAAATTCTCACTCTCAAAAAGGGAAGGTGAGTGTTGTTGAGGTGGACTCTGAGGGGTGTGCACGTGGGCCTGTGTGAATGTCTTGGGATTTTTATAGAAGGTGGTTTAGAAATGTCTAGGTGTTTTAAGTATTGAATATTACATTTTGCCATCATGAACACATAGTTCACTGACTGCTGGTTAGTTACATGTTATTAATAAATCTAACAGTTTCAATTTTGACTATATTTACAACACATGAATAGGGTAGATTTTTTCCTGCAATGTTTCTTTCTAAATGCAATCAATCAAGTAATTAAAAAATTTGAGTAGGCCTTTTGTGACTATGTAAGCCGACGCACATCTACTTGGTGTAACCGAAAGGAGAGAATATTTAATTCACCTCTATTTTCAACCAATACCTTTTAGAGCAGTTGAATTATTTATAGTAAATGAAGCCAGTCAGTGTGAATATAGCCTCAGTCAGTTCAGTCTGTGGCTTATAATAAGAATTTTGGCTATTAATAACTTAATTTTAAATGGGGAGGGGGGAGTTGGGGTTTTGTTTTGTGATGTGTTTTTTTGTTTGTTTGGTTGGTTGGTTTTTAGTGGTGCTTTTTGTTTTGTTATGTTTTGTATCRAGCTTGAAGGAATGAAGTTATTCTGAATAACATAATATTTTCCTATATGTATGAACTTTTGTACTTTGTCATAAGTGCATTTCATTTTCTGTACTTGCAAGAAAACTAAAAGGTAATTCTGTTCTTTAGAACAGCAAAATGGTTGTGGGGATATTGTTGAGATTTTATGTACTTTAGTGTCCCAGAAGACTCATGACTTCATTTTCCAGCTGCTGGTGACTAATGTGGAGTACAAATTTTGAAATTGTGAAGCAGGGCTGTCATCTGGATTTGGGTGCTGGTTTTCTAATGATTATTGTTCATGTCTGAATACCTGATGGAGCAATGACAGGGGTTAAAAGTAAAAGGCAGATGAATGTCTTATAATTTCTCTAAAAGATAAATTTCATTCTCTAACCGATGGCTATGCAAGTATTTTATTCAAAGTAGAACAGATTAAAGAGGAGGAATAAGGATGACACCTATCATTTGGCTTAACTTGGTATTAAGGTATTTTGCCATCAGATAGTAGATCAAAATCCCACAGAAAGAAAAAAGTAACAGGATCCATTTCTACCACATTCCGGGCTTGCTGAACTATTAAATCCAACCTGCAGTTTCTGTCAATCTGTCTTTGTCATAGAATCATTAAATGGCATGGTTTGGAAGGGACCATAAATATCAACTAGTTCCAACCCACCTGTCATGGACAGGGACACCTTTCAGTGCACCAAGTTGCTCAGAGCCCCAGCCAACCTGGCCTTGAACRCTTCTTTTAATCCACAAATTTTTGGCTACTTTAAAGTTGTAAATAGCTACAGTACAAACAAAAATAAAATTGTTCAATGAAAAGAAATGCTACAAAATCCCAAAGTCACTTACCTGTAAACACAGTTCTCTGCATTCTCTAAAAGAACAATAAAATCTTTACAACTAGACTTTTTAATTTGCTTGAAATGACTGAGAGTTATGATCACTAAGGAGACTCCATACTCTACATTTTACAGGCTTTAACTTCTTCAGAGAAATAGTAGGGCAACCTCAGAGAGAAAAAAAGTGTATGTGTATCAAATCCATAAATTTACATATTGGTTCTTCTCATTCCTCTGATAGGAACATATGGTTAATAAGTAGAGATATCAGTAAATTAAAAAAAAATCTGAACTATTTTTTGATTTTGCATTGAAAGTAAAGAATGATAGTGAGAACTGCAGAAGAATATAATTTTTCCAAAGAGAATGAAATAATTACAAGTCCTGTTGATACACAGGGATCCATATTAATTATAAGAATGTGAGAACAAAGTAATAAGACAGTTAAATGGTGAAGAGTATTGACTGCATCATATTAGATATGGATCCACTAGATCCATCTTTAAGTATAGAACGTGAAAAACTTTGGTTCAATTTTGGATTAATGAAGATATTTGGAATGAAAATACCCCCAATAAAAAATCTGTTTTATGTTTGTCTGAAAGTGTCATCAGGTATTTTGAAACAGCAAATACACTAAGTATATTTCTGAATATTCTGCTAGACACAATTTCTGAATATTCTGCTAGACATAATTTAGAGTTTTTCCCACTTAGGTCCAAGACAAAACAATCACAGTGAATTTGCTGCTTAGCGTCACCTCTAGTCCTTTGTATGTGGAAACTGACTTCCAGCTACTGAGACTAGGACTGTCTTTCCTCTAAATCTAAGAAGAAAGAGAAAAAAAGGAGAAAATCTAAAGAACAGTTATCTTCCAAGCAGATATTATTTGGAAGTGATACACTCAGTTGTACAACCCGTGTTTGTCTATTTTAGAAATAAAGAAGTAGAGGAAGCAGGGAGAATAGGAGAGACTGAGAGAAAGCAAGAGAAGTGCAAAGCTGCTCTTTCTTGGCAGCCACAAGCCATTAGAAGAGCTTGGCTGCCCATAGAACCACAGCCTCAGGCAGCTGAATGCATGCCCAGAGCAGAAATGGAGACACAAAGAGATTCAGTTTCTTATGGGATTATCCTGAAGTCGAGGGAAGACTTGTGAATGCTTAAACATTGATGTTTCTTGCCTAGGTTCCTCCAGTGACAAGAAAGCCAAATAAAATCAAAAGTTTACTCTTTCTGTTCTCTGCTACATGATTAGAAGTTTTCTTGTTGTAGTTTAATTTATTTGGAAGAAAATCTGTGAAGTTGTATCTTAAATTTTGCTAAAGCAGACTAACTTTTATTCTGGAGTTTAGTTTAAAATAGGTAGCTGAGAATCATATGATGCAACTGAAAGAAAGAGAGGGGAATTTGATTTGTCAACGAATGCAACTGCTTTGAAATACTATAGTATTGAAATGGTCTTGAAATAGCTGAGCCTCAAATCAATTAAGATTTTGCAGGTTTGGATCAGAATTATACAACTGGAAAAGAGAGAGAAGCATGTGCATTTTGCAGCATACTGTTTGTTGCATTAGGACTTTGCTTATTATGATGATACTGATTTCAGCTGTCCCTTGTAACAGCAGCATTGTGTGTAATTACAATCAATAAAAAAAAAATCAATCTGTTTCTGATGAATGAGGCCAAGGCAGAAGCACTACTCTGTATTTTCCATATGCTAAATTTTCTTTGAGGAAATTAATATAAATCTTTTCTCAGTCTCCAAAACTGGATGATGGAAAATATTCAGTCCAGTGCTCTTCTCTGAACAAATGGGCTGTGCCTTGATATTTGTCCTTCAGTACCTTTTCCCTCAGGGTTCAGATCTACACATGTCTGCCATAAATAAGAGTGATGTGCAAAACTAACTGACTATTACTTCTGTAGTATTCCTTTCATATCAGTGATGTAATGGATGAGGTAGGTTGTGCAAACCAAAATATTCAATTCCATATTAATTGAAATATAAATATCTGCTCTAGCATACTCTGCTGCACAGAAGGTGTTCATATAGACAACATATATGTGTAATATATAGGATACTGCTTGCAGTTTTTGCATGTAAATTCTTACTGAAATGATGTTTTACTTGGGAACATTTTTCTCCACAAGTTAGCAGCTGTGCAGGCTCTGTGCTTACAGCATAGTAAGGCARATGATTATTGCTCCATACTATATTGGGAGCATCCATATGCTGGGTGAAATGCTCAAGTATGACAGCCAGGTTTAAGACACTATATAAAAAGAATGTTATGTACCTCTTCCATGGTGTTGCACGATGCTCAGCATGCAGGAGGTGACTGGAAACGACTCCTTCTGTAGACCTAAGAAAGAATAAATTATAAGGGTTACCGACTAGAAGAAGTTCCCAGGTGAAAGGCAAGGAAGTATTTGGAATAACTATTAAACTTTTTTGCGCAATTGAATATTGGAATAGATATTTAATTTTCAGGATCAGCCAGATGTTATAGCAGTCCATCTGTTAAACACTTTAAATCACAGTAAGGCAACTATATCCTAATACCCAGCTGTCAGAGAGAGGATATAGTCTGTTTTGAAACATCTTGAGGTGCTTGGAATTGTGGGGAAGGGGGCGGGTTTGGCTCCATCTTGGTGGGGCAGCACCCTGCTCCCATACCCCTGCCCCAGCCCTGCTGTACCTGTCCATCAAGAGACACTGGAGACAGACCCTTGGTGTCCACCCTTGAGTGGCGGAGACACAAGAGGTTCCATCTGGGGGGGCAGGCCCGAGGGCAGGGCCAGGGGTTTAAGAAGCCCTCACCATATGGTGCTCACTTTCTTTTTCAGCTACCTCCATGTGGGAGAATTACACTGCTGGAACCCAGGTGTTAGTAACTATATCTGTTTTTCTATATCTGTCCTATCTTCCTGTTTTCCTCCCTTTCTTCTTTTTCTAACTTTCTTCTCAGGGAACATAAYATCGGATGGGCTGTAAGGTTTTCTATGTTTAATGGGCTAARTTTATGYYGAGAWAAGTGATRTTGTSTACCCTTTRYTCTTTTGCCAATGTCCCCTAATTTTCTGTAATTCTGCCAGTAAACTTTTGTGTGTTATTTTTACGTCTTGGGAAAATTTTGGTTGAATTGTCTCTTTGTGCCTACCCAGAGAAGAGAATCTTGTTTCAGTCCCAGGTTTTTGGGTAACCTGGAGCGTAACACCAGCATATTAACATATAAAGACAAACAGTATTATAGCAATTTAGGAATCCATTTTCAGCCATTATGAAAGTTGTGGAATACATCTTATACATGATGCTTTATAACCTTTCGTGGCTGGTTGTTTTCACTTTTTGTGGGTTTGTGGGTTTTGATGTTTTTTCTCTTTTTTCTAAAGTCACACTCTTGTGAAGATTCTTTTTATTTTGAAATATATTTTTTTAGACTTTTAAATCTGCCTATACTTTTTCCTTCTATGCTGGTATTCCTGATACACAGCAGCAAAAAATGAATAATATTAATGCTAAGTGTTTGTCCTCTCAGCATCACAGAGGTCCAGTTTGGGTGTATCTAGAAAGCTGGCAAGGCATTCAAACCTTGTTAACAGAAGATCATGCTGAGTACCTGCTGAAAACCAACTGTTCATGGGCCTTATATCTGGGTGCAAATATAAGTAGGAAATAAATAATTATCTAAAGGGCAGAGTGCCTGACTCTAATTTGGATATTTGAAAATCTAAATGCAGTTTAGAAAAGGGTACACATCACATACTGTAAAAATGCTAGAAGTTCATTGCCCATAAAAGAACATTTTATTAGTGTGCCCTGTGCACTAAATGTAGGAGGGTTAAAATACAGATCGAGATTTTTTTCTTGATTTTTTTCCCCTTTTGTGTGCTCAATTCCTCTCTGAGGTTTTGAAACTGTGTTTGGATGCTTCACCTTATTGCAGAATATGGAGGTTCCCTGAAAGTTTTATTGGAATATCCCAACAATAATATACTCTTTTCTCAGTTACCCAGAAACATATCTAACATTTGGTGAGCTGCCATTTGGCAAAACCCAAGAAAACTGAAGCCAATGCCCATGTGCTCGGATTACAGAACTGTGAAAGCTGTTGACTGAACTCACAGTTGATGTTCAATGCATCCATTTTGGTCAAGAAAACGTAACAGAGGCCTTTCATTACAATTCTGCCCCCACAGATGGTGTGACGGATGTATCAGTATGCTGAGATCTACATTGTTTGTTGAATGATTTGGAATACTTCTGGACATAGAATAGTTGGACACAAAGAATATAGAACTGGAGTTCGGTTCCCAGTTTGTATATCAGCCAATCTGAATTGACCTTGAGACTAAGTACCTATTTTCTATTGCCTTTCTTATCAGTTAAGATGCAAATGAATAGAATCTTGCTATGTTTTTGTACAATATGTCACATAAACCAGCACAAATTGAGAATAGGGGTGGAAAAAGTTGTTCTTGCTTGTAATGTCAGTTCATTCCTGTTAAGAGCAATCTAAAAACAGCATAATTGTCTGTGGACAAAGATCATGCCCACAAGAGTGGGAAAGAGTGGGAAAACTGCTACTCTTTCAAATATAAATTCAATAGTTTCTTGGTCCTAATTTTTGCAATTCTGTTGGTTTTTTTTTTTTTACTGTTCAACAGAACAGAACTAGATAGGGCTCTGAGCAGCCTGGTCTAGTAAAAGGTGTCCCACATCAGGAGGGTTGGAACTAGATGATGTTTAAGGTCCCTTCCAATCCAGGCTGTTCTATTATTCTATGATTTTGTGGCTGCATGTGTTGGCCATATCGTCTAGGACTCATTGACCAACTGAAGGAGGGGGCCACAGACTGAGTTGAATTGCTGTGAAAGAATTAATATGCTCGTCTGAGACAGGATCTTCTAGTCCTGCAGACTGGTTTTCTGCTTTTTAACATCTGTCCTGGTTTTTTCCCGGTATAGTCTGCTTATACAGAATAGAATCAGAGCAGGGGATGATCTAGGGAACAACTATAAATTACAGTATGAGGAAAAAAAAGCAAAATCAAAAAGACAGAGGATATAGAAAATGTGTGTTGGAATCCTTTCTGGTAAAAAAGCCTACCCTTTTTTAACAAATATTTTTCTCAACACAAACACAAAAATTGCCAGGTAATTTTATATAATATTCCTCCATTAGCTGCTCTTTAAACAGAAATGCATTCRAAAGGATATTTTATAAGGCACTCTTCAAGGCATGGGAAGAGTGCAGTGACTACTCATGTGTGTCTTCAACACACATCCTATTGTGTAGCTCCAAGTGACTTTTTACCTTGGGTGTAAAGCACACCTCACTTTCAATGAGGAGCTGGTTAAAAAGCAAGGGCCTTTTATTTACGGCTCTTAGGGAATTTTCAGGCACCTAAGATTTACTCTGAATCATTAATTCGTGTTTCTGGTTAAGCAGATATACACATTCGACAAAGTGCAAAATGTTCAATTGCAAATCTTTCTGTAGAAATGCACAGATGTACTTCTGCACAGTGGCACAATAATGTACCCATGTAAATCTAAATTTTCTATTATCTTTTCTATTGTTTTAACTTGCTTTTGTGCTTTGCGGTGCCATAGATTTAGAAAACTAGGTGAAGAAGAAAGAAAAAAATGGAAGATTGGTGAGGAGAGAGAAAAATAAGCTGTTTTTAGAATTGATTTTGCTTAGAGACCAACCTTGCACCCTAGAGATGTTAGAAAATACTTGGTGTGAGAGAATTCATGTATTTGTGTTTGCTTTGGGTTGTTTTCTTCTACTAAAGAAATGAAACTCTCACCAGATAACAGAATGTTATGAAAAAGTTAAAAGCATTCCTCACACAGGCTTGAGGCCTCTTTGTAAGGGGGGACGGGAGATAAGAAGTTCAGAGATTGTAAAACACAGCCTGGTGAAAATTTGCATGTACTCCTGGCCCCCTTTTATATGTAAGACAGGACTCAGGCCTTGCTGCTTTTTTGCTCCTGCTAAATTGAGTCTAGCAGGGTATGTGTCTCCATTTGTTTTTTCTGGAATCCTCAAGCCAGTGAGATAATGGAATAAATCTAATCTTTGCACTTCAGCTGTRAGTTGTGGTCAGCTTGGTGTTACCTCCACATATTTGGTTCACACAGAGGCAAAACCACGGAACATCTGTAGAGCCGGTCTAGTTAAATACCACATATACTGTCACTTCTCTTCCAGCAGTTTAATAAACAGGAGTAAGAATTTGCAATGTGTTGACCTTTTATCAATTAAAGGTAGACAGGGGAGACATAGAGTTTCCCAGATTCTCCTTCTAGCCCTTCTTGTGAATAGGCATCCCACTGCCCAGCTTCCAGTCATCTGGGACCTCTCTGGTTAACCACGACTGATGATAAATGATGGAGAGTGACTTGGCGAGCTCTTCCGCCAGCTGCCTCATCACGCTAGGATGGATCTGCTCCGGTCCCATAGACTTGTGAGCATCTAAGTGGCTCAGCAGGTCACTAACTGCTTCCTCCTGGATTACAGGGAGCCTGTTCTGCTCCCTGTCCCTGTCTAGCAGCTCAGGAGGCCAGTTGTCTTGAGGATGACTTGTCTTATTGTTGAAAACTGAGGCAAAGAATGTGTTAAGTACCTCAGCTTTCTTCTTTGGTAACTGTATTCCCCTGTGTCCAATAAAGAATGGACATTTTCCTTGCCCCTCCTTTTGCTATTAATGTATTTATAAAAGTATTTTTTATTATCCTTTACAGAAGTGGCCAGGTTAAGCTTTAATTGAGCTTTTGCCTCTCTAGTTTTCTTTCTGCATGACCTAACGACATCCTTAAACACTTCCAGAGTTACCTGCACTCCTTCTGAAACATAAATGATCTTTGCAGATCCAGCTCTGTAGCACATTCATTTAAACCTCATAAAGATAACCACTGCTTGAAATATGGAGGCATTAATAAGCTACAGCTACATTGCATTAAATTGACTTTCCCACTGTGTACATGTGGTATTTTAAGAGAGGCTACAGCAATTTATTTTGGACAGGGTTACAAGATTATTTATTTATGCAGTGCTTGGAATAGATCTCTATAAGGTACTGCACATGGGATGCCCACCTCGTGGTAATTCAGGTGCTCAGTCTGCTTTAGTGTGCAGCTGCCAGCCCAGCCACTGAAATCCATGAGAAGAAGGCGTTTTACAATGGCATTCTCCGTGCTGACTGAACATGCTGCATCAGTAGATAAAAAGTAAACAGGTCAAAACTGCTTCCTATGCCATTCAAATAAGRCCTATTCCAGACACTCATGTCAGAGGATATAATGCATAAAATACCAAGGTCATCTGAGAAGTCAGATTGGTTTTCCTCCTCCTGAATTTACCAGTCAGTTTGCTAAAGAAATCAACTGTAGATATCAGAGTTTATTTGGACATGGTATTAAAGACAGGCTTTTATGAAAAGGGTGGGGTGATGGTCTCTGACCACTTGACAGATCAAATTCAGGATTTTTTCCCTGTGAGATAAAATGATCTGTACAGTCTAATCTTTGGCAAACGAAAATACCACCCAAAAAGTAGCAAAATGTAAYCTGAATTCAGATGACTTCACTAGGATGGCAGGTATACTCTTTGCAGAAGAAAGACTGTTTAAGTCAAATACATATCTTTTAAAAAAAAATCTTAGAGGTATTAAAGCATATTAGGATGATAGCAACTTTAGGAAAACTGACAATTGAAGGATTATGGAAAAGCGGAGCAATACTTGTTCAGTCTTTATGGAATGGTGTCAAAGCCGTCCAAGTGCAAAATCTTGCCTTCCTGAGGATGTATATGAAAGTTGTATTCAGATTAAATACTGTAATTTTTTTCCAAAGTGATGAATTACAATGAAACTATAAAATACAACCAGCAGAATACTTGCCCATAATTAGAATATGAGGATCAGATTAATTTTTTTACCTCTTGTTGCCCACCCACATAAGCAGTCTAAATACTCTTTCCCTTATATTTGTGATAGGTAAAAGTGTTTACTTTCGGAGCAACAAGACTGGTTAAGTTATTTACTGTTCTCTGGAGGATAAAAATTTTCAAGAGTGTCTGTGTAAAGCAGTGAATATTATTCCAGGAATAATAGAAAATTTAGCAAGACAAACTTTAAAATGAAAGAACAGCCAAACGTTGGTGGTCCAGCTGAAAAGCAGCAATACTCAAGAATTTGCTTTCACTTATGTTGTTACTCATTTTGGAGGCAAGATTGTAACAAAAATGTTTATCAATTTTAGATGTTAGGTCTAAATGTTTCATCACAAAGAACATATATATTTTGCAAAAATATTAGAAGAATCCATGATATAGGAATGGAGGTGTTTCCCTCAAATCTATTCCCACAGAATTTATCATTATGCAAGATATCACAGCCCAGTTTTGTCAAAAGACAAATAACCAGATTGCTGTGATCCAGTCTCACTGTGCCAAATCTACAGACTCTTAAACTTGCTATGGTCTAGAAAGGGTTTTTTTGCTACCTATAAGGAAAACTTTGTCACAGAAACTCTGATTCATTGCACTAGCTTAACTCAGCAGCTAAATTAGCAACATTACAGTCCTAAGCTTTCCATGATTAGCAAAGTACACCCCAAAGCATGATTCAGCTCATAGATGAAATTATTCTCTCTTGCTTCTTAAATGAAGCTTTCTAAACTTCATAGTAAAAGGTATATCTTTGTACATCAATTGACACTGTTTTCTTTGTCCTTCTCAAATAGACAATGCTGGTACCAAAGATTGGCATTATGAGACTCTATGGATGCTACTACTTACCAGCAAGGTCACATATAGATCTCACACACAGCTGACTCAGTTGGCTGAATTGCAGCCTCCTGTTCATATCTCCTACAAATGTCTTCTTCATTGGAAAGGGCCTTTTGTGTTGTGAAGAATATCACCTGGAGTCTTCTTTTCCCCTTATGCTGTGCAAAACCTTTTGCAATCCAAATTTGCACTAAACATAATCTAATTTTCTTTGGTTTTTATTATGGATATACCTAAATCTGGCTCTAGTAGTTCTTCACTCACTTAGTCAAAATAATATTCCGGAAGGCTCCATCATGCTAAGGTCACTATAAAATAGAATCCCATTGCCTGAAATATTTGAGTTCTATGACTCGCTAAAGAATTCTACAGCCATTTGTGTATCACAATACTAGTTTGCTTGTAAATTGCTGGGTAAGAACCAAAAATTTAGTATTACTGGGCTCATGTAGGAGAGTAGTGAAGAAAGATGAAAACTAGAAAATGTAACCAAAATGTAAATTTCAATATGTCACTTATGAGGTAACAAATAATATCTTGGATTTGTTTTAGAGACAGTATGAACCTACTTTGTTGAGGTTTTTTTTATCATTCAAATGCAAATACCATTTTCAGAGGTCTAAATTAATTTTGAAAATAAATATCTCTGAACTGCTGGCAGAGTATTTTATAATAGCAATTATTACAATTAAAATAATAACTTTGTTATAAAACAAAGCATATATATAACATAAGGGTGTTTACTGGCAGTGTGAGCTTCTTAATTACTGAAGAAACTGCAGCAATATTAACAACACATATTTAAAGCTGATCCTATCAGAATATCTGACATTTTTGAGACAACCACATCTTCTAATGGTATATTGATTTAAAATATTAAAGTTAAATAAATGTGGAATACAATACAACATAATAGGATAAAACAAAAGAGTTCCAAACTTATTTAAATATATTTGGACAATATTTTCAGGAACAGAAAATAGATTTATTGCTTGCTTAATGTCATTAGCTGAATGTCATCTTTTGAAAATTGCACTGATAAAAGTGTGTATCATAATGCAACAACCCAGTAAATGACAGTACTAAGTCAACATTCACAGGCTATCAGTCATCAGTTATTGTCTATCTCAGCCACAGGATATATCTTTCATTCTATTATTTAAAACTACTGTACTGGCAACCAAGTGGGCTATAATTGGGTTATATACATCTGATTTCATTATGATTACTGTGAGCTTGTAAGTAGTGCGGCCTCTTGCAGATTTGTTATGTGCTGTAATACAGATCTACATCACCTTGTTGCTTGCAGGAAAGTTTTTTGATTCATGAATATTTCATAACAGTATACCAGGGCAAATGCAAGCGCCAAAATTAAAGAGATGACACTAAGGGAGTGGCTTCAAAACAGGAAAGCTTTGCACACTTAAACATGTATTGAGATTTCAGTAATTTTTTCCCATTTTGTATCTGGACAAAACCCAAGAACATACAAAGAACTTTGCAAAACAAAATCCAATAAAGAAAGGAAGTAGAAGGGCAACCAATAGTAATATCCAAACAGAAATTAAATGTTTTCTTTTTCTTGGAGTGTCAAACATCTAGATTTTCCACAGCATTCTCTATTCTTAAAAAAAGATAAATATTGTTAGAAAAGTTATCCCGAAATATAGGTCAAGAAGAAAACATGATCTTCAGATTTATATTTTAAACTTTGGCGGCAGCTGCCATGTGATGGTAAGGGTGTGACATACTTAGGTGCTAATGATGGAGCTGTAGCTTTCTTGCTTCCTTCCATCCCTTTTCAGTGTAATCATATCCCTACTTGTCAGAACACTAGTGTCCATTTTACTTGCAGGATAGTCACAACTACTAACAATTCCAACGAGAGATAAGGAATAACCTTTTCTCTGTGTTGACAAAGCAGGAAAGAATCACACTGGAAATTCTGTTTATAAAGGAAAAAAATATCCAGAGGTGGTTTAGCAATTCAGGATATTATATGACACAGTTCTGCAAAAATTATAATGAATTAATTGATCAGAGTTTTTTGACAGAATAAATTTTTTAGCAATCCATTTTTTAAACCTGAAATATCTCAATCTGCCTGGACAGACAACATTGTTTATTTGGACATCCACGAAGCAGTAGTGCATTTTCCCCCACAATGAAAGAAAGCTAAAACCCAAGCAAACAAACAAACTCCCCAAAAAATTAACCCAACCTAAGTCAAACTAGGCATTATAGTCTTCGGTGTAAGACAATTCCTGTAAAACACTTTTTTGCTTTGTTTTTTCAACATTGTGGTTTTTATAAGCTTTAGATCTGAATTCTCACAAAGAGAATTATAATTTCTTTCTTGTCTTGAGTGACCAAGCAATAGTTATAACAATAAAAAAAGCTAAACCTCAAAATGCATACATTTGTTGGTAGAAAGAGGCAGTCATTTAGGGGGAAAGGTGAAAACCTTTTCCTCCTGCTGTGTGGTACTTGATTTTCAGATAAATAAAGAAATTTGCTCTTTTCAATTGTCAGTCTTATACCTTTCATGTGCAGAAAATTTAATATTGTAGTRTAAAGAGAAAACCAGACAACTTAAAATGTAAAAGAGACGTATATAAATAAAAGGAATTTTGTTCATTACAAGAGGTATTTATCTCATGRGGAGGTGACCTTACGTTATGTTTTTCTTGATGAGGAAAAATAACAATCATAGGAACAGAACTAAAGTATTGGAACAAGGCATTATTCTTAATTTTAGTTAGTATTAAGAGGGTAGAGTGAACAATACAGTCTTCTTTTCTACTAGAAACTTCACCACTATCATATTTTTAGCACTGAAATACAGAGAAAGACTAGAATGTGAGAGGATATCTCACTATATTAAATAATCTTATATTTGACTTGATCAACTAATTTCTCTACCTCTATATTGTCTTATTTCCACCCACTTTAATAAATAATTAGAATAAAGGCAGAGCTTGTCTGAATATACCATCACAGGAGAAAGACCAAATTCATCAACTGCAGAACCTTAAACTGGCTGTTATCATGTCATTCAGAAAAAAAGAAAAAAAAATTCTGGTATAATTTTGAAAATTCCTTACATTATTAGATGTGTTTAATATTAATACAGAGATATCCCAGGCCCCCTTGGTGCATAATCTACGTGACATAAATAAAAAAAGTGTAAAATCTTTCCTGATGTAAATATGCCTATTTTTTGGTTTTCATAAAGCTTTATTTTTCTTTTGAGAATGTATCACATTCACTCTATATTAACTTTGTTTTCAAAGCCTTAGAAATTTTTGCTTGCCTTCTCATGATATTCACTCTTACCTAGAACAATTTAAAAAATGTTAATCATCATCAACAAAGAGTGTTAAATCATAACTACATATTTTAATGAATTAAATTCAGCAATATAACTCAACATGTCCTGTTTTCCAACACTTCCATTAACACTAAAGTACTTCTCTAAAACACCATAGCAGAGCTGCCACTTGTTCAGTCTGTATTTCTTTATGTCTATTACTCCCACTAAGGCAACATTCCTGTAACAGAAATTTGCCACCTTTCTTTTCCGTTTTTTCTGACTTGAAGCATGGAAGGTAAAGAAGTTCCCATTTAATTTTCTAATTCTAACGCTGCCTTCCATAACTTTTAGAGCAACTTCCCTGAAGTAATCTTTTTGATGTAGCTTATCAGTTATCATGAATAAGTTTATAATTGGGTCAGGCCTCATTAGATCTGAATTAAAACCTGCAGGAATCCATCACGCAACCTTCCTGCTGCTACGAAAACCAGAAAATTTTTAACAGATTGAGAAAATATGTCCTTTGCCATGATAGGAGCAAAATAAAGCCCCTTGTCAATACAGGATCTTAATATATTTCAGAAAAACTGACCTCTCTCTTTTTCTTGTACGTTTTTTCCCACTCTTTTTCTTACTCACACATCTCAGTAAGGTTTTCTTCCTTTGCTAACATGGTTGCATTGTTCCTTGGTGTTATACATAGAAATTATTTTTTCCTACCAAAAACCAGCATGAAAAAATAGTGTTCACTCTAGAAGCAAATATCAGACAATTTTGTATCTTTTTAAGTAAGTTATTTTTTACAATTTTATTATTTTGCTCTACAGTAGTGCCCAATTCTATGACTAAAGCATGCGAATTGGCATTCTAAAATCATGTAAATTTTTACATTTCAGGAAACCTGATTGCCTTCTGCAGTGAAACAATTACCTGGATGGATGAGTGGAGAGCAGTGGATACTGTCCACCTCGACTTCAGCAAGGCTTTTGACACTCTCTCACACAACGTCCTCATAGGCAAATAGGGAAGTGTGGAACTGGATGAGTGGATGGTGGGGTGGATTGAGAAGTGGCTGAACAGCAGATCACAGAGGGACAAAGTCGGTGGTACATAGTCTAGCTGGTGCATAGGTTGAATGAGGTGATGTTGTAAAACTGATGTATTGGATTCTTCCTTGAAGTTTCATTGTCAAAGTAGGAAACCTAGCTCTGTAGGGTCCTTACCTTGTTCTTTAACTTCTGTGACAACCTCTACAGAAAAGACCCAACAATACTTCTTGTCCTTGGGTGATGAGTAAGACTGGAATTCTGTAGGGAAAGGAATGTATAATCATGTCCACAGTCTGTATGCAATATTATTTCAGTAGCTAATTTTCACAAGTCATCTTTATGCAAGTATATTTAAACTTTTGGGTGCTTCATTTTCAGACYTTCAAAATGGTATTCTTTCAGTGTAGTTTTGGATGTTTTTTTCCCTTCTCTTTAAAAAAATGTGGCTGAAGAAACAAAGTTTGTTGTGTAACATCTTACTGAAAACATCTTATGGAACGGAGTCATCAGAGTCAAGGAAATGTTAAGAAGGTTTACCAAACAATTGTATTACATAGTTCTCTCTGTTATTTCGCTGGCAATACTGAGGTGCTGGACCAGTTCAGGACACTAAGCATCATCTGTTAGGCCTTATATTACCTGAGAGGAGATATGACCCAACTTTAGTTAGCATAGAGAAATAGTAGTTTGATTCTGGTTTTAGTATTGTTTGGAATCGAGAACTGGAGTAACTTTCCTACAGAAACTATCTTGATATGCTTTCTTTGGTTTAAAAGGCTTTAGATAGGATTACACTTATCTGATAATTTGTGGAATGCTTTAATTTTTACTCAATATCCTAAGCAGATGATTTATTAAATGCTTTAATTTTTCTATTATATACTAAGAAGATTTTGTTCATACTCATATGAAATACCAGTAATTAGCTATATTATGCTTGGAGAGGATTTGCTAAAGCTTTTGGAAATATTTTTGTTCGCCTAAATACACTCTATAAATACATGATATTTATAGACCTTTTACTTGAAAAGAGAGAATATTTGACTGAATACTGTTAAAATGTAGGTATGTTTTCTCTTTGCAGAAACTTGTGGAAGCTTTTATTAGGCCACAAATGGCATTTTAATCTCCCTGAGACTTCCAAACAGCAATTACAGCTGGTAGCTGTTAGATGTACTATAGGAATGTGGGTCCTGCTGGGTAGCCCTTTCCCAGAACTGCGATATCCTAAAAATTTTTTTTTAAATAATTGCTGTTCTTTCTAATCTGATGGTAATTTTTTTCCTCGCTATATGTTGGTTTCTTGCTTACCTTCTGTACATGAATTCAACTATATTTGAAAAAATTTGTTTGTTTCACATGAAAGGTGCTTCCTTATGAATAGGCTCATTAGGGCTAAACACCCTTATTGTCAGCCCCAGCTAATACTATAATATTACCACCTCTGGAATTTTCTGCTCAGTGGAAATATAAAAATGGGAGCTCAGGCTCACAATTTAGCAAGAAAATCTCACACACCTAGCGACATGTTCCCAGCCAGTATCAAGAAGAATTCAAGAACTATGCATGCAGGTTCCAGAAATCATGACAACATTGAACGTGGGTCATTCCTTTAAAACCTTCAGATGAGATCACACCTGTATTTTTAACTGTAGTGCTTACTTTAGCCTGGTAATTTCACTGGAATGATTAATGAAGATGTGACAATGCATTTGGTAGACAGCACATCAGCCATATTGAAAGATCTTTGCAAAAAACATATTAAAAGATCAGAGTCAGACATCTTTGCTTTAGTTTTAAAATCTTAGCTCATACATATCCAGCCTGCTTCCCTCCTATGAGGTAAGGCTGATACACAAAACCTCAAAAGATTCTTGTAGATTAGGTTGACAACTCTGTGTGAAAAAGGATTACTGAGGAAAAGGGAGATAAAAAAATCTGTTCTGATGAGAGACAGACAACAGCCCAGCCCAAAAATAAGGGAAAAGGAAAAGAGAAAAAAATAGTGTTAATCAAAACCCATTGGTTCCCATTCAACAAGGTTGTGTGTCTACCCTTCAACACAATTCTAACTTGAGTGAGTAAGTAAAATCACACATATCCTTGGTCTCCTTCTGCATAGGTGTTGTCAGTGGGCGGCATGGTGTGTTGTTGACGGTAACCTTTTTACACACATAAAATTAAAGTTCCCACTACACTTTGAAATTTTGCTAGGGATTGAAGACTTTGAGAGTTGTCTAACAAGATCAGGAAAAAGTTTTTCAGCCAGAGAGGGTGGTTGAGCACTGGAACAGGCTCCCCAGGGAGTACCAAGCCTGTCTGAGTTCAAGAAGCATTTGGACCATGTTCTCAGGCACATAGTGTGACTCTTGGGGTATTCTGCTCAAGGCCAGGAGTAGGACTTGATGATCCTAATCAGTCCCTTACAACTCAGCATATCCTATGATTCTATGATTCTAAGACAGGAATCGGATTTTGACTACAGTTGAAAAAAAAAACAACTTAGGCAAAAAAAAGTGAATATAAAAAACCAAACGGATTTTATAATTCTTTAAAATAAAGATAACAATAAACTATGATTCGGRTGGATCACTGTAGAAATTCACTACAGCCTCTTCCTGAAGTCAGATGAAATTAAACAATATTAAAGTCAGATTCTTGGGCGTTTAAATGTGCCCATTGAACACAGCACATTCAGATGTTTTATGTCTGATATACATAATATACATAACAGCTATTAGCTTTTATGAATTCTGCTAAAAACAGTGAAGCAGGTTAGAGTTCTATGAATTAAGAACTTAAAACTGCAAAAAATAGGTCTCCGATGTCTTCATATATTATATGCAAGATATTGATCATTAGCATTGTGTTTACACCAGTTTTGGTGGCTCTTCTTCTATCTTTTTCTATCAACATTCACAAGACATAAATACGAAATTAAACATGTGAGTCTTACTCCAGGGCTTCTGTTAGGGAGGATTCTTGGAGCTGGGGTGGACATCTCCCATAAAGTCTAGGGACTCTCATTTCTCCTGACTTTGTTTATCTCAAGTGTAGAATCTTAGACTGAAGTCTAACTCGAGTTACTGAGACCATTATTAGTTCTGTGGCCAGRGGAATTAAATGTGACACGGTCCATTCTCAGGCCTAGGTTTCCTGCCTGGCAAATAAGTACTTGGTTTACTGTCACCCAGAGTTAAAGAGCTAAAACCAATCTAGTTTCTGAGATGAGGGAATTTGGAACTCCAAACTGACAGAACAATACAGATGCACACAGAAAGACCTTCTTAAGTGAGACCTGTGAGCATGCTTAGTGACAGGCAATTTTACCTGTTTCACTGATTCTTATAAGCAGTCAGCTATCTTAGAATTGAAAATTAGCCATCCTTTAATGACCAGCTTTTTACATTCTAACATGTTTAACAGAACATCTCTATACTTTTTCAAGCATTCTATTTTATATACTAGGCATTTCAAACCACTTGGRATGTTGCAGTTAGGGGTGCTACAGAAGCAGCAAATGTCACTAAAGCAGAAGTGTCTTGTGCTCATATAAAGCAACTGGAGTGCTTCTCACGTGTAAGCAATGCCTGCTGAACGTAACCATCTTATTTCTCAGTGTCCTGGTTTTTCCATACTGCAAAGGTCCTTGTCCTCCCTCTGCAAAATGAGTGAGACACACAAGCTGCCAGGCAGTCCGAAGAACCAGCTGCATCAAAACTGTACATGTGTGTATAGCCAAAGCTGACTTTGACAGATCTGTCGCTTCGAAATATGCAGTACCATGGAAAATGTAAGTGTTTATGCACAGGAATGTCAAAGAAGAATTATTTTTATTAGTGCATAGATCACTGCTTGTTGTCCCTCCTTTACTTTCTCCCTACCCATATATACAAACATAATTTTGGGCAGAGATTATGAAGAAAGCATGTGAAAGCCTATCCTAGGGAGGAAAACCCTGACCCAACTTTCTCCTCCCCTAAAAATTTTGTTTGAATTCCCTGAAGGATAATAGCCGTTAAGCAGTGTTGGTTGTGCAGGACATGTTGTGAGGTGAAAGGATCTATTTGAAGAGGATCGCCAGGGGTACTACAGAGCCCATCAGCTGGTCATACATATCCATGAGCAATTCATCCATTGCCACTAAATGCAGTAGTCAGCAGACGTGCCAAACTCCAAAACTCACAAACAATATACTCCTACAGAAGCCAGATAGCACCAAATACTTCTGTTTCAATCATGAAAAACCATTTGAAGGTACTTTTATGTAAACTTGCATTATTAAAATAAGACATTAATTTATCTGGKTTTTTTTTGTTTTAATTGTTTCTCATCTGCATATCTTGTGGGTTTTTTTCAATTAAATGCAATTTCCCACATTCTCACTAAGTACAATTCTCCTAGGAACAATATTTTTTTTTTACTGGTTTACTGTCTAGCAACTCTGATCATCTAGTTCCAGGAAAAGAAAACATCAGTCATGGATTTTTATACTGATGATTTCTAGGCAAGAAGAATAGAAGGCTTCTGTATTTCACTGAACTTAACATTAAGTGTACTCTGGATTTCTAGTCTAAAGTGTGATGGACAATAGATAGTTATAAAAGCAAGCCGGGCTGTAGTCAAGACACAGTGATAGAACAACCATACCACTGTGGGCCTAGAACACCGGTTCTTATATACTGCTAATAGTTCATCTGTCAATAATTAGATGAAATCTCTTCAAGGAAAAAAAAACCCAACAAAACTAAAACAACCAAGCCAAAAAAACAGCTTTGAGATAGTTTTGCATCGGTAACAACAGTGGATCAATGTCCCGGGACAGTGATAGTCATGCTGCTGGAAAAGCCTTTAAAAATTGAAAATTAATGCAAAAATAGTCTCCTAGTCTGCCACTTATTACTGGAAACATAAAAGATCCTCAGAGACTTTCTGGCTTAAAAGAATATGTTAAATAATGACAGAATATGAATCTGGACAATAAATGATTATTTATTTAAAAAGCCTTTTTGCTATCTCAAATTACTATTGCATTTTTTTTCTAAATAAACATTTTTTTAGCATTGCTTTGTAGACGGAGCTAAGAAGTTTCTCAGCACAGTTGCTCTACTTCAGTGGTGGGTAGGTTGATCTTTTCTCTCCACTGTACATAGTGGTTTGTGATGCTGGTGGGTTCTTTAGAAACAAAAATAAATTATGCTCCTTTAAGAGATCATTTGAAACCCAGTGCTTCCCCCTATACACTCATGCTGTCTTTTAAGATTTACCTTTTGATTTGGTTGGATAAACTTTTAATTTTCTATMGTTATAGCAATATTGCAGTGTTGTCATATATATAATATGTATCTATTCTCCTTGTATAAAGTTAATTTCTTTCATTTAACTTCTCCTCTACCTCTGTAAAACTCATCAGACACTTAATTGATGTCACTTCTTAATGGAGCTTTCCCACTGATGATATGAATACATTTTCTTGGTCAATAAAGTGCCAAACCACATACATGACATTTTTCCAAAAACAAAATACAAAATAAACAGTCTGACTTCTGAATCAGTGCTTCAGATTACAAGAAGGTTTACAAAGACCTGAGGTAAACACGAATGCTGTAGATAATAAGAGTTTGATGGACTGATATAGAAATGAAAGGTCTGGGGGACTTTGGAGCACTCAAACTCTTTCTAGGTGGCATGCTTGTAATTTAGAGGTACAAATGAAGTTGTCAGCTCTATCCTGTCAGGATCACATGTTCTGGAAGTCAAGGATGGGGAGTTCAGAAGAAAGATTTAACAGGTGAACCTTGCTATGTGCACTGTGAAAATTTTGTCTCTTAATGGACAAAACAAAGATGTCTTTTCCACCTTCTTACTGCAATTTTAGATTCTCCAAAGACTTTTGTTTGTGCTGTCATTCTTGRAATAGAGAGTCCCAACAATTTTACCTGTCAAGTGTCATTTAACAAATAAATGAACAGTCCAGTTGAGTTGGTTTAATGTACAATTTTAAAGACAACAGCAGTGAAACATTTCCTGTGTTCTAGAACTGTTACTTGTAGTTAAGCATTCGTGTTATTTTTTTAACAACTCCGCCTCCTCCATCAGAGGCGTTTCTCAGATGAGTAAGATTTGAATGATAAATTAACTGTAGGTTCATGACCATGTAAGTTCCTTTCCTTGGTGATCATAGTGAGCCCAAATCTTGTCATCTTTTAAACACAAGTTCCATCTCTTAATTCAAGTCTGCTTTTAATATCAGAGCATGACCACAAAGCTTTTGTCAGAAAGAGAGATGACCAGAGGAACTTGCAGATTTCAGAAAGTTAAAACTATAATGAAGGAGGAAATAGATTGTCTTTCTTGACAGCAATTACACATTCTCATTTGGAAGAACTGTAAATCACTAAATGAACTAGTGTAATTTTCTTACGGAGATAACTCTTACACAGCAAAAATCTCATTTGTTATGAACCACTACACAGAAACACACAGATCCTGCATTTGACCTTTCTATCAGGGGTTATCCAGAGGTCTTCAGTCTCCCTTGTTGTATTTCCCCCCATTCAAGTGCCCTTTTTAGCTCCTGTCTTGAGATTTAGGACATTCATTAGGCATGGACTGTTGACTGCAGAATAGGAGAAACATGACATTTGACATTTTTATCATAGGTCGCTAAAGGTCATTTCTCTAGCAATGTGTAATATCAAGCAGGAAGTAGTCATAAGCATGAAGTCCTCAGCCTGAAACCATGAGCTCATTTATTATCAACAAATAATTTTAATAGACTGAGCAACTATGTCACTGATAATCATATTCTGTCTACTCAATATCAGAGACAACTTCAAAATTATCTTCCAAACAATGTATGACAGGTATTTATCCATCACACAGATAAAATTTGCCATTGTGTTATCAAACACAATCTAGACGTTGTTTAGATAGATGTGCTGCAGGTATAGTGCAGAAGCATATTTGGGTGGGTCAGCAATTTACAGTTTGGGTAGCTATAAAAGAAAGGTCTGTCTTTTCCCTTTTTCAATCAAAGTGTCACACCAATCAAAGTGTGCTCCACGACTATGCTGAGTACAGAGATGTTCTTATACCCCGCAAACCACCAACCACTTTTACCAGTGGCTTCATCTGTGAGGAGATGGGAGCACTTGTAGGGAAAAGGAGTAGCGAGATGAGATGGCAGAAGACTTCTCTTAGGTTGGGCAACTGATGTTCAAATTCTTGGTTTCAGAAGGGAATAATGAACTATTCACAGAATGACTATGAAAGGGAAATGCAAAATAAAAGTCATATTCAAAAAAGCTTGAAATCAGGTACTATAAGGTGGCCTCAAACAAGATATTTTTTACTTTCTGTAGTGAGAAGGTTTCAGCAAAAATGAAGAAGAGGTCTGCTTTCCATAAACTCTATAAATCTTTAAATTTTATCTGATTAGGCAGCACATTTATTGTGCACACCTTTTTTATTGTGCAAGGACCTGTGGTATTTCTTTTATGTTGTTCTTTGATTAAGCATCTCCCAATTGATCAGCTAGGTCAGCAGAAGATATTTTCACTCACAGCCTCAGAAATGGGATAATTTATATGTAAATGATTGTTTATGCAACATTATTTATGATGGGTGGGATTCAGAAATTAAGAAGACTAGATGGAGTCTGAATTTTTGACTATCACCTTTGAAATGATAACACATGCTTGGAAATTACTTTGTTGGTAGTTAAAGAGCAACTGGAGAGATGGAAGGTGGTTTTATTATTATTCTGCCTATGGCAACATTACTGTAACCACCTCTTTCTAAATGGAACAAATGTTTTATTATGTTTGCTAGTACCCAAGCCCTGCAAAAGAAAGATGTAATAACTGCAACAGCAGATAGCTAAGCCTGTGTGACTAGCAGTGATTTTTGTGTTATTATTTCTATCAATCAATGAACTTTTAACTTTCTGTAGTGCTATTTCGGTCGTGCCTATTCTTATCATGTTGCTACATTAGGACTTCCTATGACAGTCTGTTCCATGGTAAGTGGCAATTTAAAGGCTATAACAGTAGAAGGTGAAGTGTTTGCTCCCTGTTATTATTGAAAAGAAGGATTTTTCTGCTGTTATGCCTACAACACACATACAATTACATTTTTGTTTAATTTTGGTAGTAGAAATGGCATTAGATTTGTGGGGAGCACAGGCAGATGTTCTTCCTCTCCTGCTTAATGAACACTGTATATTACAGTCTAACTACTGTACTACTTGAAAGGAGATTGCAACAAGGTGAGGGTTGGCCTCTTCTCCCAGCCAACTAGTGACAGGACAAGACGAAATGGCATTAAGCTGTACCAGGGGAGATTCAGGTTGGACATCAGGAAGAATTTCTTCACAGAAGGGGTTGCCAAGCATTGGAATGGACTGCCCGGGGAAGTGGTGGAGTCACTATCCCTGGAAGTGTTCAAGAAATGACTGGACATGGCATGTAGTGCTGTGGTTTAGTTGACAAGGTGGTGTTTGATCAAAGGCTGGACTCAATGATGTTGGAGGTCTTTTCCAACCTTAGTGATTCTATGATTCTATGAATTTTTTGCCTGAGCCATAGACAAGGAAACCTCTTCACACCTACTTTCTCTCTTATCTCRTACTTCTTATTTCCTGCTCACCTCTTCATTAAGTAGCTTGATCACACTCCCACCTCTCCCCCCCAAAAATGCTCTCATATTGAGCTCTGCAGAAGTGTTGTCCTACTCCTCAGTTTAGCATCAGTGCAGTATTTTCAGCAATTTGATGTTTGAACTTTAGTGGGTTTCAATAGACCTATTGTTCTTGTGATGATGATCAACTAATGATCAACTCCTCACATCAGTTCCTCACTAGCTGGTGAATAAATCAACAGGTTACACCCCTCTTAGCTCATGTAAATTTAGTACTGTGAATGTTAAGTTACAACACAATAGTATAATCATTAAGAAACCGGTGCTCCTCGCATGAATTGCACTCAGATCATCTTCTACTTGTTAACATTTCAATGCTGAAAAGCTGGTTCTGAACAAATACTATTAGTAGAGCATGTTATTTGGGTTTTCCTTACAAAGTGCTTTGTAAGACATTTTCCTAAGCTGCAAAGTCTTAAGCAATTAAAATGTGTGGGTGTAATGCACTGTTTCATGGAACAATGAGGTTGAGCTCTAAATAAAACTGCTCTTTGTCCACATCCCTGGGCTTTGTAGTCTGTTCAGAACGGTTCCTATTGCATTAGAACTAATTCGAGGTGGATTTTCCTCACATCAACAGTTGGATTGTTCGTTTGTTGCATTAAAAGTCCAGAACAAAGACAGAATCTATAAGTTTGATGGTGTCTTGTGTTACGAATGGGAGAAAGAGCTTTCAGGGCTCTGCCTTTGTTCAGATTCCTGGCAGTAGCTCTTTTGAGATGGCCCACACCTCAAAACCTACTCTTGCTCACAAGTTCTTTAATCATAACCGATTAGGTCTAYTGTAACATGAATTATTTATTGAATAGACACTAGAAARACACAGATGCCGCGCTGCCGTTGCCTGGCTCTGGCTTGGCCTGCGGCCGCGGGGGTTCAAAGCCCGCACGAATCAGCGACCACTCGATTTAAGGTAACTGAGGTTTGCTTGCCTCAGATTCTCTGGCCTGAAAACCGTTCACAGCAGGCAGAGCTGTTTACAAGGCAGTGGCGAGGGCAAAGAGGAAGGAGACGGTCTCTCTGTGGCTGCAGTCCAAGTTTTATTTCTCTGCCCTGTGGCAGCAGTTTAACAATATCTTGAAGGGGAGCCGAGCAGAGAGACGCTTTCTCGATCTCTCTCTGCCGTTTTAAGTAGGTATAACAGAGCTTAACCAATTAGAAAGTGATGATACATGATACAAAACCAATAGAGACATCTCAGGGGAGGAACAAAGTTAAACTAATTAATAACAATATAGCTGGAGGGAATTTCAAACCACGCTAGCCTGTCACAGGGCCTGAGGCTCTATGACAGGAGAAGACGTAATGTGAGTGACATGTAAGGGGTGTATGTTGCTATGCTGCAGATTCCTTCTTTGATCTGCCTTCAGGGACAGAATCTTGCGAGGGGAAATCAATCCATTCGGAGTCACTTTCACAGAACCTGGGCTGCACCATAGCGACACACAGACATGGGACTTTAACAGATTACTTACAACACAGGATAAATAAGGGGAATATTACTAGTGTAATGTAACAGAGTATGAACACTGCTACCATGAGTAATATGCTAGCCACGCAAACTACTTACTACACAGGTTAGACAAGAGAAATACTACTAGTAAGTTACAATATAAACACTGCACAATACAGGTACCAATATTGCCGCTAGTGAAGAAATAGTATAGATTAGGAGCCAATATGACTTACCGGACCAGATTCCTATTATTATGGTGTGCCAAGGCTTCTTTCACCCAACTTCTAGAAGAGAARGTTTACTCAAGCCCAGCATCCCGGAGCTTGAGGGGTCTGCCCTCATACACACTTTAGAAGTGTGCGGAAGGTTTTCCAACTTGTGAGAGTTACAGTAGATCTTTTACACTTGTAAAGTTCTAGTGTCTGTCAGTCATAAAATTCCRGCATAATCTCCCTTCACAGCAGCTGTTTATTGTCATGTCAGCTTTGGTGCCTGAGTATCTTACAAGACTATGGAAAAAGGGGAGATTCCCTAATTTGTGCAAACAGCAGATAACCTTCTTCACTTGAGGAGGAAGGGGGGGGTGAGCTGCCTCTCCGCATCCTGTCACTGAATGTTGATGTGTATAGTGATCTCCTTTTCTATGGAAGGAGATAAATTTCCTTCCCTACAAATCTTTCCTGTTGTTTTCACCAGGAAAAAAAAAAAAGGTGTTTTTTTCCCTGATATTTATATAACTGCTTTTTACAAGACAAATGGTTTCTTGGTGCTCGGTAGCATGTCACAGATGCGGGAGAGGTAGCCTGTGCAGGCCATTCTTTAAAGATACCATACCCAGGACAATACTTTGATTCTCTGTAAACAAGAGCAAGGTCCATTAGTGCTCATATTTATACCAATACTACCTGTTTGAGATCTAGAATCAGTTTGCAAGCACTAATAATAAAGTCTTTCAATTGATGTTCAGCTTATATTTCTGGAGATAAAGTTTTAAAATCTGAAAAGACCTTTTGGAAAAATTACACTGACTAATGAAAATGTAACTTTTTTCCTGAACATCCCAGTGTTCTTGACTTATTAAAATATGCAAATCACTCTAGCACTTTGTTTAATTGCTGTTTCCTTAAACCCATCAAATCTTCCTAATTCTTCTTTTCTTTGTCCTTAATTAACACCCACTCCCTATTGGCTAAAGTGTAACCCAGAAGACCTAAGCTTGTGAAATTCCTGACTTATTAAACCTAATTGCTATAATAATTAGCAACCATTGGCAAAATATTCATCACAGAAAAAGCAGGAAGGCATCTAATTAGCAATCTCAAAATGCTAAGCATTAACTACTTGATATTTTACCTACCATTTTACTTACCATTACCTTCATTTCTGGAGATATATGACATAATACATTGTTCTAAGGAGAAATAGGATAGGAACTTTTCTTAAAAAAAAGATTTTGCTAAAACTGAAACTTTTCACTCCAGCAACCAATTGTTATTTTAAAAACTTCATTTAGTTTTAAAAATGTCATTTCTCAGGCCCCAGATAGAATTTCCTGACAAAGGAGAAATGACAACAAGAGACCAGTTCATATAGTCTGCAGGACGGGGAAGATGGACAGAGTAGGACACCGTGCAGGAGCATCCCATAACCAATGTTATTGGTTCACAAAGCTAGTGGTTAGTCTGCAGTTTTTTTTCCCTAGGGTCTCGTTTGATTTACTCTGTTCTGAAAGGAACGAGAAGGTAGAATCACATTTTAATACTGGTATGAAAGTGCTGAGTTTCTCTGATGTGGAACAGAAACATTCTGGAAATCTCAGAGGCGATTGTAAGTTAAAAGAAAATTGTTTGGTCTACAGTTTGATACAACTGGCATCTGATACTGTTTCTGCATTTGGTTGCATACTCATACAAAATGGAATTCCATAATATAATGACTTACATAATGCATTGAGACATCATTATATGGAAAAAAAGATTTTATAACTTTTTTGAGACAAAAAGAGTTCTTTCCTGAGTAGAAACACTCAGAAGTTTAAAACAATTTCAACCATAGATGGTGTTGTATTTGCATTTGTTTTTTATGTAGCAAAACATAGTTATTGTATGAGGCAAACCATTTCAACAGTCTATTCCCATCTGAAATTCCCCTGTCTTTTGGAATTTGTGTACATGAGTACAGAACCAGATATTTTATTTTCATTTTAAATACCAAACTCATAAAATGGAATTGTGATTTTTTTCGAGATCATTACTCAGTTTTGTCCTCTAAGACCCATATCCCCACATGAAAAGCCTCATGTCTGCCACACACTGAACATCACTCTCTTCTCATGTCTCTGTCCTGACACTCTTGTGGTTTACCGCTGTCACGTCACTTCTGTGCTAAGTATAACATCATGGTTAGTAAGATGGGAGATAGAAAGATGCATCAGTGCAAGTGTAGCCTGATCAGCAAGCTTGATATGCAACTGAGGATGGAAACAAGAAGACGTGGCACCGTGCTCCATGGGCTGCTGACATACAGTAGACTGACTTCACCTGTAGTCAAACTGTTTCAGAACATACATTTTAATGGTGTTCATAAACAGAGTATTTTGGGTGGCTTTGACTTGTATCAGAATATTAGGCTTCACCTTCCCCAGAGGAAATCAGACATTATTCTTGACAGAATTTTTTTAGTTTTCAGATTTTTATAAAAATTTTATTTCTTTCTCACTGAGCCTTTCCATTTGTATATTGGGTTTATCAAATATACTCAGACACATTTGCAGTTTTAGTATATTCTAGTAGGCTCAGTATCCAAGACAGAAACCGATTGTGGACACAACTGAAGAAAAAAGAATAAATCATAGTAACTGAGTGAGACCAAACAGAAAATTAAACTGAACCACTTCCCTGACTTTATCCTTATTTTTAAGACATGTGGAGAACAAAAACTTGTTTTCTTCTGGATAGGCAGAAAATCAGAAGGTAGAGTAGGTAGATGTCCTGTTGTTTGAATTTGCTTCTCTGCTTTTCTTGAATGTTCTTTTATTTTGGGCTATTCAATTTGTGATTTCAATTCTGATTTCAAATCAGATGTTTTTGCAAGAGCTGGAAAATATGCGAGTACATTTAAAATTTATGCATACACACAAACGAAAATAAACAACCAAATTCTAGGGATCACAATAAAGGAAAACAGTCGAGTGGTGAATCTGGGTATGAGTTCATGAACCTTAGATTCCAGCAAAGTCGCTTACAGGTAAAATAAACACAATGTATGTTGTTCAAACTCAGTGTTAGCCAATCACTTGACTTCAGTAATACTGTGAAGATAGGATGGTTCTTATTTTCTTAAAAATCATGATCTATAGAGGTAAGACTTTTTTTCCTGTTTTTACACCTGAAGAGTTAACTTGAGAAGTTTAAATTTGAATTTAATATTATTTTAAATTATGACATTTAATATTAATAGCAAAAGCAGGCTTTAGAACAGATAAATCATGGCCTTCTGACAGCCATCAGAGTTATCAAAATGTAAGAACTAAATTGTATCATGTAATGTAATAGTCAGTTTATAGTGTCTATATAGTTTGCCCTGGAGTGTGCCTAATGCTGTTTCTTTCACTTCAAACCAGCCAAACACATGTGTATAATGGCCACTTGTGTACATATAGACACATACTCAAAACCTGATCTTTAAAATGTGTGTACTAGATTCTTGTAGACTACAAAGTGTCTCAAATACATGTTATGATTCTTAGGTTTTATTTAACAGAAGAGCATTTGTAAAAGATAGTAATTCTTGAGCTCAGTTCAGTATCCTAAAGTCATTGTAAAGAGATATTCAAGAACTATTACTGTAATAATTTAAAAGTAAACTGTTATACTTCTCTTGAGCAAAAAAAACAAAAACAAAAACAAAAAAAGAAAAAAGAAAGTCCATTATATAGCATGAAGTTCTCCAGATTCCAGACTCTCTTAACAACAGACAAGAAAACAGACCTCTTTCTAATGTAAAAGGATATTCTCATTGTACATGGGGATGTACCTTTACTCTGTATTACACTTGGCTTAAATTTTGTACAGTTTAATCCAAGATATAATGCCAAACAATTGCTCAACAGCTTTTCCAGACTTACAGAGCTCATAAGAACTTAATAAAATGTTTTAGTTGCATAATATTTGATTTATATTCAGCATTTTTAATACATGGTATTTTCTATTAAGAATTTAAATCTCAAAAAATTGTTATGCATTGCTTATATCATACCATTCCCTCATCCTTCCAGCTTTTTGAATTCACACAGACATCCTCAAGACCTTCATTTTTCATCACCTGCTGTCGAAGATTTGTCTTTACATCTGACTTCCTGTGCAGACATGGAAGATTGGAAGTTGTATATTTAACAACATGCTACACTCTGTATTGTATCAATGATTTATTATGATTCCTGTATCCTTATAATATTATATCCCTTTTATGTATCTTATTTCAAAATATCAGTTATTATGTGACAGAAATTCATTGGGTAATGTGAGATCAACAGGCATTTGCAGTTAGATGTTCTTTGATCATCAAATAGAAACAGCTAGGGTGACTTTAGTGGGCTAATGCTCCACTTGACACTGAATCCTCAGGACTGAATGCTTCTTTGTATCACAGCTGTTCAGACAATAATCTTACTTTTCAAACCTCATTCACTGCAAACTCCTACTTCAAAAGAATTGTGGTTCTTACACAGTCAGTGAGAATAACTGGAGAGGTTAAATTTGGTAAATTGCTTTTATAGTTATAACCTTACAATAACTAGCAAATCCCTTTCAAACCTATTTTAAAGACTATGGTTCACATTGTAAAATTAACTACATAAATTATTTTTGAAAAGATTCAGTTATACARTCCAAGGGCTTGTCTCCATACAATTCCTGCACAACAAATGCTGAGCTCCCTTTCTAACATCTTTTACCTCTAGAGACTTTGGAGACACTCTGCAGCTAGCAAGATTTTAAAATGCTGTCAAAAATACTGAACTGCTGAATCATTCTTTAAACCAAATATTAAAAGAGTGTTCTATAACAAAAACGTTTGCTGTGAAAGGGAACTGGGAAAAGTGTTTATATAGATTGTAACAAAGGGATCTTTTGTGGAAAATATTGAAAGAGAACATTTTGTGTGTATCTGATAATCAGTATCTTGTTATGCACAGAAGAATAATGAGACACTCAGCCAAGTGGAAGCAAAAAATAAAAATAACTTCTGATTATTAATGCAGTTACAGCTTTATTTTTAGACTTAGCCCAGCAGTAGTGGCTAAAATAAATGCTGTAATAGCTTTAATTTAGAAGGGACAAGGCTACCTGCATTTGTCAAGACATCATCTCTAATTACTTTACAGTACATTGGGTTAAATCTTGAATTTAGGAAAATGTATGTCCTATCAAATTCAGTGATTAGTAAGTATTTAAAAAAATCAGGTAACTGGATAACACAAACATTTTGTCAAGTATTTTAATATAGATCATATTTTAATATGAAGATTTACTACAAAGATTTTAATATAAATCTCTAAGATCACAAGTTAAAGTTTCAGAAAAATATTAAATTGGCTTGTGACATTCAGAGTTAAAATGCATGAAGTGGTACAAAAGTTATTTTTCTTTTGTGTCTGTTATTATAATACGTGCCACATGGAAATGTTGCTGCACCTGGAAAAGAAATTAATGCAACAAATCCGAAACACTCTCCACAGAGTAATTTGGAACAACATTTCTGCACTGAAGGGTAAAATAATGTAATTGTTCACAAGTGTACTATTTAATGGAAAAAAATGTTTCATAGATCTCAAGGCTATTGGTAGTTACAACTTCTTTTTAAATATTGGATATTCTGCTTTCAAGGTGGCCACATTAACTTTCTTCTTTATTGCAGTTTAAGGAATTACATTAAAGTTCTTCCATTAGGTAAGTAAAGATTAATTTAAAAAGAAATGTTCAATGTCTATTCATTCTTCTACTTACAGAAAAATTTGATATCAATTTAGCAATATAAGCCCCAGAAAATTATAGGACAGTCTCTTTTCCTAACGCAATGTTTCCAGGTTAGCTATAAATATGCCTTAGGTGAGAACCCGATCTTCAGAATAAATGTGTTTATCCACATCCATTTGAAAGTAAAGTTTTGAAGATACACAGCTTCTGAACAGCACAGCTGACTCTCTTTAGGCTCTGTTCCCATCATTTGGCCAGGTTTTTTCACAGAATCTGGCTTTGCTGAACTCACTCTAGAATCACTTTTGGGAAAATATTTTTCTTTTCTCTTTCAGTTGTTAAAGGAAAATTTACTTAAGAAGAGGATTAGTAGGCTGGTTAGGAGGGAAAAAAAAGAGATTTGCATTTAATTTAAAAGTTATTACAACTACAGGTTTGCTTACAGGTAGTGCAGGAGAGAATGGTGAATAGGTTGCTGTTTAGCTGAGTCACCTGGATGGTGACATTCAGATCTCTGCTCTGAGTTTGAAGAGATCAGCATTTGAATCACTGTGACCAGCTAATGTTCTGATTTTTGGATGTGGCTACTCTTTGTAAGGAATTCACTTCTTACTAGAAATTACATCCCAGGCATAAGAGACCCACCCAGTGCATGGTCTGGCAGTAGAAATGCTTTATTCAGACACTACTTTTTCCCACTCATGCTCTCCATCTTCATCCCAAATACTGCAAAACCTGTTCTGTGATCATTCTGAATGATGTTGTCTTCTTCTGTTCCTTGGTTACTTAGATGTTATGATTGTGACGTAACAGTGAGAGTACAATGAAATGTATTGTGGTCCATTACTGGCATTTTGTTTTTTTCTTTGGTTGTTTTGATTTTTATTTTCAGCTGCTTGTGTGTTGAATGCAGGCCTTTAGACATCCTAGGCTTCTTTATGATCAGCTCATGAAAGCCAGGGCTTAATTTTGTTGCCTAATCACAAGTGCAATGTCTATTGAGATATCCTGGGTACCAGGTTATGGCTTCCAAATGCCTATCCAGAAGAGCACAGGTCTTCCATGCATCCTTTATCCTCTTTAACACCAGTCCCATCTCTTATATCTCTTACACACAGAGATGTCTTTGTGTAGGTAAATGAACCAAGTCGCCAGAGTGGGAATCAAGTCAGGATTAAGACATTTAGATTGAGGTGCCTATTAATGACATTAAAGTTCATTTATAGTCAGTGAGGATCTGGTCAGTGAAATTTAAACAGTTATTCAGATTACCCAAAAAATACTTCTCCTGAGTGATCACATAAAGTCCTTTCTAGACACTTTTGACAGTATTAACTATATCTTCAGAATAGGGCCCAAACTAAACAACTTATGTGTAGACATCTCTAGTTATTTTAACCAAAGCTGTATCCCACTGTTTCAGACCATTCATCAGCTCATATACACCGTGAACCTTGATGAACCTCGTATTAGAGTCTTTCTTTCCAACCTGTTATATCAACATTCATGCAGAAACATTAATTTCTTGCTTTGGAAAGCAATATTTAACACATAGCAACTTTGGGAACAACTTATCAGCTCAAAGTCATTGGTACCTTGAGCATTATGACAATTACTCTGTTTCAATTTTTCTCATACTGCCATTTCATCTGCAAGGCTGAAGTAGAGGCACACTACCTCCTGCAACGTGATGAAACCAAGAAGGGTGAGTTACTAAGGATCAGAACTGCTTTATGAACACCTATTTAGGTTGTGAGCTTGATTTTCATGCCCTCAAAAATTACTCCTTTTTCTCTTGCTCTGGATGACATTGTACATTGTCCTGATCTCCCATGCATTTCACACCTTCTGTGAGAAACAGAGGTAAATTGTTCTGTAATAATTATGCTAAATGTGACTGGACATACAAGGGTCCGTTTTCCAGCTTATGTTACTGGAATCAGTGATCCTGATTCTCAATCAGAAGGTATAGCAGTGAGGCCTAATTAGCATAGCTGTTAGCATAAACCTGTGAACATTACCAGCTTTTTCTGTAGCTACAGTAGATGAAATGTGGTGAATCATCTCTCCCAAACAGAATAGTTTTGGTGTGCTCAAGCAAGTAGGGAGCCACAGTCTGCAAGCAAACCTGTTTGATCATCAAAAAATATGAGTTTCCAGAAGTATCCAGAAACAAGAGATTGTCAGCACCAACAAGAATAACAGAAAATCAGAAAGCAACTGTATGGTTTGAAATGACTACCTGCAAGCAAAGTATATCTACCGTCTCTTTATAACTAAGGAAAATTAAGCCTCCTGAGGTGGCAGTTTCTGGAAATGCTCTGGGGAGGGTAGACCCATGACCTAAGAGTCTCTCCAATATCCAGGGAGGTCAGGGAATGGAAAGAAGCCCAGAGAGGCTTCATGATCCAGCACTTCCATAAGGTACAGCTTAGCAGGAACAACCACAATGACCTGTCCAATCTCTGTCTGAGACTGCACCATCTCTGTGAAGGCACAGAGTGGTCATATAAAAAACTATCATGCTAAGACACCTGGCTTCTCTCCCTCACTGCACTGTCTCCTGCACAGTACAGGGATATTTTGTGATTAATAAAACTGGATATATCTTTGATGAAAGTGCTTTGTGTCCAAATTTCTTTAGCCTCCTTACTGCCATATGGTTTTACACCACAACAGGAGGACAGAATGAATCATGTATAAACCTACAACACACAAGCAAGATGTTATCAGTTTTCTAATCACTAGACTTTAGTCAAAGCCATTCAGACATTTCTCACTTTCACAGTATTGTTCCCTCTCATACGTCTATGAAACAATGTGCAATGTTTTGCCACAGTGCTTGTTTTCCTCAGATTTTGTAGCGACAATCTAGACATAGCTTCTGTACCCTGAAGTTTCATTTGATCAGAAGTCTAGTGAAACAGTTTTCATGTTCTCTGCACTATTGATGGCCAATACAGTCCTTTTGACTTTCAGTCTCCTGAGTGATAGACAAAAGTCCATCAAGGCAGAGATAAGACAAAGACTTGAGCTCAAACCATTTTCAATTTCATGGCCGAATTTATTTTCAGGTAGTTCAGAAGAACTGAAAAAAACACTGGCATCTGTCTGTAATTTGAACTAATATTCAAGTCAGCATGTGGGCAGTCTTAAGTGGGACTTTGAGCAAACATAGATACACAGCCATTTTGTCCTAATGTGATAAGAAGATAATGAGTCAGATTGCAAGGGACTGTGACAAGGACTATTTATTTTTATATATGATGCTGAGCATGTACTGTTGATCACTTTAACTTATATTAAATTTCAATTGTTATAGTTAGATTTTTCATAAAACTTGTGCCAGTCTCAAAAAG
This sequence comes from Amblyornis subalaris, assembly GCA_018881555.1. Taxonomy (NCBI): domain Eukaryota; kingdom Metazoa; phylum Chordata; class Aves; order Passeriformes; family Ptilonorhynchidae; genus Amblyornis; species Amblyornis subalaris. The sequence continues at coordinate 633,768 of JACAXG010000133.1, read as the reverse complement.
AGAGCCTTGTGTCGTAAATGGACCACTGTGCTTCAAAATGAATTACTATTGTTCTTTACAATTGCTATCTCTCTAAATATACATATACACATATATATATGTATATATATAAAAATATTTATTTATGTGATGACAAGAAGAGGTCTGAATTCTAAAAGTGATATATTTGTTAGACTCTGTCAAGAAGACCAATAACTGCCTCAGATGTAGAAGCTACACGTCTGGTCAATTCATGCTGATTTAGTCTTTCAGTGAAAGTGCCAAGATATTCTATCTCTGTAGGAAAACAGTAGTTATTAACAAATATTTTGTCATATGTTTTCAAATTCACTTACATAATAAATATGACTGTTTTCCATTTTAAAAATTTAAGATATCACTGTTTTGTGTTGTGTTACAGCTCTTTGTGTTGAACAAGTGAAAGGATACATGGATAATAAAATCTATTACAATAACTACTCAGATCATTTAGCTGTATTTTCAAAAGGAAACAGAAATGATACAAAGAATTTTTCCCGAGGCTTCAATGGAAGTCTCTTGAATAGGGCTGAAAAAAAGAGCAATTTTTGCAAAGGAAACCTGATTATAGTGAATTGTCGTTTGGAAGGATGATGGAAGCACAGTTTTATGATTCATTTTTGTTGTGATGAATGAAAACAGCTAAAAATCATATACATCAGTGATCAAAATCTTTCTGTCAGAAACTGGGCTTTTTAAAATTTCCTAATGCCTAAACAGGCTATAACTGAAACTTGAAAGTATCAGAAGTTGGAGACATTGAAGTTAGCACTGTAAGAAGGTACCATTTGAAGTGGACAGGCTACTGATTTCATACTGGAGAGCTGAGGAAAATTGCTCTCTTCTTCATTGTTCTGTTATCTCCTCGTTACGACCTTAAGCAAATCACTTCAGGTTTCAATTTCCCTTGCCTCTCCCTTATGGGAGGGAAGTATTCGGATGCTTTAGCTTGACATATCTTTTCAAATTGAATGAATAATTTTAAATTTTTTTCCTCCAGAAAAATTTAATTCGAAAAATAGTTCTTTGATTTCTGTTTCTGGTTGAAGATGTCCCTGCTTATTGCAAGGGGGTTGGATTAGAACACCTTTAAAGATCTCTTCCAACCAAACCTGTTCTATGATTCTAAATTTTCCATGAGCAAAGTCTGAAAAACTGCTCCAGTCTTTCATTGCTGCTTTCACCCGTCCTTCACTGGTCTATCCCATCCCTCACTTATGATGGCACTTGCAATAACTATCTTGATGCTCATTTAGCTTTGCAATGGAACTGTTGAGGGAGCAGAACAAAATGATGGCTATCTGGGGACTGCATACAGGACAGAGTGTCAGAAGAACTGAATTAGATTGATTTGAACTGCCATGGTTAAATTTAATCTGCTCTTTTATCATCCCTAGAAAGTTATCATGATCTACATGTCCGAGGAGTAGCTAAAATTATATGCACATCTTCACAATTGTCATTTGTAAGCAGCAAATTCACAAGTTTGTTCTGTGATCCTCTGACAAGTGACAGCTGGAGGGAGATTCTTATCTTAAAAAGACTGGAAAATATCTGCCGCAAACAGCCATATCATACATAACACCAACACAAAACATTTTGAACGCCTTGTTCTCTCTGTCGGTTTGCCATAGCTCACTCATTTAATTTCAGCTGGGGATTCTGAACACTACATAACAAAGGTTATGGGAGCAAATGAAAGTTTATGAAGTTCGCTCATGTCCACATATATCCAAGAGTATCTCCATGTCCTGTTAGAAAAGCTGTTCAGAAAACTGGTTTTCATGTAATGATGAAATAATATATTTCTGTCTTTTGGTCTGGTTACATTTTTAAACACTTTTTCTTCATTTCAATATCAGAATATCTTTAAAATATTGACCTTTTTGATAATGAATTATTCCATTCCTAATGATTCTTTCAATTTTCTGCTTTTTAGTACATTCACATCTCTATTTGGAAAATGTTCTAAAAAATTCACAAAGCAAATACATTGCTTGTGTCACTACTATGTTTTTGGTAAAATTTTATTCAGAGGTTGTGAAATAAGGGCCCCAGTGTACACTATCAAGCCTATCAATTCCTAGTATAGTGTAATATCTAATATCTAAGGCACAAAGTTGCAAATCCCTACCCACATTATTTCTTTGTACTTATTGTCTCATTACAACAATAGCTATTAATACTTGTATTTCCCTTAAGACAGAATTTTATGCAGAGGTTTTGATTGTAGACATGTTTCCCCTCCAACCTCTCCACGAGTGATTAATGTACACTTAAGTATCTCAAGGTAGATTTTGCTCTGGATTCAATCAAATGAAGCATAATTTTTTCAAATTTGTTTTTATATTCTCCATACTACATTCCCTGTTCCTACTTACGGACAAAATTTGAAGTAAAATTATATCTGTTACACAAAAACGTTCAATTTGGTTAATCTAATTAAATCAATCCATTAGTAAAAATAACATAATACGATTTTAACACGAGTTAAAATTTCAGGGCAATCTTCAATTGAATGTGAACTTGGACCTGAAACTCAACTAATTCTTTCTACATGACTTATTTTCTACTTGGTTAACCGAATCAGATTAACAATACTAAACTAAGAACAGGTCTTTTTTCCAGACTGTTGTAGAATATCCTGAATCATACAATGTCAATGGTACTTCTTATATTGGCAAGAGAAAATTCCATACTAGACATCTCTGAACCACAAATTAAACCTACCATAACTTAAAGACAGAAAGACTTAGAAGAAATGTAGCATAAATTATTTTGTACCAACTATTTTACTTGATAGGCCTGTGCATCAGAGCAATAAGTAAGTCCCATGATTCATAAACTAGATGGCACATATTACATGTGTGAAATCACACACAAAATCCCAACCACATGACTGTGATGAAGTAGCTTGAATTGTACCCTATAAAGAGACAAGAAATGTGTGAAAAGTTTTAAGTCAATACCATAATCAACATCAAGACGCAGCAGCAGACACTCCAGAGTATGTGTCTTATACGATGGGGACCTTTTCCGGGTAGGTCCAGCTGATGTCCATCCTGCTTCTTGAAAGTCAGCATATTCATATTCCTCCCTGACTGCAATTGCATCTGACAGAAGTGACTGTTTTCAAATGTTTACGTGAGTGGTTCCAACTCTTGCAACAAATATATTAGAAGATCTTTCAAATGTTCACACCCAAACTACCAGCTATTTTTTTTCTCACTATTCCTCTGCCTGGTTCTAATCTTTTCAATCCTTCCCTGTCCAAAGCATAGGTTCTAATAAAACCTTGCAGTACTAAGCAGTAAATGGATTTTTTTCTGGACAGTAGATTTTGGTGAATAATGGAAATTAATTACCTCGATGAACATCGTACTCTGTCTCACACAATGGCAGAAACCCTAGGTTGGGTATTCATTTAGTTGGCATATTTATGCAAATAGATATTATTTTAATGATATTTTATTTGTAAAGATCTCCATGAGATCAATTACTCTAATTTGTTCATCACACATTGTGTTCTTTTTCCTAGAAGCAAAGCAAAATACATATTCAGGCATGGAGCTAGCATCCCCTCCTACAAAATTTACTCCCAAAAGCTCAAGTGAATCCCYGTTCTTTCAAGAGTGAAATAATTGAACAGCCAAACTTGCGTATTCATTTTTTCCTCAAGGCACAACTTGCTAACAGCAAGCTCCTGGGTTTAAATCTCAGTCCTCTTAGAATATTAGCAGCTACTTCAAGTTTTTCTTAAAAATAAAAAAGATGAATCTCTAAGTGGCAGGAACATGGTGATACAGATCATGTACAAAATAAAGTCACTAAAATAATGAATGTCGAATGCACTGTTTGGAGTCAATGCAAAGTTGAAAGCAATTCTAAATCCTATCAGGTCCAAGTACTGTGAGAAATTAAACCATATGATTTAGTATCTTCTTCACTGACTCAGCAAAAATGGAAACCATTTGAACTGTGGCCTGTAGCTGACGATTGGTGACCAAGCTGATGCAAGAGTAGTCAATATATGGCAAGTGTCTCTGAACATTATCAGAAATGAAGCATGAACTTTATCTGCAGTCCTTCTATTTGGGCACTGACATTTGTTAGAGAAAAGTGATTTGGATTTCCATGCCATTTGGTAAGAATGCCTAAAGCCACCTGAAAGAATTCTTTACACAGTGTATTAACCTCTTTCACCCCAAAATAATTCTGGGGAGTATTAATATGATAGCTGTTGTACAGTAATGAATTTATTTTTTTTAGGTTTTGGGTGAAATAATTAATAATGGAATTTTACTTTTGAAGTATTTATCCCAATTATATGGAGCAAAATTTTCCAGATGTATAAATAGGTCAGTTTTCATATCTATAAAAAATTACTGCTACACATCTTGAATAAATTAAAGATGCTGACCATTACTCATGTTTATGAGCTTTTATAACACCTCAAGTAATGTTATTGAAAAGCACATCCGAGCCTATTCATAGTGCTTTTATCCTTACAGAATATTTCATTTTTTTTTAATGTATGGTCTTATAGATATTTTCTTGCCTATATGTATGTATCTATCTAGATGTAGATATAGATGTAGATATAGATATAGATAGATATATAGATGATATAGATATAGATATATCCTTGCCTGTCTTTCAGTCTAGTGAAATTCACCTCCTTTTTTAACCAAGCACTAAGGTATATTTATTTTAATAATAAAAAGAATTTAAGTCTAAGTAGAAATAAACAAACTCACGAAATTGAAACTTTGCCATAGTGCTGTCTTCACTATCCCTAATTGGAAAATGGTCGAGGTAGTCTTTGTTTCTTTTACTTATACTATTACTTATAGACCATACATTCTTGTCCTCCCATCTTTATATTAACAAATAACTATGTTTTAGAAAAATGTGTATTGGACAGTAGTTAATATGGTGAAGTGTGTAAGATTCATTGAGAGCTGCCCTGAGGATAATGACTTGGGGGTGTTGGTGGATGAGGACCTTGACATGACCCAGCAATGTGTGCTTGCAGCCTACAAAGTCAGCTGTGTCCTGGGCTACATCAAAAGATATGTGACCAGAAGTTCAAGGAAGGTGATTGTCCTCCTCTGCTCTCATGACATCCCACCTGTAGTACTGCATTCAGTTCTGGGGCCCCCAACAGAAGAAGGATTTGGACATCTTGGAGTGGGTCAAAAGAAGGGCCTCGAAGTGGATCAAAGGACTGGAGCACCTCTCCTATGAGGATAGGCTGAGAGAGTTGGGGTTGTTCAGCTTGGGCATGAGAAAGCCCTGGGAATATTTTATAGCAACTTCCAGTACCTAAAGGGGGCTTAAGAAAGCTGGAGAGGGACTTTTCACAAAGGCATGTAGAGATAGGATGAGTGGGAATGGTTTGAAACTGAAAGAGGATTACTTTCACATTAGCTGTTAGGAAGAAATTCTTGACTGTGATGGTGGTGTCCAGAGAAATCGTGGATGCCCCATCCCTGGAAGTGTTCAAGATCATGTTGGATGAGACTTTGAGCAACATCATCCCTCATTCCCTGAGCATGGAAGTGAAGTTGGAATGAGATGACCTTTTATGTCGCTGCCAATGCAAACCATTCTGTGTTTCTGTGGTATTCGAGTATGAGAACAGGAGTAAAGATGCAATGGGGGGAATCCAAGTATCTTTAAGTCCAAATTTTTTAATCCAGAACTATTTCTTACCCATCTCAAAGAGTCAATTTCGGGGAAAAAAAAGAAAATGGAAGAATGAACTCTCCAAAATCCTGTTTTCAAAGCAGAAATCACTTGAAGTTGGCTATCAAGAGAAAACAAGCAGCTTAGAAGCTGCCTAAGTCCAGAATCACCTAAAACCAGCACTGACATTGACAGCACTTTTACCAACTGAATCTTCTGTACTGCTCAACTTTATACTTTCTTGTCCTGAAGGACAGCTGAGTGGTCAGCTACAGACACTTGGGTTCAGAAATAGCGCTTGCTTTCTCTAAGGCTGAAAATGCAAGTCAGGGTACTGAGAAAGTAAACAATGTCTGAATGTGGATGTGGGCAAAACAAGCAATTATGTGCAGCAGAATCAAAGGTTCCTTTTCAATGAATGTGTTTTTTGTGGTCACCATTTTTTCATCCAGTAATTACCCAACGTATTTACATATTCCCCACTGTAGGATGTGGAAACATAGTTGTTTTCTTCCCAGAATACATTATATAACTATTCTTCTTTGGTTTTGGATTTATGACTAATGAATCTTCTTTCAAATGAAGTTGATATTATTTTGGAGACCAAAACTGCTACATTTAGAATTATTTCTGTGCGTCAGATTATGAATAATTATCTTTGCATCTCGAAGTGTTGGAAAAAATGTTTTCTTTTGTCATATTGCTGACCATTAAGTGTGTGTAAAAACTCAAACATAAAARGGCAAGATTATCTGTGGATTGTGTTCTTAGAGATTTATGTTTTCTTCAAAGAGATTTGGAGAGGTTTCTTCTTTACCGATAGTTTTGTGAATTGACTGTGAAAAATTTTTGCTGGTTTACTCAGCTTATTCCTTTAATRTATTCCACACAATCATTGTTGCTACTAGAAACACATTTTCTTTCATTGTGGAGTATAGGAGTCTTCTAATTAAAAAGCTGCCTACCCAAGCTATTTAAAACATGGTTCTCTTAAAAAAAAAAAAAAAAAAAAGAGGAAAAATGAAAAAATAATAGCAGCATTCTTCTGTAAACAAGACAGTGTAATCATAACGACACCGTGTATTAACAGGCCATGTGCTAACTGCTGTGGGTTATTTTATTCACTAGATGAGCAATCTGCACAGGTGAAAGTAAGAATTTGAGGACCACTAAACACTGGACTTTTTTTCAGCATACAAAACCACCTGCGTTTTAACAGTTTAATCTAATCAACTGTGAAACATTGTTCAACAGACCTGAAATATTCTAATTTCTTACCCGTGATATAATGGTCTAATGCCTACATGTTGGGCTGCAGCATGAAGTGTCATTAGGAAAAGATCCAAGGCTGTTTAATACAGATCTCTCCTCCCTTTTTTACACTATCTGCAAAATACACCCAATAGTTGTTATGAATAAACACTTTTTTGGTTCAGGATTTATATTTATCATAGGTAAGCAGTTAAAATACACATTTTGACAACCAGTTTTCTTACTTTAGAACAAAAAGCATTTATTTAGAACAAAGAGAATTTCCAGAGTGATTACTGCAGAACTTGAGAATTGTGAAAATGTATGACACACTGGCAGTTCACTTATGCATTCATCAAGGTGATGAGAATCTGTTATTAATTCAGGGGTCAGCTATACTCTGTCAGAGCACTCATCGATGACAACACCACATAATTGTATTAGACCAACATCAGCGTAATTATGTGTGTTGGCCACTGACACTAGGGAAAGGATTTTTATATGCCATTTTGGAGGACTTTATCCAAAATATCCTGATCTTCTTTCTGCTTCTTTATTTTTCCTCTCCGCAAAGTTGCTTGTTTTAAACTGAGGAATAAAAATAGGCATTTCCCTCAAAAAGCAGAAAGAATCTACATTCATTCTTACAAACGTGCCCTCAAAGAAGCCAATATTATTAAAAATAGGACATTCCAATTGACATTGTTCAGGTCTGTATAGCAGAAGTAGACCTCCCTCCTGTTAGCAGGGAGGTAGAGGGATGGATGTAGGAATGATGAAGGGAGTAATACAGAAGAAATAACTAGAACTGAGTGTTCCTTGTCTGTTTTTAATTATTATGATAAATCAAGATTTACTGTAAGACACATAAAGGAGGAGATATGGTAAAAGAATATAGTTATACAACTTGAAAAATTAGGGGTTTTAAATTAAAATCCAAGGATGTAATTGATAGGGGGAAAAGAATAAGTACCTATTACAAAATATCTTTCTCTTCAAGTAAAATTAGTTTTTATTTGAAACTGGGTAAGAGTAAGGATCACTTTAATTAATGCACCTTAGCTGTTGAACGGTAACTTGTTAGAGCACACCAGTTTGAGCATGTATATAAACTCACAGCAACTTCAAGGTAGGTATTAAGAGACAAACTTTTCCCCAAAGTTAAATAAATGTAGAATATGAGGATCTCTGATATTTATTTCTGTCTGTCTTCAGGAAGCTGGGCTCCAAATATGAACTTTAAAAAGAATCACTGTCTGTCTGTGTCAAAACTGTATCAGGCCTGGAACCATAAAAGAACATGAAGGTCATTTAAGGTCACTCATGAATTTCTGGTTCAACAGGAGATTATAAAGCCTCCAAAATGGAGCAACCACTACATCACTTCATGCATATTTGGTTGACATCAGACCTCAAAGAGATTTTTCACATATGATGCCTTCATTTCTGGAAAAACTTTAAAGTGCTGATGTTCCAATTTGATTTTTATCTTTTTCTTTCTTAGGTGTTTATTTGACATTTTTTCTTTTTTACTCAGAGACATCTGTATCATTCTTAATAAGACGCCTTCGAAAATTTGTTGGTTTTGGTTTTTTTCCAAGCTGTAAATATTTATTTCCTTTAAAAAGTCTGACAGGGTTCAACAGCATTACTACAGCAGTGCCGAAGTCAGACCTCTTACAATTATTTTAAGCTGCAGAAGGGTTCGAAATTCTGACAGTGGCAAATTACAGCTTATGGGGGTTTAGAAGAGGGGAGAAGACAAAAGCAAAGTAGAAGAGTGCAGAGCACTAGTCAGTAGAAGATATAAAAAGAAAAATAAAACATTTTGACAAGTAAAAAACTCCCGAGAGTCACAGAGTGAGAATAAGCAAGAAATTTTCCTTTTATTTCCTTTTGAGCACTGCCCAARGGAAGTGCTTTGATGCAGAAAAAATGTGTAGATATCTAAAGCTACACTGTCCTTACAGGCACTGTAAACAGGGTGAGTGAGCACCTGTGTAAACCAGAATATTAAACTAAACCCTGTAATTTACTTTTTTTGTCTAGTTTGGACTAACTTCTACAGTTACTTATTATGTTTGCTAAATCATTTGAGTGCTGATTTTCCAGTTATACGTCTGACATGTCCATTTTCTTGCTCCCCCATCCTGAGATCAGGGCCTTTTGGGACCATGAATGATGCCAGACTACTGCTCACCCTGTTCTGGGATGTTCTGTCCTGTGTGAATTGAGGTGATGGGAGTAGGGGTGAACAGAAAATCAAACTGAAATAGCGAGATGGATTTGGGTGGCTGGGCTGAGTGTGTGGCATGTGTGTAGGGGGCAGGATTTGCTGGATGCTGCCATACTAGAGGGGTCAGGGCCAGGCTGTGTCTCCAGCAGCTGTTTGGGCTGAGCAGCTTCCTATCTGAGAAACTCTGTCACGGATGAACACTTGACCTGTGGGACCCCTTCCAAATAGCACATGGAGTTTCCATGGTAAAATTTTCAGAATTTCCAGAAGTCTGTATATTCTTGATTGTATTCAGCTACGGTAACTTCCAGATAAATGCCTTCAGCCATGTTCCAAACCCGCTTCCACTTTTTTCCCCAAAGGCTCTGTAGCTCTATCTAATATTTAACTTTAGAATCAACTACTAAATCAAGAGGAAAGATGGCACAATTGTTTTCAGGGCAGGAGAATCCTGCTCAAATCCCCTGAAGAATAAAAGACTCCTTGCATGTCTTTGAAAGTCCATTTAATCTCGTAGTGCCTTGATATTTCAATCAAATATGCTGCCTTCAGATTTTTTTGTCTTACAGCACAGTCAGTTTCTTTGATGCTCTGGTGGTTAGGAGCATAAGAAAACTTTGGAAAAAGTATACCAATACTATGTATATGAGTACCTCCAGGATCAAGAATTTAAAAACCTCCTTTTCAAGGTAGGATTGATATGTAAACACCATATACTCTGAATGGCATTCCAAGGAATGAGATTCTCATAGGAAGCATAACAAGGAAAACATCCCCTTAGCAATATATTACTAGCTGTTTTGCAATTCATGACTAGTCAGTTCATTTGCATTTATGTATTTCAATACATAGTAGAGCTAACAATATTAGACACATCATGCTTGCCAGTTTCTTGGACTGAATAATAGAATTTAAAATGAGGTTCAGATTTTCTGGTTAACTTCAGTACAGAAATATTTTTTTAAATCAGATTTAACTGCAGTTGTACAGAAAACCCATGAAGTTGAAAACCAAACTCTCTCAGTCCATATTACTTTAGATGCACTGCTTTTATGTCTCTAATAAGATGGCCTAAAGGCCCTGTTTTATATTTCTGGGGAAACCAATAGAGCCTTTCCATCAAGTTAGGGTGCTTTTTGAGCAACTTTTCTGTCATATTTCCTGTTAAACTATATATATATATATATATATATATATATATATATATACACTTGATTGGTATTGATTAGATGCTATTTTATTACACTACATGTCTGATCATTAATTGGATACTGTTCAAGCAAGGTCTGTCAGATCCTCATGTCTTCAGAGCAGTTGCACTGAGAGAGTGCACAATGAATTGTTTATCATACCATTTTCAGAGGGGCATACAAGGCCAAGCTGTCAGTTTAGTTAGAACAAGCCTTTTAACTCCCTCCTTTCCCTGCATAACACATTTTCCAGATCAGTCTTGCAAATTGTATTTGTACGTTCATGCAAACATGTCTACTGAAGCCTTCCATACTTAAATACAAGTTGATTACTATACATAAATAGAAGCTGTGTCTGGGATATTTTTCTCCCATAGAGGGCAAGAGAGACTGTTGAACTTGGATGCCGGTGGAAGTGGTACCTGGTTGAGACCTTGGCTTCCATGCTGTTGCACTGGAGGGTTGAGGAGATAGAGGAATTAGGCGAGTAGAAATATAGATTTAAAAAAAAAGAAAAAAGGAAAGAGAAGGAGAAGTAGGGAAAAGAAATTTAATGGAATAATGTTATAGAAGTAGAAGGTGCTGTGAAACTAGGTGACAAAAGCAGTGACAATCACACAGGTCCAGTTTTATGTTCGTCCTTTAAATCATGTATCTCAGCAGCAAATGAACAACCAACTACTTGAATACCATATGTCCAGAAAGACCTTGGTCATTACTTCCTCACTAATTTTTCTAAAGGAATGATGTGTCTCCCTAATGATTTGTCCACTGACCATAATTCCATGTTCTACCTGAGAAAAAGGTTTGTACAGTAAGGAAAACATGTGTCCCCTTGTGTCCCCATCTCCCGTCCACACCCCACTCCCCTCTCCCTTCCCTTCCTTAAATCTGTTTCAAACTCTGTTTTGCTTTGCACATGTGCTGTAAGCAGTTGCAGTTCAAATCAAGGTCTGACTCTATGCTGGCATGTGAACATAAAACAATAGAGATTCAGTGACATACATTGGGCAGTTGCTAGTTTCCCTCCTAAAAGTGAAAAGACCTTTTTTAATAATGCAGTATATTCAGATAGATCAGGGAAGCTTCAGTTTCACATGGTTAAAATTTAATGCAGCTCTTGCCTTTGTGAAAAAAAAAAGTCAAAATTAAAATATATACTTGTTATCTGCAAGACTAATAAGAAAGTGAATTGCATCATTAGTCATGCACACACAATATGAGAATAAATTCCACCGTGCCAAACAGTCAGGGGAAATAACAATAATAAACTAAGATCTTTGTTCTGCAGAGAATCTTGAAGACTTATGGTATATAAAAATGAACCTGTGTTTATTAATACACACATACACACACTGAACATAAACTGAATATATATTTATATTTGGATATATATACATATCTGTGTGTATATATATGGGATACGTGCAACATAGTGCAAGAAAATATTATGGTTACCCCTTGATTTGCAAAAAACCCTCCTTCTCTTATATAATATTGAAATAACCAGCAGTAGTTTGGAAAGGATAACAAGTTTCTCAATAGCAGATGTCATCAGGTGTAGCTGAAGAATGTACTTCAAAGTCTACGTGAATTAATTTAGCTTACAAAGGTCTTTGCTATGTGGAGCTTTTGATACTTTCTTTAGTAATGAGGCCACAAATACTGTTACTGTTCTGACAATTTAATGATAGCTTTTTATTGTCTTTGTGGTATAAGCTAGAGTAACTCAGTGGGGTATTTTAACATCATTTTATGATGTCWATAAATCTGCAGATCCAGAATTGCAAATTTCACACAAGTTACTTTGCATTGTATGTTTGACCTATTTGATTTAATAAATTGTTCATGGGCATTCAGTGCAGTACACAGAAATCTCATTTAGCAACCTTTCGATGTACCACTAATCACTCTCCAAATCTTAACTTCAGTTGTTACCTGTTTATCAGCCAGAAGAACTCTCTGAAAATACATTCAAGTGTACATCTTCACGAAAGGACAGAAGATCAGATTTTATGTGACACTGTTGAATCTAAGCAGTGAAGTCAGCAACTTAAGCCAGCAGTGGGTTACATGCGTGCCTCGAGATTAGACAGTCTCTGAAGGTGTCAAATAGGATATCAACATGTAATTGCCCATTAAAGGGAGACAACAATTTCAAAGTAGAAAGTTTCATTTAGGGGGATTACGGGTGTTTGTCTTTGTTATGATTGTCCCTGGGAAAAAATGTTGATGAATGAGGTACTGCCACGTGTGAACTGCCAAGTTAAGAGGTAGACACTGAGAGTTATGAGAAGCCAAAAGTCATTGATTGTTTGAATTTCACTATAACCACTTATCTGACTTTATTAAAAAAAAAATCTAAGTGAATATCCTCATTGCTTATAGATAAACTTTATAGTGATATAATATCAGATATGATCCTGTGTTCCTTCAGAGGTGTTTTCTGGTTTACTTCTGTATATTATGAATGTCTAAATTGTTATTTGGGTGGAACATTTCAAAGTTCATACTGTCCATGTACAAGTTAGGTTCACAGGCCTGGGCAAAAAAATCATTTTACAGCAGAAAAAAAAGCTGTTGGGATGCTCAGAGCCAGGACCCTGAGTGAATTGCATGCAGAGTCTAGCAGATTTTTCTAACAGTAGAGTTGGTACAAAATATGGTAAACATTTAACTATTTATTTAAGAAATTAAAAATGCTCACTCCCAAGGATTCTTTTTTTAAGAAGGTGGTAGAATTTAGATTTTCAATTCACTACCTCTAGAAGAGGTTCTACATTTTCGTATGCTAAAATGTACATTTTTCAGATTGAATGATTTTTTCATTTTTCAAAATAGTATAAAATATTTACAGGTGTAGGAGTTTCAGCTGTCTTTTTAACATGTTTTTTCTTGGATTCTTTCAGCACCATACATTCTTACTTCTTGCACTGTGAATTATATGGTATAAACCAGTTGTGAGAAATTTGAAAGTATTAAAACCATCACTTCTCATAGCACTGTTTAAATCACATATGTACAGGGTATACATATACTACATGGAACTTGGTACTTGCACATACAGAGTACAAACTGATGAAGACTTTTTTAGAGAGCATGGAATTTATTTGCTAGTTTATCTCTGTTCAATGTAAGTGAAAGATAGGATCTATAATAGGAATTACTGGAATTTTTCAGATTCACAAAGAGGAAAACGGATGCTTCTGACTGTCAAAAATTCTATTTAGTCTACTTGGACTGGATTCTATATGTGTTAATCAGTTAACTCTTAATTCAAACCCACTGAATTACCATAATCTTRTGATAAATGAATCCATGTACATTATGTTTTCCTCTGAAAAGGAAGTTGTCTGCCCTGTATCCTGTGTCAAACACTTATTCTGTTAAAACAATGTGTCTCAATGAAGAAATGGTTTGTGATTCATTTCAGAGCAATTGTTCTTACTTCTGTTTTGAAAATGCTGCCATTCTTTCCTTAGATGGATACACTGTCAGGAGAGCACAGAGAATTGCCACCCTTCCCAGTAATTCATCTTCAGCCTCAGTGAACTCTTTTTGATAATTTCTGATTCAGTATTTTCTGCTTTGTCACATTTGTAGGTCATATGTAGTTTGCTGAGCTTGTGTTATCCAATATTCACATGATCAATATGAAACATTAGCAAATACATGCAGGATGCATCTAAAATGTGGCCCTATTGAACTTTTTTAATTACCGAGATTCCTATAACTGCCCTTTAATCCACTCCAGATTTTCAGATAAATAAGATTGTTGCCTACATGCAATAACAATGATATTCTGAGCACACCAAGATAAAGGTCTTGTAAATCAAACCACAATGCAATTATCCTTTAACACTTGAGTGACCTTCATTACTTACACACTCATTTAAGATACTGCTAGTGTATTCTAGGACTGCAGATAGTTATTTAAACAAAGAAAGGATTTTTGAGTATGCAGTTGTTGGATAAGTACTTGCCTCTCTTGCCAAGGAAGGAGTGTGCTAATCTCTTATATCAGASAGTTTCTCATTCATGGGTGTTTATTTGCCTACAAAGGTCTTGAACTTGCTCGCTGAAGTCAGTTGGAGTTTATCTTCTGAATGAAAATAGTGTGTCTGGCAGCTAAACTAATCTGAAATTGCTGTTCCTGCTTTGACATTGAAGTCAAGAATTGGTAGACCTATTTGCAATAAACTACAGCAAAAGTCTCTGAAGGACTCCTGGTGTACATTAACTGTGGACTGCTCTGAACTTCTCATAGAGTTGAGAAATACATTTGAAACATTGTTTGAAAAACAATCTTGAAAATATTAATGGAATACTTTTTAAAATAATGCTTTTCATCACAACCAAGATAAAGCAAGTGTCCATTAAATTATATGGTAATCAGATTACTGAGACATATCACAACTACAGGGATACCTGCTGAATATATTGCCAGTATTATTGGAATTGATTCATAATGAATAATTAAGGCTTAAAACTTAAAATGTATTGTTTCTCATTATTTTAAATGTTGTATCATTATGAATTCATTCAGCATTATTGCAAGAGTTACGTGGTTCATGACAAAAAATTAAGCAAAGCTTTGAAGAATATATTTAATTTGTTATACTATAAAATATTATGGTAGAATAATAATAGCCTTAATAGCCTTAATAGCCTACACATCAGAGTTTAAAGAAAAAACAAAGGATCCTTTTTTTAATGAAAACCTAAGGCATATATGATCTCAAAGCATGTTAAGTGAATAACAGTAGAGCTCCTTTCCCTGAATTATGTGTGTGGTTGAAGGTTTCAGAGGAACTATGTAGAGGAAGAAGAATGAGAAAGATGACCTCTTTCACACACTTACTGTGTGGTGGTCAGGACACAGACCTAAAATGTGATAGAGACCCTCTTTTGCTGATTTCAGTGTATTTTTACTAAAAAATCATAGAAGAGGATTTTGCTTTTCAGCAAATTTAGTAATGTCCTATTCTTCCACAGCCCTTTCAGTCCTGCTGGTTGTCTTTCTTTTTTGTGGGAAGATCACCATCAGACTGAAACACAATATACATAGGAAAACACTCTTCATTAGCCTAACGCTATGCCACTGAGACACTTGGTTCAGACAGACTGTACTGCAGCTTTTCTATAGGATAACAACAGCATGTCTATTTTTTGGCTCATAAATGGCTTGCCATTTAGAAACGTAACACAAATTTGTAAAACCTAGTGAAAAAAAAAGAAACAAAACAAAACACCAAACAAACCAAAAAACCCCCTGCAAAGTAACTCTTTAGGAAATTCCCGAAATTTTGAAAATACTGAGTCCTGTTACCTGAATCTAGTGACATCCATAGGGATATTAGCTTGGTAATACACAATATATATGTATTTTTATTTCCAAATACATTTTTTTATTTTTGGGTCACTCCATATATAATGACAGTTTTAGACTATTGTATACATGAAATATATAGAATGATATTAAGATACCAGATATCATGTTGACTATCAGTATTTTAATTTCTTTTAGTAACAGTATCCAGATTACCTACTGAGAATGAGCTAATTATTAACTTACGAACGAGCTGTTATTACTCATAAATACTTGAAAATTTTCTCTGAAGCTCAGAGGCTAGCATCAATGTTAATTTTAATGCATTAGATATAATAAGCACAATAACAAGACCATTTTGATGGACTATATAAAGTTATATAGGCAAAGATGTTAACCAGACCAGCTGCCTCATACTATTAAGAATTAAATGTGATTTTGATTTTTAAGCAGTCACCAGAGCAAGCAGCTGTCATTCTATTAATGCAAAATATATTATTTTCTGAACTGTCTATTAACGATAAAAATGAAGTTAATTAAGCGTATAGTGTGTTAAATCTTTAACAGCATCCTGTTTTCCCCTTTTTTGCTACTTAGCAGCAAGTTTTACAAGAAAAGAAAAACTTAATTGGTGTTTAAGGATTATAAAAACTATAATTAGATATGATAGTTAATGGGAATTGGTAAAAAAGCCAGTTAGAAACTGAAGTTGGTGCTTTGCATGTTGCTGTGGATGTTACTGTGGATGCTGTTGCTACAGAAACACTCCAGTTCCATTTCCTTAAAGAAATACTGTTTACAAATTAAAGAAGAATAGAAAGACAGAAATAARTTCTCGAGCGAAAAAAAATGAAGTAGGAGTAGAAAGCTCCCATTTATCGCATTATATATTTTATTTGGGAAGTAGATAGTAAAAGCATCTGAGAGTCCTTCTGATCAGCATGATTGAGAATTTATTTGACTCTGAGACCTCTAAATTTATATTTATACTTGTCGGTTAAGCATCTCCAGCTCTATCAGTATGAGAAGAGATCAAATTCACATGGTCAGTATATTCTAGGGAGATGTTCAGCTATCACCTGCAAAGTAACAATAGTAGGGAGAGTGTCCTCCTGGTAGAGGAGGTTGCCTAACCTGTTCTTATTTTTTGATCACTTTGGCTACATATTCTTCATGACAGTTTGATCTATTTCCCATTTCAGACTCATTTATTGGATTCCCTGGACAGTAATTGACATTTTCCATGTAGTAGTTCTGTCTTTCCATCTTAAAATTTGCTGAGTTTAAGAACTCATTTATGAAACAAAGTGATTTGAATGTTTATTACCTTGAGCAACTCTGAGACTCAGCCTCAATATAATAGYAATGCTGGCTTGCAATATTTACTATAAAAGCCCTGGTCCTCTGTGCATCTTTTTTACCTAGCAATGAGACACCTTTTTTTAATCATGAAAATACATATTTTTAATGTTTGTTATACACTTCTTTCTAAAAAAAGGAGGCAAATAAAGCCAAATTATTTCTGAGTCTATCTTTTCAGTGTAACTTCAGTATTTCCATTAGCTTCTGGGTTGGATGTTTTCTTTTTAAACACTGTTATAATGAAAATTCAATAGAAATTACTTTTGAATTTGCAAGTCCATAAATAATATTGCTGTATGTTGAGTACTGTTTTATTAGTCTTTAGAAGTAAAGGAACCTCTCAT
Source organism: Amblyornis subalaris (assembly GCA_018881555.1). NCBI lineage: Eukaryota > Metazoa > Chordata > Aves > Passeriformes > Ptilonorhynchidae > Amblyornis > Amblyornis subalaris. The sequence continues at coordinate 616,350 of JACAXG010000133.1, read as the reverse complement.
TTTCTTTTGACAAATAAGGCACAAAAATGGGTTTTGAAGTTACTCTAAGAAAGTCCATTTATGATAATTTTTGTAGGTAAGATATGAAGTCAGCATTCTTGTTCTGCTTGAATTGGTTTGCATTGGCTATGAATTGTACATGTAAGTAAGGGACAACAACTGTTTATACCTTTGGAAAAGACCAAGATCAGGATTATCTTTTTTAAAAATGCAAATTTTCTATGGGATAATTTCTGAGTGGTAAGGGCAGAGAACAGAGATGACTTTGAGGTAGCCATTATCACCAGCCTTGGCAATATGGATGTGATATGAGGCATATATAGATATATGAGGCATATATGGATATGGATTGAGGCAGCTGTATGTCTGGATAGTACTGACTAAATAATGGATGGGAGGGTGGGCTTTAGAAAGACGGCAGTGTGGATAAACGAAACAATAAAAGAAACTTTGGGCTGAGAATAGACATTTGACCAAAAAAACTTTCTTTCATCTGAGGAATGTTTCCATTGGCAGTTCTTTTCTCCCAGATGGAGAGTGCTCTGTAGTCAGTATCTGAACTCCTGATGGCCAAAGCATAGCTTTAAAATAGAAAATATGGTATGCTTTGCTTTCTTTAAGTGATGGTTACATTTTGTCCAAGCGAATATCTGGACAAAACCGGTTGCTGCACCATGCTGTCTATCCTAAAATCAGTGCACAAATGGCATTCAGGTACCCTGGAGTGAAGGCGTGGACTATGAGGAGATGGCGAACAGTAGCAGAAATGATTCAGCCCTCCAAAATAGACATCATTGCAAAGAAATGTTGCACAGAAGATTCAAACTGATTCATTCTGCTTTTGTCTTAGGTGAGTAATGAAAAGTCCCTTATCTCCAGCTGTGCTGGTAACCCCCTCRGAATGCAGAAGTGCTCTTAAGTATCTCACAGCCATGCATTGTGTTATGTCCGAGTGGAGACCCATTCTCAGTAAAGCCCTATAGGCATTCACCAGGTCTGCATGCCAGGCTTACTGAGCTGGTTTGCCTGAGAGCTGTGCTCACACGGCAGCAAGGCTTCTGTAGCAGAAGTGGAAAATATAGTGGTAGTGGTTTAGGACTTTTGGATGGAAATGGATAGGTTGGAGCAGTAACTCCAGCAGAGAGCTCAGCCATTTCATTGCATACAGAATTTGGTCTGTAGAGCTTGTTAATGAAGTAAGACAGCAACAGAGACAAGGTGAGCTTAGAAAGACCAGTGAAAGGATAAGCAGTGATCAACTTTAATGTTTTAACCATGGATCAATAGTCCATCTCTTTCTTCTGCTTGGGACCACACTAATCCTATCTTATAGATAAGAATAATTAAATTTTATACAACAGGCTACAAATCCTACAAATATAAAGTACTTTAAACCCAAGTAGAGATGATGATTTAGTTTTGGTTTACAGAAAAGGACACAGTCAACAGYAGTACTTCCAGCAGATGTCCTTTGCATCACAGGATTATCCATATACAGCCTCATTTATTTTGCATAATGAAAGATGATCATAGAACAAGGTGTTATGTCTTCAGGCAGCTGCTGTGTAGTCTGTACATACAGTGCTAATCTTCCATATTTATTCTGCTCACCTGCCGAACTTGCCTCCTGCCACTTACCATATTCAGGATGAAGTTTATTTTCAGAAAGCTGACATGCTCTCCGTTTTTGTGTTGATAAAATTATAACTACTTTTAACTACTTTGTAAGTCAAATCTTACAACTTGTAACTCAAATCTCAACACCTCTTGAATCTTTTTATTGAAAGACATTCTTTTCAAATAACTATATCAAGAATAAATAATTATGAATATGCATTTTTTTCCCCTTTACCTCTTTTATTTTCATCATCTCTATACTTTCACAGCTTGCTTGCTTGTTGCAGAAATACATTCAAAGAGAAAAAAATAATTTGATAATCTCAATAAATATGATTGTTTCAGATTTCCACTATTGCTCCTTTGACCTTTGTCCTGGCTTAACCATGTATTCTATTACCACCCACATAAACTGGATAGTTCACAGTTACTCACCTGCTCCCTGAGGTACTCCTTATCTCAGCTGAGATAACCACTTCAGCTGACAGCAAGCACCACTCATCCTGAGTAGATCATCTCAGCTAATGGCCCATTACACCACCCATCCTGAGTAGATTATCTTGATTAACGGCCCATTACCGCGCTTGATAAGCATGGACCAATAGAACTTCAGAACCACCCTGAGTGAATTATCTTGATTAATGGCTCATTACTGGACTTGATAAGAACAGAATGTCAGAAGCCATGTGCTCCTCCAAGAAGCCTCATGTGAGTTCATTGCCGAAGCAACCAATAGAACATCAGGAAAATCCTCTTCCRTTGTGGAAGTCCCCACACCTGGGGGAGGTACCAGCCAAGAAACACGGCATAAAAGCAAGGTTTTGAGATGGGAGAAATTACTCCACTCCTCTGGACTGGACTCGACACTCCTCTGGACTGGACTCGACTGGACTCAGGGCTACTCCACTCGACTGGACTCCACTCCATTCCACTGGACTACAAGACCACTGGAAACCCAGAGGTCTCTGGACCAGACCCTCTACAGGACCAGTGCCTAACTGGACTACAMAGCTACCACCCTGGTCAACAGGGTGCCAGGTTGTACCGTGACTCTGTCGGTTTGTTTAGGCTGGTGTTTCTGTATTCTTGCATTTATTTTAACCTTTTTATTAAAATTGTAATTTTGACCTAAAATCTCTCAAGGTATTTTGTGTGGGATTAATTTCCCCTGCCTGTTACAGTCAAACCAGCATGACCTACTTAGCCAGTATCATATAACATATATGGAGACACATCACTTTCAAGCTGCCTTGCATAAATTTTTTCTAGTCAAGTTGACATTAATTCAAGAATCTGGAGCCAAATATAAACCTTCATAAACTGCAGGGCTTGTGTTTTAACCCCAACAGTAATATCTATACTATAGAGTAATAATAGTAGAGTATTTAGTATTTAGCAAGATATCCAGTCATCCTGATTCTCAGTAGATACTATACACTATACAAAGTTGCTGGGCTGTGCTACTCAATAAATAAATGTTAGATTGAAATATAGGCTGGTTATATATATATATATATATGCACTCAATATATGCATTTATTTTATTTTTGGCTAACAGTCTTGCTTTCCCACCATGTGTTACTCCAAGATGATACATTCACTGATATCTTCAAAGTATGAATATAATTCAGTGTTGCATTATTACCTTTTTTTTAACTCTAAAAAACAGTGCCAGCTATACAACACCAGCCAGTGGCCTATTAAAGCAACTTTTCTGGTTCATAGAATTTGTGCTTCAGCAAGGCCAGTGGTAATTTTCACTTACATAAAAAGAAAATAGGCAATAAGTCACATTAATACTCTATGCTCACATTAATACTCTATTGCATTTAGAAACACTTGTATCCATTACCCCAGTTCACTGTCTTGTAGCATCATATTGAAATAATCCCTCCAAACATCTCCTGAATGTACAAGGGACTACAGACCAGCATCTTGGTTTGTATTTCTTGGTGGTAAAAGTGCCTTCTTTTGAAGAACAGGAGTACTTTCTTGGTGTGTTTGATGGCAGTGAAAAGAGAGGAGGAACTGGACACCTGTTCTCTTCAGTGCTGTCTTGTGAAAGGGGTGTTTCCTTCAATGCTTTATATTTAATATTTAATATTTGATCAATTTGTCAGCAGCCCCAGGGAAGTCAAGAACCTTGCACCTGACCAATATCTGAGGGAGTGGCAAAGTTACAGTTGATATAATTTCACATTTAGGTGGAATTTGAGTCACTTTAGTCATTAGCATATGTAGGGCGTGAAAAATAATATGTATTTTCCAGTTAATGAAGCAAAATTCAGCTTTCGTTTACCGTCTGAATCTTCCTTTGGCTTAGTTCCCGTTAGCTGCATTGTTTATGATGGAGCATAACCAAAACACTGCTGTGTTTTGCTCCATCTTTTTTTTCATATCTGTATTGATCTCAACAGAACATGACTGCAACACCTTGGTACCACTCCGTCCTTTGTTTCATGCGTCCCTTAGCGTGATATATCAAGCTTCCTCAGCATTCCTGCTCCTAAGGTGTGGAGACACTTTTTCCCTCATGATCTATAGCCAATGCATACACTCCTTCTTGCTGAACTTTGTTTTTCAGTCTTCTCCCCACAAATGCAATAGCCTGAAATGCAGTTTTTGTCAATATGCAGCATTCTGCAAAGCTCTTTTAAGTGATTTTACTCTTGCTCAACAAACAGGAGATATGGCATTTTTATTTTCTGTTTCTGTTACAGTCCCATGGGGTAAAGTGACTGGTGTTATTTGGAGCAGTAAACCCTTTAGGTACAGTAGTATGTGGCTAATTTATAAAGTTGCTGCCTACAGAGCCTGTGATTTCTTACTTCAATACGTTTCACTTCAATGGGAATTGAGGTGCCTACTTTAGTTTCTAATTAGAGAAGCTGCTTGACATGTTGTGTCACACACTGCCCTAGATATTCAAGGAATTCTTTGACCTTCAAAAAGCAGATAATTATTCAAAGTGTTTTGCTGTCCATCTTCAACACTTGTTTTTTGTCTGTGACTAGAAAGCAAGGAATAGGTGTTTTCTGCACAGCTAGATAGAATCACTAGGATAAGTAATAAACATCAGTACAAAAATTAGACTTCTATATGTTTCAGAACTTTAAGACATCAATTAAATTACATTTCTGAAGCTTTTCTTTATCTAGTCACGGTTTTAATGCATACACACTTTCCCTTCTTTATCAGAGTTCAGTTGTGCTGAGGAGAATGTTAATATGAATCTGTCTCTTAAAAATTATTAGCTTTTATGCTGTTATGCATAGAAATGCATGCCTAAAGTGAGAAAATTTTTTCCTTCAGCACTGACGAAACAGTTTGTCTTGTTCTTTTAAAATCATGGAGGCAATTACAAAGCAACAAACTGAAAACAGGATCTAAACAGATGGACTACACCTAAATGAAATGCTTCCACTATGTATTCAAAAGCAATGCAGGTAAGTAAGATCACATATTAAATGGTAATTAATTCTAAGTTTGCAGCTGTTGAAACTATAATTGCATATTAATAACTCCAAGTGGCTTTAGAGCTGATGAAAGAAATAATTCCTATGATAAAGGGAGCTTCTTTCCAGGATCAAGAATTATTTTTTTTTGCTTGTTTGCTTTGGAATCCAATTCAGCATATGTCACACTACTTTTCTTAGAGTTTGGCCATCAGACTAAACAAATCCTGAAATTAGTGAAGGTTGTTTTTTAGTGGTTTTTTGTTTGCTTGTTTTTWAAAAAAACTATTTTCAGTAGCAAATAAATGCTTGGTGCAAGATTTGGAATACAAAATAAATACCTGTGTATGAAATGAAACTAGGTTTCTAGTTTCATTTTCTAGATAGGTTTCTATTTTATTTTCTAGTAATGAAACTGGGRTGAGTGAGTTGTTTCAATGCTGTTTTTAAATGAATTTTACTTTGTAATTGATTAATTTATTTATTGAATTTTAAAAACATACTTAAAACAACAGTTTAGTCTTCAATTGTTGATAGCAAATAAGCTTGGACTAATAAGCATTACTGTTTGCTTAGTAGGAAAACTGAGTTTTCCATTGTAAAAATCCTAGACCATTTTGTAAATTGCACCAATTTACTATAGTAATTTGTTTGTCTACTGAGTTTATAAAAAAAAAAGAACCTGGAAAAAGTGAAAAAAATTTTTTTCAATTTCCTATTGTTGCCAGAAGAGATTTGATAATTGCTTATTTACCTTAAAAATGTCTTCCAAGCATCTGACTTTGCAATAGTGAGAAAATAAATCCAAAGTCTTTGACTTTAGGTAAAATCCTCCAAACTGCCCATTTAAGAACTATTTTATCACACATACAGGCAGTGCACTCTTTTTACACTCCCTCTTTGAGAGTGGAGCAAAATGGAGAATTTTTTATGATCATGTAGGTGTGAGTAAATTTCATGGTGTCATTGGGGCCAATTTGTAAAGGAAAGCAGTTTTTGCTGGAGACCCAGAATCTGCTCTACTTGTCTCTTGGTGTGAATCTAGCTTGGACCAGCCCTAGTCTGACCCTCTTAGAAAAATGTCCATTAGTGTTCTTGAGCTGATCTCCCAGTTTAGTCTCATCAAAACTAATCCTATTTGCATGCTTCTGGTATGAACCAAAGCAGAGGAAATCGTGACACTTGAAAGATCGATTTCAAAACTGTAATTCCTGGTCTTAGATTTTAGAGCTAACATAGATGTGTCCTGAGGCAAAATCTACTTTTCAATCATGTTCTTCTATCTTTATGTGTTGTTACTCTGRTGTCTGGAAAGCTTCCAAAGAAAGAGTGGATTTTTTGAAAAGGATCTGAATAGAATTAGAAACAATAGAAAAATSCTTTAGGAGAAAATGAAAGAAATAAACAAAGGCTTATGCAAATAAGAGCCCCATTTAAATTCAGTGGTCCATCTAGTTCATCTCTGACAGTGACCAGAACTTGGAAAAGACAACTGAAGGAATAAGGAATGCAATGACTGAGCTCTTTTCTCACCTTCTCACTGAAGATAAGCCTCTCTTTTGTTTTGCCTGTATAGCTGTTGCTGCTTAGAATATTTATTCAAAGTGGATCTTCTTTCTAAAAAGTGATATCTTGGTTTTCATGTTAAGTTGTAGGTGTAAAAGCCTTACATATTTTTCTTAAAGGAACTCTATTACTGATAAAAAGAAAATAATTTAAATTTGGGTTGACCTTTTTTTTAATATGTCTCATCCCTGTATAGAAGAATGACAAATAAGGATGTAATTCTTTGGCTCCTTTACTTTCTCTTTTATAGATGAACTGTTCTCCCATTTGTCTCTTTTATAAGCAAAATTTGGATTTCATGGACTTATGCAAACAAGCTTATATGCTATTTGTTCAACTGYAATCTTTGAGAAAAAGGATTTCAGTAAAATGTGAATTTGAAGTAAGGTGCTACATTCACGCTATCAGGAAGAACAGCAGAATTACAAGGAACAGCTAACAGTAGATTTTCCAAAGTGGAACTTAAAAATGGGAAATTTATTTTAAACTAAATTATTTAATGGAACCAGAGTCACTCAGATCTAAAGGAACACAATTTAGGACCAAAATAAATAGTTTTATATTTTTAAAAATGTGCATAATACTCTTTTATTTAATAGTATCTTGACAAAAATGTAGGAAACCTGGATTTAAGATTGAAAAAGTCAAGTAACTTACTTACATAAATCTTTTTCAGGTATGAAAATATTTTTAAATTCAAATGAAGAATATATTTTAAAATACGAAAAGATATAAGCCTGTTAATTTTCTTTTAATAATAAAGTACGTTTACATGAACAAAAAAGTGAATGAATGATAAAGCAAGGAAATTTGTAGTTCCATTGTGTTAGTGATTCACAGTGGTAATAAGAAGTAATACCATACCTAATTTAATTAAACTAAATGTTGTTATCTGGCTATTTCAATTTAATCACTGTTAAATGGGAATCATAATTTAATTAAAAATGAGACTAATTAATAGTTTCAGTTGTTGTTTCTATGAAAGATGTTGTTTTTCATGGAAAAAGCACAAAACCTTTTATGAGGTAAAGAAACCACTTACAACATTGCCTTAGGAACATTTCCTTCCAATTAAAGCATTCACAATACTATGAAAATATATTATTATGTTATCATACATGCAGAGGCAGAACGAGAGAAAAAACCAGCAATGGCTGGCATTGAATTTACTCAGGGAATCTTTCCGCTCCATTTTTTTCACATTTGTTGGTGTTCACCAGGTCACACTGATGAAGGTGCTGAGGAAAGGATTTGTACACTGCAGAATTTTTTGTCAAGGATATGAGAGAGAGAGAGAAAGAGAGAGGGAGAAAGAGAGAGAGGTTTCTGGTTCCAAAGGAGGGGTATCTTGAATCCCAGTATTTTTTTCCAGAAAAAAAAGTGCTTCACTGGAGTTGAGGAGCTAGCTGGGTTATTACAGAGCTGATCTAGGAATTTTATTTAATTAGCAATTTCTCAGGATAGGTAATTGGAGAACGGGGAGAAAAGAGGAGAGGACTAAGATGAAAATTCAGCCTTTGTCACCCTTTCTTCATAATTTTCAGATATGTAAAATTTCACGCAATTTTGAAAACTCACTATGAGAGAAAATAACTAAAAAAATTCTATATCTGAAGAGCACACTTAAAAAAATACTTTAAAATCCCAAATGCACCTCTGGTAATTCTTTTGTAAAGTAACATTAAAAGCTGATTTGAATTAAAAAAAAGAAAGTAATTAGTTCAATGTAGAAAGAAGAGTACTGTTGAAAATAAGAAACAACTGAATACAAGAGAATATTTAGAACTAGTCACTTAACCTTTATTAAGCATTCTTGAAGTCTGTATCTGAAAATAGCTGAAGATTTTTAATAGGGCTGAATAATTGCCAGTCTTTKCCTTGATGTTTCCTGGATTCAGATAGAAAAGTATCAGAAAATGAGTTTTTTATCCTTCACTAATGAAATTGATACTTACCAGTTGAAAACTCCAGCAGCTTGTTGTGAAGTACATTCCTGCCTTTTCCTGTCTAATTTTGTGGGTTTTGGGGGCTTTTCTTTTTACTATTCAGTTATTTTCAAGTTTTATTACAATGATAAAAAATGGAAATTATATGCATTTTAGACATAAAATGAAAGTTCCTGCTCGCTATTTTGCAGGTGAACTTCTAACTCTTTGAGAGCTGGATTTACTCACCTTGTGTGACCAATATCTGTGATATGACAGCAAACCTAGAATGTTACACAAATATTTATAAAATGTCCTATCAAACTTTTGGCCAAACTAAACACCATAATCAGAAATATATGAGCTACTCCCCAATGTCCAGACTTTTTATGTACTTTGTGCGCTCTTGGAGTCCTATTCTGCTGGCTATGAGGCATGAAGAGGATGTTTTCCATCATTTTCAGTAGTATTGTATTTTCTAACTGTAAATGGTTTGGAGCGTCTTATTTCTGTGGAAGACACGAAGGTACAATTTCACTGTCTGAGGAAGTTACTCATAACATTATAGATTTTTCTGACTTATTACAAAGGTTGTCCTTTTTTCCTTATTCTATCTATTTGTTGTACTTAATATGCATACAACCATAAGCAGAGAGTATCAGAGGGTGTAATGACAGACTTCCTCCCTCCATATTATTTATTTTTTTAAAAGCATAATTTTCCATTACTTAGTAAATCAGGAAGATCTTCTGCTTCATTAAAACTGGTTGATAAAGGATTATGATTTTCTTGCTCAACTTTTCCTGTGAACTGAAAAATAAATTACTAGAGGGCTTTCTTCATCTTAAAAACAGAAAAGAAGATATATTTGTGTATCAACAGAAAGTATTTCAGTCACGATGAAATAATGAAAATACAACTTCAAAACAAACTGTTTCCTTTTCAGAAAGTGTCAAAACGCATCACAGACAATTTTCAAAATTCACTCACTCCTTCTGCAGCAGCTATTTCACTATTGAAACATAAATTGCAAGTAATTTTGGATCTCCTACAGCTGCTTTTACAAGTTTATTATCTATCTGCTTAAAATACCATATCAAAACACGGTCTTCATGTATCTGGTAAAAGCTTTTATTTATCTAAATTGGATTTTAACTGCTTTCACCTAAGCCAAATTTCATGAATCTGTGGGTTGTCCCCCTCAAAAAAAAGAACACACACAAACTAAAAATAAACTAAACACACAACTTCTTTTTTAGCTCTTYTCCTGAAATGTAGGAGTACTCCAAATCTTCTGAAGTGTGAGGAAGATGTGATACAATATGGTTACTCAGAATAGCAYGCTTTCATGGACTGGTGGTGTTTTAAATGCAGAGTATTCTACCAGAGACTTTTATAGCAAAAGAAACATTGAACTTTCACAGTATAAATATTTGTATATATGCATGCATAGATACATATATAATTTGCAGTCCTTGTAAAGCACACATCTCAGTACATTAAGGAATGCCTAACTGAACTTCCAAAGCACATCATATACTTCATCATATAAAATTATCCAAGGACCTTTCTACTCTAGGACTTTAGTAGTCCAGCACTACAGAATCTGCTATTGCAGTGATAAAACGACACTGAAATTAAGTGATCTCAGTGCTAGTATGATCTAATAGTATTCATGATATGTATAATAATGGAACATGACAGCTTTTAATCTGTTACTTTTAACCCGCTAAATGTCCTATTTTCCTAAATAAAGAGGGGAAAAAACATTGGGGGTTAAAAGGAAAATAAAATGAAAAAGATAATACAGCCAGTGGGAGATAAAAAATAGCAAGGGCAAGGAATATAGTAAAATAGATTGACAAGTACCTGTAAAATTGCTACCTACACAGTACATTGCAAATTAAAAGTCATGGTCTATAGACAAAGCATTTGCAAGAGCTGAGTTATCAAAAAGACTTAGTCCAAGGCTTTAAGGGGCCATTTTGTCACTTTATGGAACAAAAAAAAAGAAAGAAAAATATGGCTTGCAAGGAATCACAAGTCAATGTCATCAAAATACAGAAAAGTCAAAACTGCAGTGGGGCAGAACCTACTCAGGCAGTGTAGGGATGAGCATTGCAGAAGGAAATGTTAGCATTTAAAGTGAACAATTAGGGACAAAATGGCTTGAACATGTTATCTGACACACCCTATATGAGGTCTAATCATCAATGGCAATTCCGTAGTAACACACTTGTACTTCCAGAGAGATTATTGAAAGGCAAACATCCTAGTGTTCCTTAGGAGTTCAACCGCAAAGTTCTAAATAAAGATTTATGACTGAGAATAGACGATTTTGCATGTTGGGATGTGGATTTTGGTGGGTTGATCTTGGCTGGACACCAGGTGCCCACTAAGTCACTCCTACGCTCCACTCCTCAGCAGAATGGGGAGGGAAGAAAATAGGATAGAAAAGCCTCATGGGTCAAGGGAAAGGCAGTTTGGTAAAGCAAGGACCTCATGCAGAAGCAAATGAAAACAAAATATTAATTCTCTACTTCCTATCAGCAGGCAAAGTCCAGCCACTTCCCTGGAAATAGGACTTCAATACACGTAAGAGCTGCTCTGGATGACAGCGCAATAATGAATGTCTTCCCACTACCTCCTTTCTCTTAACTTTTCTTGTTAAGCAAACCTTGTGTGTAATACCCCTTGGTCAGTTTGGGCCAGCTATCCTGGCTATGTCCCCTCCTAAGATCTTGCCCACCTCCCTCCCTGGTTTTGGGGGGAACATTGGAAAGACAGTGCTGATATGGTGCCAGTGCTGCTCAGCTGTAGCCAAAGTACTGGTGTGTTATCAGCACCTTTCTAGTTCCCAATACAAAGCACAGCACAYGGAGGACTTCTATGGGGAAAATTAACTCCACCCCAGCCAAATACTATACAGGGTTCATAAGTGTACCAGTAAAATTGATCATGCCTGGAATTAATCTCAGTGTCTGAGGTCAGGTTCTACAGAATGGCCTGTGTCCCCAGTATTAAACTATATTATTACCTGAAGCACAGTAACTGGATGCAAATCCTTATTGCACATTACTCCCAAGCTGTGTTTAGGAGCTGTTCAAAAGGATGTTTGTTAGTCTGGGCCAAAACTATTTCATAGRCTGCTCTTACATTTCAGAAATATGGGAGATCACAGGACAGTGTACACCTATGAGGCTTAATCTTATTAATGTAAACACATCCATAAATTTCCAAAAATTGAAAATGCATTACAAAGACAGATCACCAATACATAATACATCAACAGTCTCTATCCCTTACACAAGGATGGTTAAGGTCCATGTTCATTCAGAACACACTAGTCCCTCTAAGAACCAGTTTTGCATTTGCTTTTTACATCATATTTTTTCTATATTTGTCAGAAAGTGACTTCTCTGCAATGTAGTAGGAAATAGATATTTATTTCACTTTTTTAGACAGCCAGACAAGGCCTTTCCAGAGGCCTCATGACTTTTCTGAGTCAATTTACTGAAACACTGCTGATGAACTTCTCACAGTGGCTCTCAAGCTCTTGAACAGACACCTCTTTCACCTTCAGCTTCTTCAACKGTTGCTGGACAATCAGCCTCAGCTGATTTGTTTTTAGTCCCTCACTAGGTAGAAGGTTTATGGAAAATATGCAGTAGTATTTTAAGTTATACATCTATTGGTTCAAAATATTTCAGATGGCATAGAACACAGACAAAAACAGAGTCAAAATGAAAACTACTTTTTCTTTTCCTATAAGTATTTGGAAATGGGACATGTAAATTCCTCTCCTTTAGCTCTTCTATGGGTCCCTCAAGAATTCAGCCATTACAACGTTAGCTACAAATAAAGCAGAGCTATTCTTTTACTGTCCATAACCTCTCAACCCATCTTGAAATTCTCTCACTACTCCCACTGCATGATGTACCAAAATTCCTTTTACAGTTTCTAGGCTCCATCATCTGCTTCCTTTTTCTTTACTTCTGTCAGGTCAATGTTCTTTAGCGTGAATTTTCTTTAGATTGAATTTCCAAACCTCTGCAGAATCATCAGTTCTTTATTATCCTCCTTTGCAGTACTATTGAACATAAGCCTTGAATCCATGTCTTATTGGGAACCATAAAGATTCAAAAAATCACCCAGCAGCATAGCTATACGGTTATGCCAGAGGGTGTGTAGCTCACCGAAAGCTTGTCTTTGATCACTGAGCTATCATAAACCTTATTTATGTTGTCTTTCCCCTCATGCTCAGTAAGGGTGGAGTTAAATTCTAATGACGACTCAAACAACAGTTACCATGACCACAGGCTGTTCTTACTGCAAATGCAGAGGTTTGAGAATTGATTCAGTGGTATCTATTTATCAACATTTGTGCGTGGGGAAAAAAAGTACTAAAATAGGAAACTGTAAAATCAACAGAAATCGAGAGATGTCAAACATTCACAGTGGGGTAAGTCAAGAGAAATAAAAACATTCTGTACAGGGTGCTGGCAGTCTTAGATTTCTAGAGCAGCTCTCTCATGGAATTTGGTGGTAGTGCCCTGAGAAAGAGAAACATAAGAGGTAGACAAGGTTGTATTAGAAAATATCCCTGTCTATTCAATTTTTCCACTGTAGAAAAAATGCCAGCTTGCAAAGTTCTGAACATTACTTGCCTGTTTTGTCAAAGGGAGCAGCAATGCCATGTAAAAGAAACTCACTCAGCACATTTAAACTGTATCTTATTCAAGTAATGGAAGTACCTACTCTACCTTAAAATATTACATTGTGTTTTAGTTGAGCCATTATCATTGATAAGCAGATTTTTAATCAAGGAAATAAGGCATAGTTAATTAGGTGCATGGGTTGTGCTTTAAATTAGATTTTATTAGCAGTGCTCATCACCTTCCAGCCCACAAACCAGGTGTGGCATTGCAGTTCTTTCTTTAACTACTGCTCGTAGAGATTGCAGCCAGAACCAGACTTAATTCAATTAGCAAACAGTGTCCTCATGTGAAAAGTGAGAAACTGCTGACAGTTGCAGTGACTGCCATTAGTGCTCTTCAGTTAAGAGATTCTCTAATTACAGAGCTTGACATCCTCCAATGTACAATGATAGCCTGAAGATACATTGCAGAAAAAAGTAGATTATAGGTGTAAACAAGGTCTGCTAAAAAAAAATAAACCACCAGTCTCTATGACAGAAAAGAAAACGTTACAAAGTTTGAAACAACTGTAACTGTCAATGTGRGATGATAAAATGTCTTATTTAAAGTATGAAAATTAGTAGCATTATTTTATAGATATTAATTTCTATGAAATATCTAAATTGTAACAAATCAAGTACAATTTATTTTCCTGAAATTACAGGTGCATCTCTTTGCTGGCCAGAAATATTTGTTCTCAGCATGGCACAGTGACTTGGGGGTGACATACCAAATGCTGATTTTCAGTTGCTGGAATACAGATTTATGGTACAAGATTTAGAATGTATTTTTGGTTTTTTAGACCTCACAGATTTTTTAAGCTCATGAAAATCTGTGAAATAGTACTGACTACTTTGATTTTTATGAGAAATCCTCAGTGCTTAGGCTGCTCCTGCATGTGGCCTTTATGAATGTTCATACACCCTGGTTGTGTGGCCAAGCCTACCATCTGTATTTCATGCTCAGTAAGCATTTTTACAACTTAAGTTTTGTCCAAGATRTTTCATTCTTTGCCACTGTTCTTCCAGATTGCTTATATCTTATGTTTCATCTTTAGCTGTGACTTTTTCTAGGATGAAGAAATCGGAGTTTAAGAAATATTTCACTGTTTTGATGTATTTCACTGTTTCTTCACTAAAAAACTTTACAGGAGTCCTTCTGCATATTATTTGTCAAAAAAAATAAAGTGTGAGTAACACATAGGACAACCTGAAGAGTAGAGAAAGTTCCAAGAAGAACATCTTTTTCAAGAAATGTAATGGCCTTTTGCTGGGGAAGAACAGAAGAACAGCCTCTCAACTGAGAACAAGATAACATAAGAACTACTGAAGTTTGTTCAGATTAGTGTATTTATTTCCTACATAAAATAAAAAGACCCTGAGACACATGAGATCAATATCTCCCTATCCCCTTATGAAATTTTATCCGACTGATACAGCTGTACTATGATCGTTATTGCAGTGAGAGAGATGAAATAATATTTGAGAAGTATAAAACATACTGTAGAGCATGAAGAGCCACAATACAAATACTTACATTATCATAAAATGAAATACAAATTCCTCTGGGTAGATAGGAAACAAATGTTAATGAGTCTAAAGCATATATATATGTATGCCCTTCTTGGAACTCATTAGCATGGTTTACATGTTTCATGGGCGTATTCTCAAGTGATCCAGAGAATCACATAGAATTATTACCTAATCAAAATGCAAGATTCATTGATGTGTGATGTAATTAAGGAATGGAGTTTGAATGTGTTCATTAAAATGAAATCGAAAATAGATGAGACTTAGGGTCAAGGTCCTTTGACAGCTAACTTTACCCTAAAGTCCAATATGACACAGATGCAATTATTAGTTTAGCAATTTAATGAAAACTCAGGAAGTCTGAAAAGGTTAATCAGTTCTTCTTATTGGACTAAATCCACATGAAGAGAATGTCAAGTTTGAACAATGTTATGAGATACATGCAGCACTTTTGCCAGGATTTCTTCCAAAAGTCTGTGAAAGTATCAACATGGCACAGTTCAGTTAGAATATCAGTTTGGAATAAACAGCAAAAATTATCACATGAAGAAAATATAATTTCCTTTCTTAGGAATGTTGCAATCATCAGTAGAAAGATCGCATGTTTTCTGTCATGATTTACACAAGTTCGATGGAATCTGACGTGAGCTTGCTTGAAGTTACCTAATAGTGAAATTTCAGACTTCAGCTTTCTGAGTAATTTTCTGACATCTAGACAGGATTTATGCCGTTGTGGATAATTACTGGTACTTAGGTACTGTAATATAAATCTACATTGGTTAGTAGCACTATATGTTGGGAAAAAACACATTTTTGTGAAGATAAGGTTCCRTTTATCTGCCTTCTAGTTAAGAAAAATCAGACTTTGAGTGATGAAATGTCATCTGTGCAAGCCATCATGAAGATCAATGTCATTGTCGGTGTTAAGTGCAATTGTCATTGGACTAATTGTCACTGGAAGTGTAAAATTGCAAGCTGATCTGTTTGGATAGYCTTACTTCTTATGCTGGAATAACTCTTTCCACAAAAATAACCTAGCATACTACTGTATAGATGGATGAAGACAATTCTGCATTTCTCTGTCCAATATGAGTCCGAGGCTCTGAACATGCAAAGACTATGAAAATTGGAAGAATATTTAACTCAGTTAATCAAACATGCTGATAGGTAAGGCAGTAGTCACACATCTACTAGAAAAACGGTAAAATGAGGCCTGATGGATCTTTCTTCATCTTCCTTACACACGCCTCCATTTGCACTTTGTTTGACCCCGCATGATTCTACATGACTACTTGAGTATATTAACTCAAAATCCGTCATCTTCTGTGGCTTCAAGACCAAAAATGAGGTGCATTCAGCAGAAAAAAAGAAGCATAAATCATCTGCACCACATAGACATACCACAGACTCTTCAAATTACTAGAAAAAAATTGCTGGTGTTACTTTCACGTTCTAAACTTAACACATTTTCATAAACATATTGGCAGTGTCTGTGGACAACTGTGGTCTACTAGTAAAACAGTGTGGTCATTGCGGGTCATTTCTGAACTGTTGAAGAGGGAGGCAAATTGAAAGATTACGTTGTGCATAAATGTTCTATTTGGCAAAGCCCAGCTAAGTTGAACCTGCTAAGTTCAAACTACATAATCAATCTTTCAAGGCTAGCAAAAGAACAGGGGAAGGAAGAGGAAGAAGAACCCCTTATAAGCAATTTTCTCTAGTTTGCTTCATTCCTAGCCTGTGGGCACCATAGCCCAGATTTTCAGTACATTAGCATTTACATGGAAATGTCCTCTAGGAAAGCAATCCTTCAACAGAGATGTAGAGATCCCCATTTCTTGTCTTAACTACCCTGCGGCCTCTGCAAACAAGGTTTCAGGATTTTATGAATGCTGTTTTCAATATTGTCCTAAGAAAATAGCATTGAAATGATTAAGAAAGAGTTGCAGCTCAGGGCTATGTACAGCTGGTGGCATTCACAACAGCTTGCAGGGAGCCTAAGGTTATAGGAGGAACCGGGTTGGTACATAATCTCAGGATATGAAGGTTATGACGCTATTTGTGCCATTTCAACTCTGTGTTCAGTATATGAGGACCAGCCTACTGTCCATTCTGTCACCCTCCAGGACTCCTTGCTCCAGGGTGAAGACTGAAAAGAAAATAAATTTTATACCCTGCATACTTCCTCTTGCATGTGCTTCCTCTTTCATGTGCCTACTTCAAATCACTATCCATGAGAGTAATGGGAACTGAGGTTTATATTCTCTTTTAGGGCCTCATAGACTCAGCATTTCTTGAGCATGTAGACATTAAAAACTTCAGAAGGAAAATTAATTAGAATTGATGTATACAATAACTCTGCTAGGTATATTTAGAGCTCTTAGGTAGAAGTCCCAAAGTCCAAATTATGAAGTAGCATTCCTTTTAGAGATACAGCATCACAGAATCATATAATAGTAGTATGTTACATGTTTTTTGCTGTATATTTATATTTAAATTTTTAAAAGTTTTATGCATTAAAAACRTGGTTATATCAAGTTCTTAATTATCAACTATCAGGGCCAGGAGTCAGACTTGATGATCCTTGTGGCTCCCTTCCATCTCAGGATATTCTATGATTATCAACGGTTCCTCTCCTCACTGTTAGTACTGTTCCCCATCTTGCTCACCAGCTAAATTATTTAGGATCTTTATTGTTTTCCTAACATATCTATTTATCAGAATTATGTTTTCCATTGTCAATTGAGACCAAGAGACTGTATTGCAGCACAGATATTTCACTGCAATCACAAATAGCAGCAAATTAATATCATTCTACATTCTAGGGACTCACTGAGAAAGAAATATTGTGTGTCAAAATAAGTGGAAAACTATAACTCTGTGAATAGAATGATTTATTAGAACATTCCTTTTATATTTTTTTTGGTTGGAAAACAATTAGTAATGCAATTTGTTTCCAGATCTAGCGCATTAATTTTTGATATAACTATTTTAATAAGAAAAGTGATGGTTATRGAGTAAACAGCAAAGGTAAGAGTTCTGGGGACTATTATTGCTTATTGTGACTCCTCAGTGATTTAATTCAGAAGATTTCTGTGATGATTTCTCTTAGAGCAACCATATTGTTATGCACAAAATGCTTTAACCTTGTGCAGAGCTTAGGTGCAAATACTATTTCTGTTTTAAATGGAAGGATTAAAGCTCAGAGTGAATGAATCCAGACTTTTCAGGAAGTTTATCTAGTAAGTGTAGGTACTAGCATAGAGCAATTAGCCTTTCAGAAGCACTGTATGATCAAAATGAATACTCTCAACTCATTTCAATTTGAAGTATGAGGGGTTTTTAACCCTACTATGAATCAGGCTCCTGTCCGATATGAGCCAATAATGAACATATAGTTACTGCTGGATAGATTTTAAATCTTCCAGAAAATAGGTGCTAGAAAAGAAAGAACAGTTCTATTACATAAAACTTTGTTAATCCTACTTCGTTTAAAACCTGCATTATCCAGCCACTGAGAAAATGAAACAGACAGAGGTGATCAGCCATTAAACTCTGGGGGGACCAGACTCAGTTTTTTGACCTTCTGCATCCTTTTGTTCATTTTTCAAGTGTAGTCACTAAATGAACAAGAGAAGCAGTTCTCCTCTTTAGGAGATACTTTTTATGTAAGGAATCTTAATCACCTTGACCTACTTGTTATATTAGTACGGAAAATAAACCACAAATAAATGTCTCTTCCTCTCATATTAGAGACTTTAGTAGCAGGCTTTTGTTAACAAAAAAACCAACACCAAAACCACCCAAAACATAAAACCCCTCCAACTCTGGGCTATTTATAGACAAGTTAAGCCCTCAGCAAAACTGAAAACTGGTGTGGGCTTACATGTCACTTTTCTAGTAAAATGTTATATTTGGTGTTCTAGATGACTGTATCACATGGGAGCTAGGATGCTGTTCTACAAAATTTCAGGAGAGAAAAAAAGGATTGCTTAGACTTTTGAGCACACTTGTGGAAATTTCCTTGCATTCAACATCAATAGTATTTAGTGGATAGTTGAGATTTAGAGCCCTACTTAGAACCACTTTACAGAACTGAAGCACTAATAACTGTAAAGTTGCTTGTCGGATTAGGTTTCAGTTAGATGAGATTTGATTAATATACATTAATTTTGCTGAGTTTGACTTTTGCCTGTCATATCAGGGCTTTTAGGGAAATTCTCAGGCATGAAGTTAACATTTTTTTATTTTTTAACTCAAAGATTTAAAAGGAAAAGACATTTATGTTGTTTTCATAACCCTTATCTGGCAAAGCAATGTGATCAAAGCATGTAGAAAGTACATAGAATAATAGAATCACACATCTTTCTTATAGAAAGCCACATCTGACTTGTACGTTCATTTGCAAGTATCCTGCAGTACAAATATGGCAGTTTATTCACGGACATAAAATCAGTGCAATTTATTTTTGTCCCTTACACCTTTRCAAGTTCATTAGAAAGTCACACAGGCCCTATATCAGCAAAGACCGCGCTATCCGAACAGCTAAACCCTTCAAACGCTTTTATGCAGTTAACTGAAGAGAAACATTTTCTTCTGTGTTAAAGGCAATCACCCCTTACTGTTTTACCCAATCAAATTTTCAGTGTGCCAGGCTTTTAATATTTACTATTTTTTCTCCCTCACATTTGGTGGAAACTTTCATACAGGTATTATATTCACAACTGAAGATTAAAAGATTAGGACAAACTCTCTACGATGAAAGGCTGGACTACATAGCTGAATTATAGGAGATAGTTGTTGCATCTCCTCTCACCATGGCTCCTTCCTACATTTAGACAGGTGTTGCAAGCTGAAGTTTTTTTGTCCCTCTTATGAGATGGGTTTTTTTAAAATTATTACTCCTGTTTTCTCTCTGTGATGTTTTAAATAAAAAGAAGTGTTTATAYGGCTTTTGTCTATCACTTCATCAGTGTACATTAACCAGTAGCAAAGATGTACAGTTTCTGCCAAGGTTATTTCTGAAAACCTCATTTAACTGAGTAAAGAAGGATTTAACGATTATGATTGCAAAAGCACTATGGTTGGTTTCACTTCTTATTTTAACAATTGAAATATTTGTGTGTATGTTCTTCCAACCTTTTTAGATACCTTCTAAGAAGAAATTCAGTTACAAATAAACCATCAGGTCAAATTATATTCGGCAATAGTAATTTTCCTATTAACAAGTTTCAAGTCAATAATAAAGATTAGTCTACATTGAGATCTCATTGACATTTTTCAATATTACTTTAGAGGCGGAAGTGGAGGTCATTCTTAAAGAAAGCTCAGTGGTACTATTGAAACTAGTACAAAAAAAGGGAAACTTCTTGAAGAACCGCTTAATGGCAACTGAAACCTGTGCTTCTATTTCAGACATTTAGTGGAAATGGAATCATCTCCAAAACCTACAATTCATTTCCAGTCACACACTGTTCTGCAATAATACAGTAACAATTACCTAAATGCTTCATCCAGCTAAGTGTTTTCCCTGTCTTTACACACGTTTGCAACTCTCTATTTTTCAGCCAAGGATTCAGAACTGCTGTGGAATGGGTATAAAGCAGCAGAATGAAGAGAAAAAACCTGTTGGCACAATGCTTTTCCTACTAAGTAGCAACTAATATTCCTTATGTCCTTTCCCCCTCCCCTTTCCATTCCTTTCATTTCCTTTGCCTTTTTTTTTCTTTGAAAAGAAAGCTCTTCAGCAAATTATCTTTTGCAACATAAAACAAAAATAATGTCAGAACCTAACCCAAGTTTTGGTGAATTTTTGTTATCCTATTCTGTATTAAAAATTTGCAATGTTTAATATATTTTTTATTTTTCCCAAGGACATACAGTCTATCCCACAAAAACATGGTAGTCAATCCCTGAAACTTAATGACTGCGTAATTTTTAAGAAATGTGACCAACTTCCACTAAGTGCATTCAGCTTTCAGTTTCAAGTCAAAAACATCCAAATCAATATTGCAAAGAACTTCCATTTAAGCCTATAATCAATGCTTGCCAATGCTGAATGAACATCAATTATTAATAATGGATGTGGTTTGGGTTGTTTTACTTATGTCTGCTTTTAGAGTTTTATAAAGGATTGTTCCTGTCAAGTGCATCCATTACAGAAGTATCACAGCTCTGAACATAAGAAAAAGGAAGAGTAAAAATTACTGACAGCTAATGTTTACTAGCCACGCATACCTCTGGCTGTTATCTAATTTTTTACCCAAAGCCCTGTGTCTCTTCTGTTAAATCTGAACATTATAGTAACTGAATGCATGTACCAAGGGAGAGAGGGAGTAAGACTCTCTGCAACACAAGAAGAAATCGCAAAAAGACGTACCAGGATCCTGAGAAAGCTATAAAGCAATATGGCTTCATTTGCCTCAGTGAATACATCTAYGTAGAAGGGGTGTACCTGCTTCTTGATTTACACACTGCTTTGTAGTACCATGATGTCAGGGACTTTAGGTCTGATCACTTAATAGAGCAGCAAGGAAAACTTGTTACCTAGGTCAGCCAGGAAGGGATGGATGTTGCTATGCAATATCCCAAAAGGAAGCTATGGCATCAGTTTGCCTTTTGTGGTTCAGATCTCACTACACCTACAAAACTTGGCAGATTTGCACAGTAGGACAGCAATAGGAATGGAATTAATCTCGTTTAGCCATCATGGTGTTAGGCGTGTGATCTCAGTATGTAATTTAAGCTCCTTTTATAGAAACAGGGAAGAGAAACACCCAAAGGTGACACAACCTACTTTAGTTAGTCACCCACATTATCATGGTATAAATTATCCCCACAAAGTTTTACTTTGTCCCTTAATTGAGAAAAAAATCATAAAGAAGGGATGGTGAGAGCAAGCAAACTTCAAGATTGCTAAATCTATTAGAATATCCTTTGTTGTAAGAAGAATTGAGAATTTTGTTTATAAAAGGAAACTAAGTAATTTATTGTATTAATGTTGAAATTGCTTTCAGAATATTTTAAGGATGAAAATCAGCCTCAGAGTTTTGGTTTTAAAATGCAGGCTGACCCTAACCAGCACCCAGTTTTAACTCCCTGACCGTCTGTCCCAGCATCCTGCCTGTAATCTCCCTTCTCTTTTGCCTCCAKCTTAGTCTCAAATTCTACTTTCCAACACTGTTGCATGTGCTTATCCTCTGGTCTTTGTCTTGACTCCATTCAAATTGATCATCCCTTTATCTTACATTGGTTATGCACCAACAAATGAATCTATGCAGGGTAGAAAAATTACTTGCTTTCAGGTCAGTGACCTGGTTGTAGGTTCGAAACAAGTGAACTGTAGAAATACAATTGCAGAAAAATTGGAGAAAGTTCATAGAATAGTTGGGATTSGAAATCCCCTTTAAAAGTTCTGCCTAGTCTCTGTGTCCTTTGAAGCTATGTGTTTTCAGAAGGACAGCGTGTCAGAAAGACAGAAGATATATTCCTAATAAAAATATTCTGTTGCAAATCTTTGAGAATTGATTTAAAAACATTGAGAACTCATTGAGTAAGAGTTTGCAAAAAAGTTAATTTAGGCAGAACAGTGTTTCAAAAACATTTGAGTTTTTTTGGGTTGTAATAGCGAAAGATCAGCCTAAGCTAGATATCCCCAAATGCAAATAATACCAAAGCCAACTGAGTAACTTACTTTGATAAACAATATGGTCAGTTCTCAAAGCTGGTTATTGAGAAGAGATGTTGAATATCTTTGATGAAACTTGACAAAATATATAATTAAAAATGAAGATGTCAAAGAATAACATTCAACAAAACTCATGTTTTTCCCTATGAATGAAATAACTGGATATAATTCAGGATATCAGATGTAGGCCATAGATATTGCATAAATGTCCTGGAATATCTCAACCTCTCAAGACAAAAAAAGTTATCWCTACGTGACATCATCAGCAGATATGAGGTAAATGCCTCCTTCAGGGCTTTCAGGCTGATACGATTTCTTCCCATAGAGTATGGGTGTCTTCTAAGGAGAGCAGTGGGATCATATTCAGCCGCACACTGCCCACAGAGGCCCACAAATGTCACAAAAGATGGCAGTTACTTTTAAGATTTTTACTTTTTTCTGTTTGAGAAGCCATACTTTATAAAAATGGTGATCATTAAGCTGGGGAGAGAGATGACACAAATGATGACATAAGTGTTTATAAATCCATCACATACAGCTTCAATGGGGAAGGAGAAGACCCTCACACAAATGATCTAGARCCTTGATTTCCAGTCATTTTTCAAGCCAGACCAGACATCACTGCAAGCCTGGCAGCTATGCAGAGCCATGGCTGTTCTCCAGGGTCACCAAAGCCCAAACTCAGCTGTGGCCCTGCACAGGGGAAGCAAGTGTACTGTTGGCTTAATGTGGTAATGCCAGAAAATTTTCCATGATCACATTATTCAAAGTAGCAGCTTAATTACATGGTATGAGCTTTTATATGGGCACTTTGTTTATKTATTTATTGAAATGACAGCTGGAGAATAGAATATTTCTTTCCAAATTAGCTGCTTCTGCTYGATTCAATATATTAGTTTTTATTCTTGATGGGCTTCTATAAACTGTGTCTCAATATGTTCTTCTCAACAGGGATACTGGTGCTATTCTAACTTCAAATGTGATCTGGATGCTATGTTGCTTTCACTATATGAAAAACATATGTGTTTTTTTCACAGTAAACATTTGAAATATTGCATTTCACTTCATTCTTTTAATGTGGTTCTGTCTGAAGTGACTTCTCATTTCTTCCATTTAAGAATACCTGCAACACTCCTATATTCAGATTGTCCCCCGATCATAAACCAAAAATTATTTATTTTTGTCTGAAGATTTTAAGCAGAAATATCAAATGTTATTGCAGCCCTTAAGATATTAGTAGATCAATGCAGAAGAATGATGACAAGTGGGTAGTGAAAAATTCTATGTTCAGATTAACATGAGGAAGTTTTAATTAACATAATGCATGCAAGAATTTCTATGAGACATCAGCACAAAAATTACAAAATTCAGATTAAATTAGGTCACACTGGAATAACAACTCCTCTTTTAAAAGRTGTTCTGTTCATTTGTATCTAAGTTAGTTCTTAGCAGAAACAACTTTAGTGGTTGTGAGAAAATGGCATTTTATCTCTAGCTTCAGTGATTATGGAAAAAAATTTGAAATATGAAGAAATCACAAAGCACTGCAGAGGGAAAGAATAAAAAACTGGTAACCAACCAAGTGGGAAGAAGAAAATTCAAATAATTTCTTACTCTCTGAGCAAAAGCTTGACTGTCAACTCCTCTTCTCCCGCCTTTGTGAGAACAGTGACACGATCATACAGAGTAGTGAGCAGTCCTGCAGAGATGTGCAATCTAGTCAAGCTATGCTTAGAAGCCAACGTTACAGTCCTTAAGCACAACAGATATGAGCACTTTGGCCGTGAAGTTTGTGCGCTTGCAGCACAGGTCCAATGGGCATGCAGCTCAGCAAGGCTGTATGTCCTTTACTGCCTGCTGCACCCAGACTCCTGCGAAGAAGTTTATACTTCTTGTCTGGTCTGTTAGATATAATGTCAGTAGGAGGCTCTATCTGTCTCCCAAGCCCTACATACAGTTTGAGTGCTAGTGGATCTCGAGCTGAAGTTCAAAATATAACCGTAACAAAGACCTCAGCATAACTGGATATCATCTATTCACTAAATAGTAATGGAAATTATACTTTCTTTATAGTTTGACATGTGAATTATATATTTTTAACATCTTTCTCACTGAGCACTTTGACCTCAAGCAGATCTCCCTACTCCAAAGACACCGATTCTTTTTTTTAATTTTTTCACCCTATTATACAGATTAGGAGTCCTTTTTACTGCAATAGATCAGAGTCCATCAAAGGCAATGGTATAYGGAAACCTGCTAGAGTAATTATTAAGTCCTAAGACACCAAAATCCACTTGGATTCCTGCGGATTGAAACCAGGTTTGGGATGTCCACTTGGTCAAAATTTTTAGTATTTGAAAATTTACTCTTAGTGAATATAATACGTCAGGCCATCAGAATTCATGTTGTGGATGGTACTTGATAATGGCAGATTTTGACTCAGGAATGAGGGCCTCTACTAGGAGAGAGGGGGAAATTATATTGCACTAGTATTTTTCTTCTAGTTTCAGATTCATAAGGTTATTATGTGAGATCAAGTACAATTTAGGGGAAAAAAAATAAGTTCATCATGTACTTATATTCAGCAGTGATCAAGAATGCATGAGTCAAAGTAGTCCAAAGGAACTATGTTTCACAAAATCTGATAAATGCTTACAAGAAGTGAAGATAAAGAAGATGTCATACATTTCTGCTTTTCTTGAAAACAGAAAATATACTTTATTACTAAATTAGAGGAGGTTTTGATTTGTTGGGTTTTGCTCACATTTTAAATGAAGAGAGTAAATGCAAACTATCGTACAAGATGCACGATTAGATATTTCTTAAAGAGGAAAAAGAGCTAAGTGTAAGTATTATATACACAAGAAAAACAAAAAAGGAATAAAAAATGAGTAGTATTTTTAGCAGTCTTGTTAAGAAAGTCCTAACGTTTAAAGGGAAGATTTTAAATAAATTAAAACTAAATTAAATTTAAAAAAAAAGAAAAGGAATTAAACTTTAATCAGTAATAACAAAAAGAAATAAAGGACAGGAAAATGAAGCTGGTGATCATGATGATGTTGTAATTACATTGCCTGTCATGCTTAAACAAGACATAATTACATACCAATAGGAGAATTCTGTAAGAGGCAAACCTGCATAATTTGAAGTGGAATAAGAAAAACAGATATATTTTTTTCCCAAAAAACTTCATTTTTCAAATTCCATCATATATAACTGTAAGAGTAAAAGTGTATTTGGATCCTTTAAGTATTTCATAATTTAAGCCTGCATATTTTTTATAGGAGTTGAGCCTCTTTTTTATGGTATAAAAGCATCATTATAATCTCCACTGATCAGCTCAAGCAACAGCTTTCTTCACTTGGAAAGAGCATAAATTTTGAGATGTAAATCTTATATTTTATGTACACTAGGTTTCTGATCAGAAATCTATGAAAGACTTTCAATTAGATCACTTGAGATATTATAACTGATGGTTTATTCCTACTTTAACTGATATTGACACTGCAATGCCAGAGTTAAGGTGGAAAGTTATTCAGTCACTGCAATGCAGACTGATCAAAAGAATTCACATACTTTATTTCTGAATTAGAACAATCTCCGTCACTCTTCAGATCAATGCAACAAAGCAAAGGCAGAAGAGGAAAGAGAGGTGCTACGGAGCTTAAATGATGTGTATTTTCTTAAATATCTTTTTTAAATTCACTCTAATTGCTCTAAACATATAGCTAATGATTCTCTGCTGGCCTGCTGAACAGTCAGAGCTCCACAGCCTCTCAAGTATCACAAGTCTTATCAAGGGACTCTGAGGTGAGCTCAGTTGGTCAGAGTATGGAGACAATAACAGCAAGGTTGTGGGTTCGATCCCCATATGGGCCATTCATTTAAGAGTTAGACTTGAAGATCCTTCTGGGTCCCCTCCAAATCAGACTGTGAAGTATCAGACTAATGCAAGTGAAGATTAATTGAACCAGGATGTTTGATTGTTAGATAGTAAAGTTCTTTCCAAGTTTCAGATTTGTATCCACACAAACAAAAATAGTCAGATCTTGCCACAACAACCTGTTGGAAATCCAGAAAAAAAAGCAAAAATATTTCATTTTGCTTTGATAACTCTATTATTCTGAGATTATAGATAAATCAATTTTAACCCCTTTTGGCCAGATTTTTGCCAAATTTCTCCATAATCCTGAACACCCCTGTGGATGCTGAAAAGCTTTCAGCAGAGAAATTCTTCAGCATTTTGCATCCTGTGAGAAGCTGTCCTTTCTCACAGAAGCTATGAAAAACAGTGAAGATGTTTCTCTAAAGGAACTCTTCTTATCGTGCACCTGTGGACTTGTTATTATACCGAATGTACAAATATTTAGAATAAGTCATTGCAGCACCCTAGCCAATCACCCTGAGAGGTGGATGGCCAAAGGACCAATGACCTTATGACATTCAAGTACACTAAGGTATAAAATAGGTCTTTATATTAATAAATAAATCCATTTTTCACGGACTCTTGGATCGTGCTTATGTTGTGATTTGGCTCTGACCCCGAGAAAACAGCAATACACCCCCATGACTGCTCAAGTAAAACAACATGTTTTATAGGGTCAGGAAAACACCCTTCCTGATTCACTTTGTGCTTGATTCAGTGAAAGACCAAGGGTGAGCTCCAGACAAACAGCATGGCACTTTGGTTGAATTTAGGTGTCTTCCTCACAACATAGCTTGTTTATGTAGTTACCTTATCACATTGAGTATCTTGCTTGCTGAATTTTTTTTAAGTTTCTAACATTAAAGGCATGCATTTTTAGACAGTTTTCATATGGAAACGTCTGCACTAATACATGTACTTGCTTCAGGTCTACTGCAATGTTTAAGTATGTATGTGCCTGTTTCATACATGTACAACCTCAAAGTAACACAGTCTGATAGAACACTTTAAGAGCACATTTGGCATTCATTCAAAGAGATCAATAGAAAAGAAGTTGGAGTTCACTTGCTATTACGGTTCTACAGGAGGGCACTTAAACCTAATAACATTTTCACTCTGATAGAAAATAAGTTTTATTTCTCTTATTGATGTAGAGCTCTAACGGACCCATAGTTCTGAGGTCAAAAGAATAACAAACATTAGTAAGACTCATCTAATCAATTCAGGTAGTACTGATCTGTTTTCTACAGTATTTATAGATATTAAATTAGAATTTCAAAAAGACACAGACACACACACACAGAAGAACAAAACTAAACAAAACCAATAGAACAAACAGCTAGATGAATACCAATTGCTATGAGTCTCTCACTCATTTAAGTTATCCCAAATAATTGGGAAATACTGGGAAATATTGTCAGTCAATAGCTAGAAAATTGCTGATGATATTACTTATTGTTTTTTAATTAACATTGCATTATTATGTGGGTTTTCATGAAAAGATCATGTGAAGATGTTATACCTATCTTTAATACAAATATGCCCAGTCTTCAAGGTTTTTTCAGAGTCTCCTTTCCCAATYTTGTCATGGAATAAGTTTTTTTAAAATTTTCTGTAATTCATGCAATATAATTGGTATTTAATCAGACTATAATGAAATTTTCTCTAGAAAATCAAGTCTTCTGTGGCCTAAAGCAATATTCAAGTTTTTACTAATCTTTCATCATTCTGGGTTTTGTTTTTTTAAATGTTTTGATTTGTCTGAAGAAGTTTTCTCTCTCTGTATATCTTTTGTGTTTAAATTAATTTTTTGCTTTTTTTGCAGGAATGTGTTATTCTTGCATGGTTGTTTAGGTTCCTCAGCTTTCGTCTGTGCCTTGGATATTTTCATCTTGGTTTTGATATCATTCCYTTAACCTCTCTGTTTTCTAAGATGTAACCTCAATGTTTTCGAAGAATTTTGACTCAGGCTTCCTGCTCCAGGGACATAAATAATTTTTTTCTGAGGACATACTGAGGCATCAATCTGTATTCATTACTGTGCCTCACTGATGTCACGGATTTGGAGTAGAACTGACCGATTTTTATTATTGGATTTCTTAACATAGTTTTAAGTTCTAAATTCTACACTCTCATATATATCCTTTCTGATATATACAATTTTCTTTGATCTTTTGAAATGCCCCTTTCAGTAATAATAAACCTTTTACTTCAAGGTTGTCAGTGAAAAAAGTTGTTTTAGGGAGCTGGCTCACTAAGCTCTGCTTTTTGCCTCATAACAATTTGAAACTAGATTCTTTATTGATAAAGCCAGAATCCAAGATGGATTTTTTTTCTCAAGTGCTTTGATATTAATGATCTCAATTACTTTATGAGTAAAAGCTAATAGACCTTCAATGGGAAGTGCATGGCTTGCTAACCCAGTTGCACCTATGCTTTATGAAGTAATAAATCGAACAAAAAAGCAGCAGTATTACTGTTCTACTCTTCTCCAATATTGTTCAGATACACAGTAGCAGAGACTAGCTTGTTTTCCTCTATGTGTCAGAATTAGTTTTTGTGGTAGTTTCTGTCCTGCTGCCTAGGAAGACATCCTATCTTCCTTTTAACCAGTGACATCCACAGCACATTTCTTGTCCAATAGCCACAATGACATGCTTAGAATTTGATTTTACAGTCATCCTGTGTTCAAGTATGATTGCTGTTYCTTCCTTCCTAGCACTATTCTGGAGAGGGTTATAGTGCTTTCTTTCTTCACCTTTCATCCTTAGCAATAAGGACAACTGTTAATACTACACTATGACCAACCTTGGTGGTTGAAAATATCTTACTCAAACTTGAATTGACAGGTAAAATTCTACAGAAGATAAATAAAAAACCAAAACCACAAAACAACAAAAACAAACCGACCACCCCCAACAACAACAACAACAACAAAACCCACCAAAACCTCACATGTTACTCTTCAAAATATAAGTACTACTCCATGCGAGAATTTCACAAGCATGGAATAAAGTCTTAACCCAGATTCCCTGAAATATGTGTTTTTGCACATAGCCATATCCTGTCATCATTGTGCTAAAGGATTTGAACAAGAAAACATAGTTAATTCCTATCAGAGATGAATTGCCTGCTCTTTCTGGCTTTAGTTATATAGGATTTAGAAGAGTGTAATTCTATGCATGCTTTTTTTAAAGGCAAGAAAACAGACCCAACAAAATAAGAATGATTCAATAATTTATTTAAATTAAGACGGAAAGCATAATCAGTGCTTTAGGAGTATGAGTTATTTCACTGCATTAGTTGTCCAGTTTGATGAAGTACCAGACCTAGGCCCCATTTGTCTGCACTGTGAAGTGAAACATTTTTGTTGTGTTTAAGGAACAAGTCTATCGTAGATTTCCCCTGTGGAGAAGATCAGTTTTCAATGAAAGCTGAGTAATCTGTATTTATTGGCTGTGGTATTCACCTACTTAAACTTCTTTGGAATATAGGATAAACCATAATCAAGATAAAGCACCAGTTAATTTATCTAGGAGATAACCATCTCTAAAGCAGTTTCTTCACAATCTTTGCCTGCTACGTTGACCTTTGTAGAGGATACAATTAATCCTCTAACACAACTAAGAGTAACAGCTAATATCCTGAAGAAACGGTCTTGTGTTTAAAAATCTCTGCTTTCCATGAAGTATATAAACATGCATCTAAACTAACAATGGCTTCATAAGGTTTCAGTCACTTTGGGGAGAGGGAAGTCTTTCTATYTGCAAAGTTAATTGCAAAGCATGTCAGCTCACAACAGGCACGTTGAAATATTCTCTCAGTTTTAAAGATAACATCGGTTAAAAAAGTACTTTCTTTTATGTACAAAGAATATATTTGAATCTGTATTTCATTAATCAATGCTGTCAAAAAACCTTTGGTGACTGAGTACTTGAGCTTCTGAGCATTTAATTTAACTTGGTCTCGTATTCAGACGATGGAGGCTCCTTCTTTTCTAAAACGCAAGCCTTCCTTAGAGTCTCTGTTGGGGAGTTGAAAGTATTAGGAGTGTGAAGTATCTTCTTCCAAGTTTAGCTGCTTAGAAGCTAAGTATCTAGTTCGAAGCAGTCATCCAGCTCCCTCTGTAGCTGGCAGGAAGAGATAAGTGCAAGCTAAAGCAGTGATATGAAAGCTGGAAAAATACAAAATCTAATTAATGGAGCTGTGCAAGTGATATAATGAAGAAGCTGGGAGTGTGATTGACAATCTGACAGAAAATAGACGAAAAAGCAAGATGTCTTTAGCCCATCAAAAGTCTGTAAAAGTGTTCTCAAACACCTCTACTCAAACACCACCTACTACTGCAAGTAGGAAGATGCACAGAACCAGTAATGTGTGCATATGATCTTTAAAGATATAGTGCATGAAATAAACRTTTTTTTTGCTACTAATTGCTACTGTTGCAAATGGATAAAATGATATTAACAAATTAAAAGTATGYGCAGATTGATAATCTATCGTACAATATATTCCATAACAGAGGTGAATCATTACAGTGAAGTTGTGGGAGATGAGGACCTCATGTGCCCAGAGAGACATTTTGCCCCAGGGAACTAAGATTGGTCTATGTGAGAAAACAGCTGGTAAGCAGAGAAGAGATGAAGGAGAGAACATCAAATAAAAAACCCCCCACCTTAGAAAGCTGGTTCATCCAAAGTAGCTGGGAAAATTACSCTTTGCAAGTGGTGATCCCCCACTGAGTACAGACCAAGACTAATTAATCAGTTTCAATTAGAATATTCACTTTTGGTAAATTTGAGTGCAACCCATTCCAAGTGCACTGGAGTGAACCTTGGATGTCAGCAAAGCTGTGACATTAACCATGCAGCTGAAGAAACAGCTTTAAAACTGAAATCAACATTTAAGTCTGGCACACACACCTCTAATGMTCATAATTAGTGCTGCAGGACAGATACCTGGACCTTCAGTCACTAGCCATCTACAGATGGTGGTAGAGAGGCAGGAACAAACTGTGCTTTGAAGAAAACTAGAGACTTCTTTTGATATTTTGGTCATTTGCACTGTACTACATGGAACTTACACTGAAGGTGAATTCATTATTCAGACTTTCAATGATTACTGCATAAAATCAAAAGAGAAGGAAAGAAAAAGAATATTAGAACTTACCTTCTGTGAATATTTGGTATTTAATAGATATCATATTTTTATGAGATACACAGTAATTTGACTTTGTCTTTATGATAGAATGTTTTCTAGCTTTCACAGACTTCTTTAACCAGTGTATTTCCTTAATTACCTTTCAGTTCACTAATACCTCAATCCTCCCAAAGCTGGTCCATCTTCTCTTCCCAATGTTACTTGTGGGATGAAGTGGAATAATTTGTTTCAATTAGGACTGCAGGGTAAATAATTTGTTGGGCTTCTRTTGGACTTGAAGGCCAAATCTTAAAATCTCTGAAGAAATTTAAATTAAAAGAAAGCAACTTCTTATTGTTATTTGGATATTCAGTGCAATTTCAAGACTTAATTAAAAAAAAACTTCTCCCATCGCTATCAGGATGTTTTATGCAGTTCGCCTTTCACTTTTTTTTAATTTAACAAATACAGACTCTCAGGGTCTTAGGTGTCAACGAAGAAAGAACAATATTGTTCAATAGCACAGCAAAATTGAATATAGTTTGATATATAAAATAACAGCAAAATCAATGGTTATGTGGGCAGGATAATATATTTTAAAAGGTGTAAGCCATAAAAGAAATTGGTTTGTGTCCCATCTTTTGATATTTTCCTTAATTTTAAACAAAAGGCAAGGAAAAAGGTTAACATACATTATTACTCTCATATTTCCATTAGTTTTCTTAAAACCCATCCATCCTTGAATAAATTCTCTACTGTGTTGCTCCTGTTGTAGAATGGTGTGTTCTCATACAATAAGCAGCATTATTCAGTAGGGACATACTGGTGAAAGAGGCACTTTCAGTGGCATCTAATTTWTATACCTCTGCACAGTTCACAAAACAGACAAGTTCCAGTACCTGCCAACAGTGTCGTTCCTGACAGCTTTCTTTGTTGTGTGAATTTGACTTCTCCTTCGAAGCCTGCTAGCAGGGAAATTGAGCAAAACAAACTGAAAAATATTCCCTTAAATAATAACATGAAAAAATATGTGTTTGTAAATGAACAAAATTATACTGGTGTGAAGTAATAATTCATAGACTTGTCTTTGGAACAGAACTCTGTTAAATGACATAGAGATGGGCTCTTGGCTGTCTTGGCTGTACAGTGAGTTTGGTTTGGACCRAGTTCCTATTCTTCTGCAGTGTTCAGGCAGGAAGTGACTAATCTGAGTGACTAGCTCAGATTTAGATGCATACTTGATGTATATAGCTAGATGATATGCAGCCCACTCCAAAAACATTTATATATAGCACTCATTTTACTAGTATCCATTTTAATTTCCAGCTATAAAGAGGAAATAATGTGAAATGAATCCTGTTATGCTAGATGGTTAAAGACTCTTCATAAACCTGAAAGATCACAGAAGCGTGATGGTGGGCAGCAAATCCTCAATACCTCAGTCAGAAAAAGAAGGCACTGCCCCAGCCCCAGGGCTGTGGCAGTGGTGGTCAAGTTCCATGGGATATGGGTCATCCAGCAGCAGAACTAAGTGGGGAGATTCTCTGTGTCACCCCACAGACAAGGGGCATTGCCGAGAGCCACAGAGCTCTCTGTGAGAAGCAGAGAAGAGTATTTCAGGACTGAAGTGTTTGTGTTATGGGATGTTTACCTAAGGAAGGGGAAAGGTAAAGATGTTTTGGGGAGGAGAAAGTGTATTTCTTGTGTTCACACCTGTGTCCCAAGCTAGGTGCCAAAACTTCTCTACTAATGTGTACATTTCTCAGGAGGATATGTCTGAATCTCCTTGACTGTTTCATTCTTTAACAGGGACTATTCCTCAGCACAGCAAAAAAGAAATAGGCTTGACCTAGGCTATCTTCCATTTTTCCRGATGGGGAATAATGTCTATCCTGTCATCTCGCCACCCTCTATTTCATAGAATCATAGAATTGTTAAGGTTGGAAAGGACGTCAAAGACCATCAAACCCAGCCTTGTCCCACTGTGTTCACTACTAAGCCATGTCCACAAATGTCACATCTACATGTTTTATGAACACTTCCAGGAGTGGTGAGTCCACCACTTCCCGGGGAAGATTTTTCCAATGCTTGACAAATCCTTTTGATAGAGAATTTTTTCATAATATCCAATCTAAACCTCTCCTGGTCCAAGTTAATTTCCTCTCATCCTGTCACTTCTTTTCTGGGAGAAGAGGCCAACTCCACCTCACCCCAACCTTCTTTCAGGTAGTTGTAGAGAGCAATAAGGTCTCCCCTGAGCCTCCTTTTCTAGGYTAAACAACCRCAGCTCCCTCAGCTGCTCCTCATAAGACTTGTGTTCCAGAACCTTCACCAGCTTTGTTGCTCTTCTCTGGATTGGCTCCAACACCAAAATGCCCTTCTTGTACTGAGAGACCCCAAACCGAACCCAGGATTAAAGGTGTGGCCTCACTACTGCCACGTCACTGCTGTGGTCCTGCTGGTCACACTATTTCTGATTAAAGCCTGGATTCTGTTGGCCTTCTTGGCCATTTGGGCACGTGCTGGCTCATGTTCAGCTGCCTGTTGACCAGCACCTCCAGCTACTTTTCCATTGAGCTGCTTTCCAGCCATTCTGCCTCCAGCCTGTAGCACTGCTTGGGGTTGCTGTGACCCAAGAGCAGGACCCTGCACTTGGCCTTGGTGAACCTCATACAAACAGCCTCAGCCCAYTGATTCAGGGGCTTCCTGCCCTCCAGCAGATCAACACTCCCACTGAACTTGGTGTCGACTGCAAACTTACTGAGGGCGCACTCGATCCTCTCATCCAGCTCATTGATAAAGATGTTAAACAGAGCTGACCCCAATACTGAGCTTTGGGGAACCCCATGAGGGAGAATCCCCCTGCTGGTTTTAACTCCATTCACCACCACTCTCTGGGCCCAGCCATCCAGACAGTTTTTAACCCAGCAAAGAGTGCACCTCTCCAGGCCAAGAGCAGACAGTTTCTCCATGAGAATGCTGTGAGAAACAGTGTCAAAGGCTTTATTAAAGTCTGGGTAGACTACATCCACAGGCTTTCCCTCATCTACTAAGCCTCACCACTCTTCCCTTTCAGTTTATTATGTAGGACTCCATAGACAGAAATGCCATAGAGACAGGAGACTTTTTTGCATTAATCRGATCTTTATATTCTCCTGGAGTTTGATGGTCTCAAATTGATAGGGTTACGTTCAGCTCAGGGGAGGCAGAGGAGAAAATATGTTCAGTATTAATCTGTGTCACCTAGGCTTTGAAGAAGCCCGCACAGTCTTAGAAAAAACACACAAACAGCGTCCACTTCTTTACAGAATATCTTTTGTGTTATGCTGCTGGACTTTTATTTTTGGTCACTTAATATAGTGTGAATACTGTGACCATTCCCTGCAAGATTGCAACAGTTTTAAACATACAATTAATTTTAAGCCCTGAACTACTTTTGAAGTATCCTTTTAAGTGGCAGTTTCCTACTAGTGCAGGAAAGAAAAAGAGCTGAAGGTAAGGGTTGCTACCTTTATAAAACTGGAAAATATTAGAATTCACAGAGCTGAAGCTTGGCTTTTTAATTTCACCAGGGAGCAAGTTCACAACTTTCCAACCTGACACTTCACTCTGCCAGAACTGCCACATGGGCTTTATGAGAAGTAACAAAAAGAAAGAGAGGAAGAGAAAAAAAAAATAAAGTTTTTAGTTAGGAGGTAGATATGCCCTTTGACCTGAATGGTTAACAAAGGAAACTTGAGGTTGCTGCAGTTAGGAAAAACTGGTAATGGAGTTTTTGCTTCCTTACAAAGAATTCCTAAAGAGCTATTCTCTGAACACAGTGGGAAACACAGAGTAGAAGCATAGATTAAGTGTTATGAGCAAAGACACCTTCAGAAAATATTTCCTTCATAAACTGGCTGTTATGAAGGCTGACTGTTTCCCAGCTGAGAAAGAAAAGTTCAAATATGTTTCAAGTATGCATAACAATTTGAAAATTGCTTAATTATTGTGAAGCCCACCAGAAAATTTGAATCAGTCAAAAGGAAAAACAAAACAGACCAAAAGGACAGAACCATATTCATTTAAATGAAATTTTACATAGGAAAGGAAACAGTGACTCAGTTCTTACCATTTAGCTTTATATACATAACTGCAGCACTTGGTTCATTATTTCTGTCTGTAGTCTCTGCACCTTCCAGGTACTGCAGCACAATTGTGTTGCATTCCTTCACCATGACGTTGCCTTGCCACATCCCATTAGACAGATTGCGATGCTTAGAGCTTGTGCTGAATGCAGAGTGGCTCCATATGGTCCTTCTGCTATGCTAGAGATTTGGGGAGCTGGAGCAGGTGACAGATGGATTCATCCGTATTGCTGGGTGAGGTGGTCACTGGACTGTTGAGAGGTTTTCATCTTAGTGAGACTTTCAGGTATTCCAGAGGCATCCCAGAAAMAATTCTGTGTGCACACAATGTGAGAACGGGCATCAGGGAACAATTCAAAATAATATGTGACACCATAATATACCCCTAAAGTCCTGTGACTTGCAAGTCAGATTTTGCACTGAACACATTGTGTCTTGGCTGTGAAGCCACATATCTATTAATAAGTACAAAGGAAATATTTTTGTAACACTTTTGGTGTTAATTCTTTAGCACTTCTGAGGAACTACTACCTTGTCTCCAAAAAAARGAGTCATCCTCTAACATGACTGGCATGGTGGTATTCGGTTGAAGGTTGGACTTCATGGTCTTGGAGGTCTTTTCCAGTCGTAATGATTCTGTGATTCTAAGACTGTACATTGAATATTAGTACACTGGACTTCATTTTGTCTTTCTGTATCYTGAATCACATATCATTTCTGTGTATTTTAATTTAATTTAAATTCTGTAACAAGTTAACTTTGCACTTATGTTTTCCATGTATATCCATGTGATGTGTGCTAACAAATATTTTAAGGGCTGAGACTAGCGGCATGAAATTCAAGGTCCTACACTTTGACCACAACAGCCCCAGGCAGTGCTACAGGCTGGCGGCTGAGTGATTGGAAAGCTGCTCAACAGAGAAGGACCTGGAGGTGCTGATTGACTGTGRCTGAACATGAGCCAGCATGTGCCCAGGTTGCCAAGAAGGCCGATGGCATCCTGACCTGTATGAGCAATAGTGTGGCCAGCAGGACCAGGGAAGAGATTGTCCCCCTGTGTTTGGCACTGGTGAGGTTGTACCTCAAGTGCTGTGTCCAGTTCTGGGCCCCTCAATTCAGGAAGGACATTGAGGTGCTGGAGAGAGTCCCGAGAAGGGCAACTGAGCTGGTGAAGGTTCTGGAGCACAAGTCCTATGATGAGTGGCTGAGGGAGCTGGGATTGTTTAGCCTGGAGAAAAGGAGGCTCAGGGGTGACCTTATCACCCTCTACAACTGCCTGAAAGGAGGCTGTAGCCAGGTGGGCATCAGTCTCTTCTCCCAGGCAACCACTGACAGGACAAGAGGATGTAGTCTTAAACTGCACCAGGAGAGGTTTAGATTGGACATTAGGAGAAACTTCTTCACAGAATGGGTGATTAGATACTGGAATGGAGTGCCCAAGGAGGTGGTGGAGCCACCATCCCTGGAGGTGTTTAAGGAAAGACTGGACATGTCAGTTAGTGCCGTGGTCCAGCTGACATGCTGGTGTTTAGTCATAGGTCAGACTCGATGATCTCAGAGGTTTTTTCCAACCTAATTGATTCTGTGATTCTGTGAAGGACGTATAAATCTACGGTATATATAATGAAACTGACATTCAAATACAAAGTCCTCGTGATCCAAATTAAATTTTGTATTGATCTTTGAACAGGGCGAATCACATGTCAGTGTTGTTTTTTATATGTATTGTATATCACTGCTGGCTGTGGTATGATCTTCTGTGCAATGGCAGATGACACATTTGATCTTTTTTCATTTCGTTATCTTGGTTTCCATACCAGAAACCACAATCTGGTAAACTCRTTGTTACATATTATAGACTTATAATGGAACAGAATTTAGCTAATTTCTCATTTACTTTTCTATRGGATGCACCATTTACAAAAAATAATAAAATTTGTCCTCATTCTCTCTCTGAGTCACAAACTCAGTATAATGTAACTGAAACTTCTTCTAATTTTCAAAATGGCAATATGATCTTGGTTTGATTTTTTTCCTTCCTTTTTTCCTTTTTTTTTTTTGCTTTTGCAGAAAGCAGCATGAATGCACAGTATCTAAAAATGTTGCTAAAAGCATACATTGATTTAGACAAGCCAACCAGATGTTTTGCAACTGCTTCTAATTGATTTGGATCAAAAGTAACTTTAAAAAGACAAATAAAGAGTTTATGGCTGGCTTTTTRTTTTTCCCTGGAAAATCAGAAAACCTTGGATTTACTTTTTAATGGGACAAATTTGTTGATAAATAATTTGTACAGCCAAAATAGATAAGCATTTTAAAGCAGAAAATTTAATATACAATTATTTATCTTTAGTACAATCTAGAAATGTCAAGGATTCTGGAAATGATAGATACTAGATACATAAATTAATTTTGTCAGAAGAATTCCTGAAGCTTAGTTTTTGAAACAGAGAAGAGAAGAAATAGATACCATGTCACACCCAAAGACCTTGCACTTCTGTAAGGCTGGTAGATGCCTGTCCTTACTAGTGTATTACATTTTAGTTATTTATACCTAAGTCTGATGAGGCAAAACCAGTTTCTTTCTACAGACCTCAAACAGCAACCAAATTGGAAAATTTGGACCAGAGGATTACAATGTCTTTTATCAATCTAGTTTACACCATCTTTGTTCCCTATATTTAAATTGCTGTCTAATCAATTCCTAAATGCTATACCTCCTTGCTAAAGCTAAAGTTCGAAATGAAGCAGGTTCAATGCCAGCCCAACTCGTTCTTGCTTAATCTTATATGCTGCACAGCAATACAACAGTACAGGTAGGTGGGTAGGTGGGGCATCTGCTCTCAGAAATACATCATAGTAGAAACTACCTCAGGATATCTTTCAATTCATGTTGTTTTCAGCTTCTCTAATTTTTCATTCATATAATGTTGCAGATGCCAAACAAGTTTATTCTTATGAGACAGAATATGCAAAATGTAACATTAATTCATTGCCAAACTGAAAGATTTAATAAAATGTTTGATGGAGAGATGGTGGAGCAAATGTATTTACATTGAGGGATTTATTCCAAAGCACAGGACTCTTGACATGGAATTTAAAGATCCTACTAAATGCTATAAAGGTCATATTATCAGTGGCTTCATGAGCATTTGTAAAGACATGCCTGGGTAAGGTATCTCTCTCAATCAGACAGTAGAACTGCTTTACACCCACTGTTGCCATCAAGCTTAATGTTAATCCAWTATGTTTTGGCAGACAGGGGACAACAACATGATCTTCTATGTGAAGACAACATATCTTCTATATGAAACTGGATATTCTTATACTGAAGAAACCTCCCATGTAACTTTAACTCACAGCTATATTACTGAAATAAGTTTATAACTGCCTATGGAGAATTCAGATAGTACAGTGTTGAAAACCCTATGGCTACAAGAAAATTGATAGWTTTTTCCTCAAGGAAAGGATTTGTATGGTATGCAATAAATAAGACACAGAACGCTGCACTGAACAAGAGAATAAGAATGTATTGAACAGCCATTCATTATCTGAAGTGTCTTTGTTAGCTCATTGAATCAGCTATAAGACCTATAGGAAAAAAGCAGCATTTTGTTTTACAACAAAGAATATGAGAAATAAAAACAATCTTAATTCTGTCAGCCTTAATCCTGCATTTTCAGAGCTTTGTGAGTTAGATTTGAGGGCCTAATAATGTTATTCTCAAACTTACCTTTGTGTTATATATAAAATGTAGAATGGGAGTTAATGGTGTAATTTCCTAACAATCACTTTACAGATTGTACACAGTAAAGGATCTCTAAATATTTTATTATTCCATAATAATCTAAGCACAGTATAAATTTGATTCTCATATTGTTTCTTGGTAATTTAATATTTCAGTTAATAATGAATGTGACAGGCTTAAAATATTCATGCATTAGGACAATTCAAAATATTACTGCACTGGCCTATCTGACCAATGCATCGCAACATTTAAAGTAAAGTTGAAATTTAATAATGGATACTTACATACTTTATTATATTGTATGAAACATGTCAGAAACAACAGAACAATTCAGTCCTTGTATATCAGAAGTGAACAAAAGTTGGGCTTTATAATTTAAATGATCCATTGAATTCTATCTTTTTGATACTTTCTATATTAGTGATATAAAAATTGATTATTAACATCAGTTCTGATGTCAACTTTCAAGTACAAAATTTTATCATTTAACTTTTAGTAAGATCCACATGTACATATATGTAAAATGGAATTCTGTAATTGCATGATGAAATTTCAAAAAAATCCGAGYAAAGTGAAATATATAGCTAGACTATTATGGAGTGCTGTGTTTAGAGATCAGTTGCCAAAGTAAATAAACACATAAACAAACAAACAAACAAATATAATCTATTRACATGATTCAATTTTGTCCCAAATGTAGCTTTTTATGAGTATCTCTGCTGAGTTATAAATTTTTTTTGATTTTGAAAGTCATGTCATATTAGTTATTGATAGCAATATTAAGCATGTCTTAAAATGCCTGCTGATTAGAAATGGTCTTCTGAATAGCACTTGGTCTTCATCAGGGACTGATCACATACAGAAACATTTCCAGATATAGGCAATTTCTTCTTAAATCTTGAACTAGTTATTCAATTTTTTTCCCTGTGGAATATGATCCTACAACTTATTATTGTCTTTTGTGTTTTTCATTTCTTAAAGTAACCAAGTCAGGCACCTATTTCAGTAATGTTACCAGGATACCTATTCATGCTTATAGGATAAGCTAATCCATTTTAAATCTTGAGGGTTCCTATTGGATGCCGTTTTTTAATTATGATTATGAAGTCTTAGAATTCTTTGAGTAGAGAGTAATTTAATTATTTTATTCCCATCACCTTATTTACCATTTCAGTTTTTCCTGCATTTTGGAATAAAATATTTAATGAGTATAATGACCACAAGTAAAATTTCTGCAGAGTTATGTAATGCTGCATCTCACTTGCTTTGGCATTCTTTTATTGTGTGTTGAATACACAATACTCTACTTTCCACTAAAGGATCATCTTGAAAAATACTAACARTATCTACTTCTAAAATGCTAACTAATGTTCTTGGCAAGATTCAAAAACTTATATACAATTCATGTGCATATAAATTGATGTATTTCTAGACATACATATAGTAAATATATAGATATTATTGTAGAAATATTAATGAAGGGGAAACTGTGCTAAACGAATGTGACTGACTTCTATAATGGGAAAACTGGATGGATAGATGAGGGGAGAGCACCAAGTTCACTGATAACACAAACCTAGGAGGAGTGGTCGATATCCCAGAGGTCTGTGCAGCCCTTCAGAAGGATCTCAACAGATTGGAGAGATGGACATAGGGGAACAGTGTGAAATTCCAAAAGACAAATACAGGGTCCTGCACCTGGGGAAGAACAACCCCCTGCACCAGCACAGGCTGGGGCTGACCTGCTGGAGAGCAGCTCTGTGGAGAGGGACCTGGGGGTCCTTGTGGACAACAAGCTGTCCATGAGCCAGCAGTGTGCCCTGGGGGCTAAGAAGGACAATGGGATCCTGAGGTGCCTTAGGAAAAGTATTCCCCGCAGGTCGACGGAGGTGATCCTGCCCCTCCACTCAGCTCTAGTGAGGCCACATCTGGAGTGCTGTGCCCGGTTCTGGGCTCCTCAATACAAGAGACATGGAGCTCCTGGAGCAGGTCCAGCAGAGGGCAACAAAGATGATTAAGGGACTGGAATGTCTCTCTTATGAGGAAAGGCTGAGAGAGCTGGGCCTGTTTAGCCTTGAGAAGATACAACTGAGAGGGGACCTCATCAATGTCTATAAGTATCTGAGAAAAGGGTGTCAAGAGGGTGGAGGCAGGCTCTTCTCATACCATAAGAATGAACTATGTTGCACAATATGTTATATTTATATAGCTATTATGAATAAAACTACTGAAGGTACTACATGCAGTGTATTCACTTATTACAAAAAACCTGAATCAAACATTAAATAAATCTTTGGAGCTCAATATGTAAACTTCAATAAGAATGTAAGATCCTAGAAATCTATAATCATTTCTGGAAAATTTGATCCCCATATGATAAAATTAGCTTCTCATCAGTTTACTATTGCAGTACTTCTGCTTCTAAGATGTTATTGATCTGTAGAACTATAAGAAATTTTATTGATATGGATTTCCATGGTAAAATAATATTCTTCTCTCAGTTATTTTTTCACATCAAGATCTCTCCCTGCAGGTAGAGTGCAATTGTGCAATGCAATCTCTCAGCTGTGCATTTTGACTCCACTGCCTTTTCAAAGAAAGCATAAAAATTTCTGTTTCAAACTGACTGTTTCTGGAATCATGCATAAGAGAAAAATATTTGTTAAATACAAAC
Source organism: Amblyornis subalaris (assembly GCA_018881555.1). Lineage (NCBI taxonomy): Eukaryota > Metazoa > Chordata > Aves > Passeriformes > Ptilonorhynchidae > Amblyornis > Amblyornis subalaris. The sequence goes on along the minus strand of JACAXG010000133.1, from coordinate 574,261 downwards.
ACTTCAGCTTTTCAGGTTTTTGGCTTGGCTGGTTCAGTTGGTTTGTTAGTTTGTTTCAAACAAGAGTATTTTTAGTTAGATTTTTACTTTTTTGTATGATATGTGGTTCAATACAGATATGTTCCACTCAAAAACATGCAATACTTGCATAGCTGAGCAGTTTTTCACACCCAAAGCCCCACTGATGCCTGTGGTCAAAGAAGTGTAAGAATACACTACAGAAGTCCATCTCAGGCAGTCAGGTATAATTTCTCCATGTGTTATTACATTTGGAACTGCTCATGTAGCAACTAAATATCAGACCAAATATTTATGTTTATTTGAGCTTTATTATTCCTGACCAGTGTATTCAGAATATTAAATACTCTAGTTAGATCTACCTATTTATTGGATATAGCTAGCTGCATCTAGTGAAGGTTTCTGGGATGAAGGAGGAAAGTGGGTTTTGGAAAAATTAAAAGGAAAAGGATTTCTGCATCCACAGGTAATGTCCTAAATTTCCTAAAACTAGCAAAATGTTGAATGCAAGGAACAAAGTTGTAAAATGATGAGGCAAGATATCAAAAATATCGAGGATTGTAAGTCAATATTATTTTAAAAATAATATATCTATTTCCAAGGTTACCAAAAATTTCTCTCGTTCCCTTTGTATGAAACCATAGTTTCAAAAGGCCAAGTTGGTCACTGATACAAATTGTGAGACATCCATGGAAGATCAAAAATGCTCTGCTCAGCTATCCGTCAGGAATGACATATTTGCTGACATTTGCTACTGGAGTGTGGTTTTTTCCTTACTGTTATCTCATGTTATCAGCCCCAAATAAAATCGCATATACCATGCAGCTCACTATGAAACCTGCTGCATACTGAGTAACTTAAAACTCCTTTTTGTTGATGAATGTGTAAGAATGGTTCAATATCTGGGTTTATTGCTTGTTGAGGTCTTGGAAACAGGACCTATTGTATTCTGATGGTTATTCTGATCTCTCTGTTCACTGCAGTTGAATGTTAGCACAAACAAAATATTTCCCAAAAGCAAATATAAATCATGCCTGCTACCAATTATTTCATGAAGATTCTTTCCTATGTTAGCTAACAGCTGAGAGGATGGTTGTACAGTTTGATCCAAGATCTTTATATTACATATTGCTATCATCAAAGGGGATTGTGGTGTGACGATATGTGCAACCCTATGTTTGAAACTCTCCCTGTGGTGTTTTTCATATCCAGACAGTTCTGCTAGGGTTTTTCATCCTTCACAATCCTAACAGAAGATCTGTATTAATATTTTTAATACAGATTTATTGACTGTTCAATCACTTTAAAAATGGGAATAGCCTTTTCTCTGGAACACAAAAGAAGCTGACAATGACTATGCAGGTACTTAACCCTAATCAATATCCCATTGTGTAAGAAATATTTTCATTTGCTGGAGTGGGCAAGATCCAAGTCTCAATATGTGTTCTTTGAATTATATAAACATGTAAATTTATAATGTCCTGTGCTAGATCAGTGAGAATAATACATGGACATGACAAAAAGTCTTTGTGCTTTTCAGATGATAGGGGCCTTCCACTCCTCTTCCATTATTTATCCCAGCACTGACTCCCAGACCCGTAGTGTTGAGGAATACTGTGCTATTCATTATATGGCATAGTTTTTAAATGTTGACTTCCTAACTAAAATACAAGGCTTTCTAAATACCAAATCTTTGTGTTCTTCTTCCCAGTGAATATTGTGCCATCAATCACAGAATTTCTGACAGACACTTTCTGTGGTGGGATGCTATTTGGTATAAGTCAACATTTACATTGTTCATAAGAATTTAGCAGAGATGCCGGTTAYGTTATATAGAAGAGACCAACATAGCTTCAATTGTGGTACACTTAGACCATTTTCCAAATATGAGATTATATGAAGTTCTTTGTAATTTTCCAGCCTTAGCTAGATGTGAATGACAATTTTGCACAGGCAATAATGCTCTTCATAGAGAGGATTATATGTCTGCATAAATCTTTGTAAAAGCCCATTAGTGGTATTTTCAGGAATAATCTAAGTAGAAAAGCATCTACACTAAGTGGAAGTATTAGTCCAGTTATGTCTAAAAATTATTCTATTGATCATGAGCCAAAATTGAGCAGCACAATGATAACGCCACCACATTTGGATGAGAAATTTTTTTTCTTGGCAGGCTATCCAAGAGTTTGTGGAAATAAAGTCATTAATCCCATTTAATCTTGCTGATGTCATATACACGAAAAATTTTTTTTCACCTTTTTTTATGAGGATAAGGAATCAGAACAGTGAGGCATGCAGTTCTAGGACATGGAATAATTCTTTTCTAGTACATTGTGATATAGATCTTTATGCTAGAATTGAATACATAAAGCTTATCCTAAAGTGAAGGGTTTTGGGAACCTCACTTCAACAGTTTGGTAGTTTTGTATAGTGAAGAAGAAAGAGGCCAGGAACTATGTAATATGTGACATATCTTTCTCCGTAAAATCAGCAACATCTGATTCAGAGGCATYGTTACCTCTTATCTGTCTGTGTCACCAGCAAAAGGTGGTCTGCCAAAAGACCAAATAACTAAGARGGCTGGACACTTCAAATCAGTCAGTGATAAAGTGAAGATATTAAATAATGTAGTAGCTACATGTATAGAGAATCAATGTCTTCTACAGTGGAATTTGTTAGGCAGAACAAGGTCTCTTCCAGAGAAGATTTCTTTAAGGACTCTAATTTGAGGAAGTTTTCTATGACTGTGGTAGAGGGATTCAAAATAATCAATGAGGCTGAATCAGACTAAGAGATTTCTGTGGTGCTGAGGTTGTTTCAAGCATAGTAAGATCACAATAAGACTCTGGAGACCACCTAGTCCACACTCCTGATCTGTGCAGAACAGTCTCCAGTTCTAGTCCAGTCAGCTATGGCTTTGTCTAGCTAAATGTTAAAGTCTCCAACAATAGAGATCCACAGCCTTTTTGAGAAATCTCTTATTGGTACAGTCTGCACTAACTTACAAGTGAAGACTATTTTCTTAATGGCCAATCTAAACTTCCTCAGACACTATGTGGCTCTTGCCCCTTGTATTATCTATCACAACTGAGGAGAATCTGTCTGCCTCAGTCCTGGAACAACCTTCAAGTAACCATAGGCTGCTATTGAATCATGAATCAGACACTGCACTGCTGGACTAATAAACCCAGATACCTCAACTCCTTCTCATAGATCATGTGCCCCACACAGAATGGCAACCTTCTCTCCACTTTCCCACAGACCTCTGGGGATTCAAAACTGGACTAAACATTCAATGTTCAGCCTTACTAGCTCTGAGCAGAGAGAGGTGATAATTTCACTGGACCTGCCAGTTTTGCTGCTTCTGTTGTAGCTTAGTGTGAGGTTTTGCTTGTTTGCTGTGGAASTGTATTGTTGAATACAAATTCAACCTGCATTCACTGTAATCCCCAGGTCCTTTCCAGCAAGACTGTTGCCCTGCCAATAACTTTCCTATTTGTACTGATTCCCTGAGTTGTTCTGCATTGTCTGTGCTTGAAGGGAGCATGAGGATATGAACAGCAATAACTGTAAAAATGTCTGCCACTTACAAGCGGAAGACTTTTTCGGTCCTTTTAGATGATATGTGAACTATTTAATTCCACAGCTTCCTAAAAACTCTAATAATTAATTTTCTGTGAATAGGAAAACCCAATTTGTTCAGAGTCCAAGATCATCGTTTTGACTGCAGCAAAATATAAATTTAAGATAAATATCAAAGATTCTTCTTTATATCATTTGTACAAGTGCTGCATTTAGACAAAGTTAAGACAGAGAACACTACTATAACCCAAAAGCAGCAGTAATCAGCAACAGAATTTAATTTTGTAAGGGCAAAGAGTATGGTCATTTGTGACACTAACCCTCAAACTGATATTCCTCTCTCATGAGGACTTAACAATAAGAAAATAAAAATAAAAATGTATCTGGTCACAGAGTTTGGACATTTCCTCCTAGACAGATAAAGCACAGCTCTTTAAAAAGGAACCCTATGAACACTTGTGTTGTGAAAAGTAGGATATTTTATGCAACTCTTGGCTGTTTCAGCAGAAAAAAATTAATACAAAAGATATGTTAATTTAAAGACTAAAATCGTGGCTGTCCAGCTCACTAGAACCATATTTTGTAAACAGCCCTTTGTAAATTCTATAGAAATTAGAATACCCCACACCCACATACATTTCAGTCAGGCAAATTTTTTATAATTACTATAGTATTATTTATTGTTACTTCGTTCAATATAATCAATATTTTCTTAGACAGAAATTAAATTATTTATCAAAAGTCTAGTTTCCAAAACATCCAAATTATATAATTTTTTATCTGCTTTGCTTTAGTAGCAGTTGCCTTGCTTCTAAAATATAATAATTCATATTATGGCATATATTTCCGCTTTTTTAGAAAAATGTATGCAAAGAATAAACTACATTTACATTCTGATTTCTCAAAATACAATTAATTTCTTCTTGTTTAAATCAGATATATTGTACACTATTACAATTATATATTATAAATTATGATTGGATTTTTTTTGGTGTGAATATCTCCATACAGTGTTAAAAGATACATTTTGCTAAAACAGAAAGGCTGAAAAATAAGGTGCTATCTGAATTCCAAAGTTTTATCTTTGTATTACAGAATTTTAAGCTACAATCAAGAATTAAACAGGGCATATATATATAGATATATATAGAGATATATATATACATATATATATGATATATATATATATATGGATATAGATATATAGATAGATATATATATATAGATAGATATATATATATGAGTGATATGAGTAGAAAGGTAAATAAGTAATGTGGGCAGCAATGCAACAGTAAATGTTGCAAAATGGAGTCCTTCCTTTCACTTCCCTTCACTTTTCAGCACTACACTCTCCTAAAGACAAAGTTCAAGGGATTTATTTCTTGAAAKTAATTCCAGGTCAGAGATTCATGTGTTATAGCTATGTTACAGTACAGCCCTGTGCTCCTATTTAGCTCTTATTATCCAGCTTTCCATCTGCTCTTTTTTTCCCTATGCTTTCTTGGATTCTCTGATGGGATTCAAAGAAAGTAGATTCACTGTTCCTCAAGGACAGAATTTACATGTTACTTTATTGATGAACAATTTAAGAGTCTGGTTGGATGCCACTGGGCATCAATTACGATTCTTGCAAGGAGCTGGCATGAATTTACTCACGATTAATGAGATGTCAGCAAAGTTGAAAGAACTGCATTGATGTCCAATAGCAAAGTAATCAGACCCTCACAAGCCCAGGTAATATGAACATCTTTCAGAGCGGTTTCATCTATCTTAAATGTCATGAACTGATTCAGTACACTTCACCAAAGGAAAGAAGTGTGCAAGAAAGAAGTACAATGCTGGGACTATCCAAATGCTAAATTAAATGAAAATACAGTGAAACTGTGAAAGAGAAAGCTTAAATTTCGAGGTATTCCTTTGTAGTTTTGTGTGTATAGGTATGTATACATATATATATATGCGCATAGATATGCACAGGCTGTATAAACTTGAATCTAAAAATGTCAACTTTGAAAATTTTTTGCTGACTTTTTTTTCTGGATTAGGCAGAAAGGAAGTTTTAAGTGTCCAGGCTTTGCATTTTGCAGCCTTCCGTTTTAGACTTTTCCTCTCTCTTGAGAGAACCTAGTGCTAAGTGCCTGGGTTTCATAGGTTATTTGTGAGGACGGTACACAAAACCAAGACAAACAACATGAAAATTTTGACAGCAAATATTACAGAATTTCAGATGCAAATCTGCTTCAGAAATACTACTTTTCTTCAGCCTGTAAGCCTCTGACTCTGGGCTCTGGAAGTGGCTTTGCAACATAAAAGTGTGAGAGCCCAGATTCTGGAAATAATTAATAAATTATGTATTAACAGATTTTAACCAATGAAGCAGTGGTAACGATGTGCAACTTTATGTTACCATCTAGGATTCAAAACAGGCTTTTAAATTCTCTTCAGCCCGAGAAATCTGGGTCCTCTATTACAGCAACCTTATCAGAGACATCTGCACGGCATTCTCCTGCCTCATGACTAAGCGATCAGAAGATTCAAGTCACCAGGTTTCTAACTTCCTCCTAACTATAAGAATGGAAATTGTATCATTGGCATTCTTCCAATTGCAGCTGTCTCATCAAACTCAACTGAAAGAAATTGTGCAAATTTTAAGAGCCAGACAGCAGATACATGTGTTTGCTGCTACAGCGGATACATTATCACTTTGAAGGTATTACTGCTGTTATATTTTTGCAAGCAGAGAAACTTGAGCCAAGTATCACCTGCTGTGAGCAGATRAGGGGGATTCTAAATTAATGGTTACAATGATTTTTTACTTAGTTATAATCACAATCATATTCTTRTAATTGAAACTGATTTCTCAGAGAGAGCTTTTTTTGCACTTAAGTGAACTAGTTGAAAAAGAGAGTGCCATTGTTGAAAGAACTGCTTAGAAGCACTCATTTAAAATTAGTGCTCTGTCCTACAAAACTTTCTAAACAAAGCTGATGGAACAAAAGTACGTAAGTAATTAGGTCCATCCAGATACATTCTTGATATAAGGGACCAAATATATTTCATATAACGTAATTTCACAGTGGGTAATGATAATAGGAATATTAAATTGAGAGGGTTATTGAAGAGTTTACATAAATGAGGGGCAGTTAAGAAACCAAGGCAATATTTCTCCATTGCTACTGTTCAAATGCTACAAAAGTGACCATATGTCTGAAACCAAAAATAAATAATGGTGCATGAAAATCTCCTTATGAACTACAGCTCTTAATTTCCTCCAATTATGATGAAACTCAGAAAGAGATTCTTTGCATATGCTGGACCATCAGCTTAAAATGAGTACTCTAAACTTCTTTATCTGCTTGATACGATTGGTTTTAAAAATCAAATATGTAATTGATTAGACTAGAGCATGGATGATATTGTGGAGCATCATTTAAAAATTCTTTGATATTTRGTATTCCTATAATGAAATTTTAACTAACTCTCACTGCCTCAGGACAATAAAAATAATATGATAGTAATTCTCAATAGGATTTTCCTAGCAAACAATTTTTGATGACATATTAAATTAAACATCTTAAATAAGGATTTGATTGCTTTTAAATTAACATTGCTTTTTAATGTATAATAATTTGATACCAATTAAGATACATGCTTGACAATTTAGATACATGTCCACTGTTGTATAGTGTAACGAAACAAATAGATGTTTTTATAACAAATTGGTAGTTGGTTATATTTGGATAATAAACATAGAAAGATATGGCTTTTGAGATTAAGATGAACATGTAGTATTTGCTTTAAAAAGGTATACAGAGCACAGTATTTTTGGTACAGTTTCCAAAGGGGGTAAAGGCCTAGGCTGTACCTGGGCCAAGAACTCCTCTAGGAAACCCCCAAATGAGCACTGTGACCCACCTAGAATTGATGCATAAGAGCTTGGAACACCGATTACGTGATTAACACATAAATAACGTGGGTTTTCCGGAAGTTATTTATCGAGGACCAAAGAAAGTTGTGGGAACAAGGAGTCTCATACATACCTTTTTCACTGTATGCATTTTGACCACAAGCCAATCACTTTATTCCAGAAATATAACAGTTCCATCAGGAGTTTAGAAAACACAGGGATCCTCTGTGGACTTCGTGACTTAATAGGAGGGTCTGCCTTACACTTTTGAGTCTCCAGTCTCTGCAAATCATTCTGCCTTGATTCTAAGTCAATTTTCCTTTGTGTGTTTCTTGCTTGCAGTAAGTAATAGAACGAACCTTGCCACTGAAGTTTGTTAAATGGCACTTTCAAAAATTCATATTAAAATCACTTTTGCTAATACCTTTGACAGTGATTCTTTGAATGACTTAAATCTGTCTTTCACTACAGTCATGGACCCAAACTGAAAAACTCCAAAGAAATGTAAAATATTTCATTTGAGAAAAAAAATCAAATTATTTCTGTAGTCTTTTTTTCCCAGGTATTGATAACAAAACTGATGGTACCTCAGCTGGACTTTCTTTTCTGTTATGGCCGGCTAAGGCCTGACAGACCCATAAATACTTTCTCTTCATGACCATCCCAAATTTAAGCTCAAAAGGGAACAAACCTTAACTCTACACAGACTCTGGATAAACATTTACAAAATCCCCTTATCTTCAAAAAACACTGCACCGATGTGCTGGTTTGGCTGTAAACCAGCAGGGGAAATTAACCCCACAAAAATTACCTCGAGAGATTTTAGGTCAAAATTACAATTTTAATAAAAAAGGTTAAAATAAATGCAGTAATACAGAAACACCGGCTTAAACAAACCGACAGAGTCACGGTACAACCTGATACCCTGTTGATCTGGGTGGTAGCTGTGTAGTCCAGTTAGGCACTGGTCCTGCAGGAAGGCCTGGTAGTCCAGTCCCAGTAGTGGAGTGGAGTAGCTGAGTCCAATTCCGAGGACTGGGGTCCAGTCGAGTTGAGTTGAGAGTACCACCGAGAGTGGAGTCCTAAGAACAGAGTCCCGTCGAGTCGAGGGTATCTTCTCCCATCCAAAACCCTTGTTTTATGCTGGTTTCTTGGCTGGCACCTCCCCCAGGGGCAGGGACTTTCACAATGGAAAAGGATCTTCSCGATGTTCTATTGGTTGCTTCGGTAATGAGCTTRGATGAGCCCTAGGATCCTGCGAGATGCTCCCCAGGGTTCTCAGAGATGATCTGGGGTCCTCCAATGSGGTTCAGGCTAATTAGTCAGGCTGGGTGGTGCTAATGGGCCGTTACCTGAGATCAGATAACCAGCGTGGGTAGTGCTTCCTGTCGGTTGGAGTGCTTATCTCAGTTGAGATAAGGAGTGCCAGGTGTGTAATTATGAAATTTATCCAGCTTTTGTGGRTGSTAATAGAATATATAACTAACCCAGGACAACCGAATTGTCTGATATGCTGGCTATGACCGTTGAAGATGAGTGCAAATACAATCCAGCATTGCGCCATTTAATCCCTAATTTAAAATCCTTCCAAGRAGACAAGTAACCCACTCCAAATCAAAACATCCTTGGCACGCATTTCCTTAATTAAAATATTGATTTTTTTTWAAAAAATCTCCATTACTTATTGTCTCCATGGATGTGCAAAAAGGTGATGAAATATAATGTGCTTGCACTTCTGTTTGAGAGAAGAAAAACCATCAGCAGCACACTGCAAAGCTATGGTCAATGCAACCCAGATAACCAGCAACTGTGGGGAAAGGGAGTAAGAGCACAAAGATGTTCGAGGAGGAATTAGTTCCTCTTGTATAGAGATTAAGAGAAACAGCTGGGAAAAATATAAGTGAAGAACAACAAAAACCCTGAAAACTCTTGCCCACGTATTTCCAGGAATCACTTGCAGAATATATGTATGGTTATATCACAGGAATTAATTAGTCTAATGGACTCGATGGGAAACAGTAAAAAACCCCATGATATCAGTGATACTGCTCTGGTATATTTTATTGAATTTCACACTCTGAGCACAAAGCATAAAGATAGAAAATGTATCTCCTGAAATATACAGGGCTCAAGAAGAGCAGCAGTCATATGGATAATTGGTGCTGTTAATATGTATGCTATGGATCCTGCATTCTGCTCCTCTAGAAACATTGAAAAATAAAGCTAATTTTGGGCATTTGGGTGCATTGCTACCAGTGCATTCAGTTMAAAAAATAATCATTTCCTCTTCTGTGCCGCCTCACTGGATGCCTGAATAAAAACCATTAATGTTCCCCTCCCTCCTCACAAGTCTAGACAACCCATTCCTAAAGAGAAGGATAACCAGAGGAAAAGGACATTATTTCGTAGTGGCACAGCAGAGAGAGAAGTTACTTGTAATAAATCACATGTATATAACTTCTATATGTAACTTTGCTAGTTATAATCAGTAACCAGTTCTACTAGCCTTGAACTTTGAAGTCCCTTATCACATACACACACACACACACATACACACACTTCCTGTAGATGCCCATTTCAGCAGTCACTTAGACTGCAGAGAACTGATAGCAAAATTTCACATCTGTAAACACAACARGAGTGAGAGTGCTGCTGGCCATCTTTGACCTCAGGTTCTCTCTTTCTGATGCTAGTTTATGGCTAGACCTTGTCCACCTGAAGATTCGTACTTATTACATCTTTGAGAGCTTCTCAACCCTCTGTTCTGTTCGTGTTTGCAATAACTGATACTTCATGGTATATCTCAGACAAACAGAAAAGGTAGCGAAGCAAATGTAACTTCAAAAGSAAAAGGTACCTGATAACAGTTAAAATCTATCCAGCATTTTCAGAGAAAGGTGGGAAGAAGAAAAAGTAGAAGAAAATGAAGCTTTGTGGTTCTGGTAAAAATGTTTACTTCTTATCAACATTTCGTGATTCAAGAGAAATCTGTAGCATGTTTATTCATACAGTCTGACACCCAAAACCACCCAAAAATCTCTTGTAAGCAGTGCATCTTTATTTATATTTCCCCAGATAATGAGGGAACAATACAGATAATTCAGGTTGGTTCCCAGTGCACATGCACTAAGAAAGGACATTTAATACAAAGTAGGAGCCAGCATTCCTTATCAGCAAGACCTAAAAAAGACAGAAAAACAAAGTGAGAGTCTAGAGCACCACTTTTGGTGGCACTTTCAACAAATTGTTTCATGTTCCTTTCTCATAGAGTTTCTGCTGTTGTGTCATTAATATACATTTCTCTCTGACACTTGTTCAAACACAGTGTGAGAATTAATATACTTTTTAATAATTTGCTTTTTCAACACATACTTGAAAAAAATATCTTTTTCTGTAATTTCAAATGCTCTTGTGCAACAACTTTGGCAATATTGGATTTACAGTTGGACTTGATTATCTTAAGGGCCTTTTCCAACTTAAATGATTCTATGATTCTGTGAACCTCCTAATAGTCATGAATGTCTGGGCAGTGTGTATGTAACATTACCAAAAACACTGCTGATGCAAGTGAGGCAACACAAAATTTGTACTTAAATAGGCGTTCCACAACTTTGAATTTGAAAGACTTGCTTTGATTTGAAATGTCTCTTAGAGTACTACTGTAAACACCAGCAGCTGGCCTTACAGCAAATATTTTTCATGCAGTTTGTCAACAAACCATAACACCTAATCCTCTTTTTCTACTTGCTCATTGAGTTTTAGAGGAGATAAAGTATCAACTGAAGTTAAGAAATTCTATCCTTCTTGTGTCTGTAATACACCAATAACTTCTAGAGTATTGCTAAATAAATAACTAAAATTATAAGTTATCAACAATAATTTTTAATTTTTTTTTAAATATCTGGGTGGTTAGTCACTAAACCACCACTTTTCTTGGAGTAGTTTGGGCAAATGAATTGAAAAGAACTTCATGGTGTGAAAAATTTTGCCTTTGATATTCCTTTATAGGTGAAAAGTTCTCATCAGATTTCCCATTGTGTCATCAAGTTATATTCTGCTTCTCCTCTGCTAGTCTCTTGATTGTTTTCTATGTTTGGGTTTTGATTCTGGCTGTAAGAGATTGTAATTGACATTGAAAACATTTTCTCAATCAATTTTGTCTTGAAAAGTGACCCAGCAAAAGCAGAATTTCCTCATGAGCACGTGACTTTTCATGTAACATTTTCTTTTCAGAACTATGGTTTTCATTTAAGCGTGACTGATTCTTTCCTTGCCTTCATCCTTTGGCTGGAATTGGGGGAAGTTTTTCAGTTATTCTCTCCAGTCTGGCGAGTTACTTGGGCAACTTCAGTTGCCACTCTGCCAAAACTGAACAATGGCAGCAGCCTTAATGAATCCTATTCTCTTCCCACGGTGTACTATTGCTACTTAGCCACATATTGGTATTTTCTTATGGAGCTTGGATTTGCTATGGGGTTCTGAAAGGTTTCTGGTGTGTGATTAAAATATTCCGTTCCTTTTTCTGGTACAAAGAGTTGGCTGCAATGTTAGAGAAAAGGACTTGATCATCTCTTCTGGTCATGTAGTCATATACTAAATTAAATTGGTCTAATTCAATGAGATTTTTCCTGAAGATAAAGATTCAGAAACAAAAAAGCAAACAAAAAACCTACAGGTCAGGATTTAAAGTCATAAATTGAATGCTGAGTGGATACTGCCCTAACAGCTGTGAGAAGGAAGGAGAGGGAAGGTCCAATAAACTGAATTAAGATATTTCAGGCAGGTTTAAATAAAGGAAGTGCATTTGAAACATACATAAGTAGTGAAAAAGGGAAAAGCAGATTTTATTTATTTACTGCTATGATATTCAGTAGGAAAATTACATGCATTCCTCTGCAAAAGTATCAGCCATCCCACTTCCCTAATACATATGCATTATGTACCTTAAATAAACAACCATCTGATCCAACCATCTGAATGTGATTTATCCCCAACAGRCTTTCTAGGGACTCTGACACATATTTTCTGCTATGTTTGATAGAATTCAAGATGACTGTTCTTTTGGCAGTGACCTTTAATTTGAATGTGTCYACCACAACCATGCTGTTCCATAATCATTGTATCTTTACAAGCTTACTAGGTATTCTTATTTCCATTTTTGAATAAAATGAGGGAAAAAATAATCTCTGAAATATTAACATGTCTCTTCATGTTTTTATCATCTGAAATATTACTGTACTTTAATTACCAGGCTGAGAGCAATGGGATTTTTTCACATTAGGAGAACAGAAGCCACATGTTTAAGACAGAAGGTACAGAAAGAAACATAACTGGAAAATGTCACAATACACTTATTCTTTCTAATACTCCTCACTAACCAAGCCAAAACTTCCTTTTTTGGATGAACAGATTATTGGGAAAAGGCATATCATATATTTCTTCTCTTCTTCCCTCATCTTCATTGCACTAATAAACTAATCATTGCATTATTACACTTTAGAATAATGTGTAATATTTACAATAATAAGAATTTGGAATTTAGAATAATGTGTAATATTTACAATAATTTTTCCAATAACTCATGTTTAGAAGTTGAATACCACTTCCCAGTCAAAGTAAATTGGTTCTGTTGTTTCTATAAATGATCCTAAATGTCACTTTTGAAAAGCTTGTTCTTAATACTCAGTATACTATAAGAACAAAAGAAAAAAAAAGAAGAAAAAAAAGGCACTTCAGATTCATTTTATTCCCGACAAATGCACACTTTCATGAGCTTTTGTGAAATCTGTTATACTCTAAACCGAGTCAGGTTAGTAGGTCTGATTTCCTGCTTCTGGCTTTGAATTTTCTGTGAAATATTTTGAGTTTATCGGGTTTGACTGTTTTCACAAACTTACAGAATTTGTGAAACAGAATTGAATATGATAATGTTTCTTTTTTGTTTTTAGTAGGATGAGAATAGAAGCATGACATACTGTCTTTCCTTGTAGTAGTAGTAGTGATGATCATCTGAGAGATCAGGTTTTCAAGAAGAATTTGCCACACGTCTAGATTCCAAAAAACCAAAACACTAACCCAGATTACAAAATCTGCTGATTTCAGAGGGGAAATAGGGAAGATCAGGGAGGTTTCTACTGCTACAAATTTTCCCATTGGAAATTTAGTTTTAGTTGAAAAACCACTAATATTGAATTTGACTAAATGGCATAGGCTTTTCAGAAAAAAATCATAGAAAGCACCATGTCTCTGGATTCGAAGTTACTTATTCATACACAGCATGGTTTTGAAGAAACTTCAAACTTCATTTCCACCGAATGTATTCTSCACTTTATAATTTTCTGAGACAATTTCCATTATGGCCTTTTACCTTACTGGGTAGTAGACATTGCTGAGGGCAGGAATGCTTTCTATGTGTAGATTTGCCCTGAACTGACTAAACAGCTGCACTTTAGTGATGTGGTACATGGAAGAATAATTCTTCATGACAGTGGCTCAAATGCAATGAATTCAAAAATTCATTCATTCAAAATTGTACAGATTTTCTTCAGACTGTGTGGAGGGTAGTATTATGTTCTGCAATGTGGAAGAAGTTTGAYATCACAGATTTATAGAGTAGTTGATGTTGGAAGGCACCTCTGGAGGTCATCTAGTCCAAGCTCCTGCTCAAGTCGGAAGTGCAAGCTAGAGCACGTTGCCCAGGACTTTTTAAAGTCAGGTCTTGAATACTTCCACAGATGGAGACTCCACAACCTCTCTGTGCAACTTGTGTCAGTGTTTGGCCACCTTCACATTTTAAAAGTTGTTTTCTTATGTCTCACTTCAATGAGTCCCTGTCTTTTTTGTGCTGGGGAGCCCAGSATTAAACACAGATATGAATCATGTTATACATTAAAATAAGGTATGTGGACATGGATGTTTTTTCCATTCCTCTGCACAGAAGTGAGTTACTCAGTACAAAATGTTGCTTGGGCCTGAAATTATGGGAGTAGGGTGGTCTTTGGAGATAAGATCATTGACTCAGCAGTGAGATTTGATGTAAGAAGGTTAATAGTGAGCATGTACCTGCCTTAGTGGTATAAGAATGGTATAATTAATCCAGGGAAGCTCTGTGTGGATCCTATTCTGAAGAGTGTAAGGAAAGACTAGAAAACTAAGGACAGATATGGCATTCAACTATATTGAAACCATTGTGCGCTGTTTTTAGGATCGGGAATTTTGATGAAACCATTTTGAAGAATATTGCTATAATTTTCATGAATGCTACCACAGAGGAAGTATTTGAATAATATTTGTGTGGGAAGTGTTTTAGGAGGTGTTTATGAGTCTGAGAGAATAACCATATAACACGGATTATTACAAGACTGATATTGATATTTCTATTCCCAGCTGCTGTATCATGTTAGAGAAATGCACTGCTGTATACCGTGGTTTAACTATTCAACTTGACAATACTTTAGAAGCAGTAAGTATACTCATATAGGGCAGAAATAACTTCCAGATAGGTTTCAAGTTCAAGACATGCTAAGAAATAGTATTATAAAATTTCCCTATCTCAAACAGAATGCAATTAAGCAGACAAAGAAAAGGCTGGTGGGGGAATTATGATCACGGAGTCAGCCTGGTTTTTTATCACCAGATGCAGGTCATGAACCACAGTGTACTGTGTCGTGGTGAGCATAAGCAGCGGTTGAAGGGACTACATTATCTAACGGCTTAATAGAATATAAACTTTTTAAATCTTATCTGAGAAACTGAATGTTGATTGCAATACGTATTTTGTAAAAACCTTGCATGAAAAAGGTTGAGTAACATCTGCTGCCTTCTCCATTATGTTTGTTTATCATATATTATCTTAGAGCAAATTGAAAAGCTTTGATTCTCTGGTTTACAATATTAAAAAATTCTCCTATGTCCTTTTCTCTTTCAGTAACACCTTCTTGCCTGCCTTTGGATGTCACAGGCAAGGACTTTGTCGATGGAGTGATTAAATGACGTGCAGTTTGTCCTTAGCAGTGAAGGTGATAATTACACAGAGAACAGCATCTAAGGAGTAAGGATGTTCCCCTGGAAGAGGTTTCAGAATAAAAACATCAGCTGTGTGTTGCTCTCAGTAGCACTGGGCCTCTCTTCATTATTGCCCCATCACTCTTCTGAAATTGATCCCATTTCATCCACTTTAATGAAGTTTAACAAAAAATGTCGCTGAAGAATTTCAATGTCGCCTTCTCTTTCAGTAGCAGACTTTCTCCAGAGCACTGAAAATAGCACCTTCTGCTCAACAAAGCAAAGTGAAACAGTTACCAAAAGTTAAGTTCCAAAATTTTTTTTTATTAACCAGAATGTTTACAAAGATTTATTTTTAATTAATTTTCTCTCACAATAAAAGCTTTTTTATGCTACTTTGTAATTCTAAGAATGTATCTTATGCTGTAGGATATGAAATAACATTTATGGCCCAGTCACATGCTTCATTGAGCGTAGAATATTTTATCTTTTCCTGTGTTGATTATCTTTGCTGTAGGAGAGGTAATGTTGTCTGCATGTCAAAAAGGAAAAGTTGAGCTGAAAGGAATGCTTTTTTCTTTCATTTAGGTTGTATTTTTGAGCCCTCTATTTCAGAATGGAAGAAATAAAATGCAGGAAAACATCAAAATCTCAAAGTAACATCCTCAGAAAACTAGGAATTTTCAAGGACTATATGTTAAGTCAGAACAGGGGAATGGCCCCAAAGATTTGACCTGATTTTCTCAAATAATAATGTGTTCTTTAATGGCATCTACCAGATGTTTGCCTCCGAACAAACTGTTAGTGTGGAAATTTCTTTCAGATAGAAACCCTATATCTGCATGAACCATAGCCCAGACTGCAGGGCAGAGAACTAAAAATTGCTCAATGCAGTGCAAATTCAACAATGCTCAAAGCAAAATCCTTTTAGTAGTTCCCAGTGTATTCAGTTTATCTGCTACAGTACCATATGCTGGACAAACAATGACATTCAATGCATCTGTTAAATTATATGCCAATACCAACTATCTCCAACMAAATCACTAATACACTACTGATATGGAAATAGCCTTATTATGTCCACATATTTTTATACCATAAATGAGAAAAATGAGAAATTTGAGTTAATGTGTAATTTCTGAACTCATAAACATGTGCTAATGAACGGAAGATCCCTATAAATCATGTAAGCAAGGTACAGTTTCTCATGCTATATTCCCTTCCTTTAGGAAGCCTCAATTTTGTTTAGCAAGAACAATAGTATTTTTTGCAGAGGAAAAGAGAGACAAAATTTGGTGTCAACTTCAAGTCATCCTTTCTCTTTTTTTTTGTTTCCTCTTACTGTTCTTAAAACCCTAGTACCAGACTAGGTGCTTCATGAAGATGTAAGATTTGGAAAAGTGTAAACAAGAAACTTTGTCAAAATGTTTGAATAGTTAAGAAAACAGTGACACACTTATCCTAGAAAATCTTGGTTTATGTACAATCTGGATGATGAGGGAAATTTTCAAACCCAAATGGTCTTGTGTTGATTCTTCATTACCTATATTGGGCTATAGAGAAAAAAAAATAGGAAAAAAAAGAGA